>VZDJ01000049.1:615267-675042 GCA_008694505.1 Cyanoderma ruficeps
CGTTTTAATTCCAGCCATGATTTAATAAATTGCTCGTTCCTCAGATACTCCTTCTTTTATCAGTTACCACAGAGTTGAACCTGTTACGGTTTCTATTTGAGGGAGCACTAACAGAATGGCCTAGGCAGCCTTTGCAGCCTTTTTTATTTGAAAACCATATCCATATTTCCAGTGGAGGCCCAGAGGGACAAAGCCTGGTGACACGAGGCTCATTCTCCTCCACCTTCCTTGAGGAGCCCATGGAACCCCAAGAACATGTGGAACACCAGGTGCAAAATCAGAGTATTTGGAGGCGGGAAGCTGACAAAGGCAACAACTTTTCTGGAAGCAGTGGGAAACACTAAGTTTCTCTTTAAAAAGTTAAAGATTACTTTGTGTTTAAGTAACAAATGGCAAGTGTTTACCTGTGACTATTAGTTCTCTCCTAGGGAGTTTATTATAAACAGTATTTCAAACACAGGACTTTAAGAGACAATGTATAAATATTTTAAATGGTAAAATATAGGTGCTGGCTTTTTTTTGTACTATGTCCAGAAAATTTGCACAAACACATCAAATTCTCCACCTAGGGAATTTACTTTATTGTTAAGTTTGCATTTAAAACAAACGTACATGACCTATTTTGGGGCTAATATAACTAAAAGGAGCCTATTTGTTGTTTATTATTTATAGAAGATTCACTTCAGATTAGGCCTTCTGCGGACGTGTGTATCTGTGTGGCATCACAAAGCATCTCCAGATCTCCCCAGCACTAAAACACACGAGGAAATGACAAGTTAGGACGGATCCAGGACACGGAGTGTTTTATGAAAGCCAAGATTAAAAGCTGGTTTTTCCCTCCTCAGAAAGGCCACATGAAAGAGCCGCTACCCTGGGCAAAGCGTTGACCTTCTGGGCTGATAATGACAAGTTCAAGTTCCTGGAGTTGGGGAAGATATGGGACTAAAGTAAGTGCACTCAAGCAACGAGTCTGTCTGCTCTGTTAGAACCCCACTCACAAACAGCCCCATGCAAAGACAGAGGAAAACAGTTTAATTTTTTTTATTTATTAACCCAGGAGTTTTTCTACACCATCGGTGTGGCTCCGAACTGCTTTCTTACAGGCTTCACTCTGAGGCACTGATGGTTTCTTTCCATTTTAATAGAAAACTTGAAATTATTTCATATAAAAGGTGTCAAATTTATGAAAACAGAGATGCAAAATTGCTGCTCATATCTAAAATTTTGCATTTTCAGCTTTTTCTTGCAAACAGAGAAAGAGTAAAACATGGTCAAATCATATCTATCCTTCAAGAGATAAAACTTTTAAAACTTCCAGAAAATCAGAAATGCATTTTTATACAACAATTAGGAAAAAGTGGAGCTGACACAAGGCCTCTGTGCCTACCAGGCCTCAGTTTTGTGCCGTTCTGTGGGTCGCAGTGCTGGAGCTCCCCGGGGCAGAGGGTGGTGCTGGCAGGACTGAGGCCAGGCTGCCCCAACGCTGCCGGAGCACACAGCCGGCACTGCTGAGGGCACACCACGGGACGTGCTGCTGCACACACAACTGCGTGGTGGCACTTCCATTGTGCGTTTTCAAATATTTATATTTCACATTACACAGTGATATTACAACCTTTACATCTTTGTTTAAGTTACGTAAGACAAAAAAATAAAGGCTAAAACAAATGCTATGACTCCAGTTGGTGTAAATCAACACGTACATCATCAGGTTTTAATCATCAGCTCATGCCAAATGGTTTACATTGAAAGATTCCTGCCAGGACAGGCTGCGAGCACAAAGGGAATAAAATCATCCCAAAATAAATTCCCTTTTGAATTTTGCTCTAAAACAGTATTTCCAATGTCTTCCTCCTCGCCCCCAATTCGATGTCATCTCGGAAACATTAATTTATTTAGAAAGAGAAATTAATCACGGGCATCTCTAAAGTCTTGGGTGATTCCAGTCCACTCAATTTTCACCGATTTTTGCCTTCCCTTAGAAAACACGGTGATATTAAACACAAAACCCCACACGTTCAAAGAACACTAACATTTCTGAAACAAGATCTTGAGCTGAAGTTAAGAAATTGCTATAATTAAACTTGTCCAGGAAGACAGATTAAGGTCAAATATGTCTATTAATTTTGGGTCCCCAGTCTAAGCCACCTTAGACTCGATGTTTTCCCTTTGGAGCGCAGCATTCCCCACGTTCCTGCCTGGTTTGCGGGGCGGCGATGTCAGTGCAGCGGCACAGGGGAAGTGGCGGTGCTGGAGGAGTTTGTGTGTCCCCCCGAGCCCCGCCGGCCCAGGCACTGTCCCGACCCCGACCCCAGCGCTCCGGCCCCGCAGAGCTGCTCCCTGGCCGAGCCCGGCCGTGTCCTGCACGGGGGGGACACCAGCGGCCGGGGGTCCCCCACAGCCGCCCCACGGCTCCGGATGGGCCTGAGGGCGCCGGGGAACGGCACCAGGACGGCCTGGGCTGCCGGCCAGAGCCAGGGCAGCCGAAACTCGCTCACGGGGAATGCTCTGGGTGGGAAGGGACCTTAACACCCGTCTCATCCCACCCCTGCCAGGGCAGGGACACCTCCCACTGTCCCAGGCTGCTCCAAGCCCTGTCCAGCCCGGCCTGGGACACTGCCAGGGGTGCAGGCGCAGCCACAGCTGCTCTGGGCACCTGTGCCAGGGCCTGCCCACCCTGCCAGCGCAGGTTCCGTGCCCCTGTGCCGCCCAGCCCTGCCCCCGGCACCGGGCAGCCGCTGCCCGGGGAGCCGCAGCCGCTGAGTGCCATTCCCGGTGTCCCTGTGGCAGTGTCCCGGTGTCCCTGTGGCCATGTGCCGGTATCCCGGTGCCATTCCCGGTATCCCGGTGCCATTCCCGGTGTCCCAGCGCCATTCCCGGTGTCCCTGTGCCCGTGTCCCGGTGTCCCTGTGGCCGTGTCCCCTTGTCCCGCACACGGGCGCGGCCCCGCACGGGGCGCAGGGCAGCGGGGTGACACGGCCCCGCTCACAGCCGTACCCGCCGCCAACACCCCGACTACAGCACAAACCACCCTCCCCCGCAAACGGCACGGAAACCGCCCCTGCTTTAGGGGGAAATGCCCCTGTTTTCAAGGATGTCTTAACCCTTCCTATTTCAGGTTAGCTTGGAAAACAGAAAAAGGCTACCTTGGGTTGTAGTTTTAATTTGATACGATGAAAAACTAAATAGCCCTCTGAAAATTCTTCAAAGTATAACTTCTTCATTTAGATACATTCTAAGGTAGCTGTTATTTACCAAGAAACCAAAGAACAACCTGTGCTATTTTTTTCCCAACACTATTTGTAAATGTTCCTGAATATTAATTATGGGAACACAGCCTTTAAAAAGCTGATTGTTTTTTCATTAAATTTGGATACTTGGGAGGATTCTGTGCACAAGTTAAATAAACAGATACCTGGATAATTTTCAAGTGAATGGTCTCAGTGATTACAAAGGCAGGCACTCCCTGTCTCAGCGCTGGTTTCTCCCCAGCCCCTCGGGGACATCACCAAAATTCCCTCCCAGCCCTGCAGGAGATCCTGAGCTCTCGGCAGCTCTCCCACAGGGAAGGCGAGGGAATTTTGCTGCTTTGGGATCTTTCAGGATCTTTCCTTCTTTGGAAGTTCCATATCTGGTATTTTTAAGTCACGTCCTCCTTCCCATCTTTCTGTGACGTGGAAAATGTCACACTTTGCCCAGACACAATTTCAACAATTTCATTTATCTCAGAGGGTGCTTATAAGTACATTTATTTGAATCAGATACTTATTTGCATTCAAAGTTACTGCAAACAATTTAAGTTTGATACAGTGCCTTAACCTGAGCAAAGTAAAGCCCAGGAGCTGATCTTGAAACTCACACTCTAAACTTACCTGTTGACTTTCTACAACCGTACACAAAATTCAAGTAATTGCAGTGAAAAAAAAAAAGAAAGGATATTTCTATAGCCTGAGCCAGCCTGTTCCTTCCATTTGTACTGCTGAGTTTGCACAAGAAAATAGTTTAAAAACAATGTCTGAACCTACATCCCTTTATTAAAGTAATTTTAATGCAAATTAGTCTTTCCTATGCTAAGTGTGGTTTAACCCACGCCAGAGCTGTTGGCCACGGTGCAAACCAGTCCAGCAGAGTTTTACTGCCAGAGGAGATCGGGTCAGAGATGGCTCCTGGTGTCAGATCAGTCACTGACTGCCTCAATTACCTTTGGCAAACCATTTAACCTTTCTGTATTAATGGTTTCCTGCCAGTAGAACGGTTCTTCATCATGGTCAGGAGGAGTTTAGCCCATTAATTAATAAAAATAACTATAAAAATACTCTTTTTTAAATTCCAGTAGCTATCTGCTCTGCAGAATAAGACTGAAACTCAAACTCCTCTGCACATTAGGTAGAAATGAGCTATTTCTGGGTAAGTGGGTGCTATTTCAGAGCAGATTTTCAGCATCCACACACTAATGGCTTCACAAATTATGAAGAACAAGGCTCACAGTTTTCTTGCAGCTCGTGACTAACAACAGAAAGAAACAGCAGTTTGTCCTGAACTGACAACTTGTATGGTTTGGAACACTTCCCTAAGCTTTAATGAGCTAAATGAGTTTAAAAGGTGTCTGTTGTGAAAATCACCTTGATCGGAAACCTTCCACGCCACGTTTCAGCCTGAACAAACTTTGACTGGAAACCAGCCCTGGAAAAGGGAGTTTCTCAGGGAACAGCACACAGCTCCACTGCAGCATCCTGACGGGGACCACTGCAATACACTCTATTCCAGAATCATTTTTCTTTTTATTATTTCATTAAGTTGTATCTCACTAAAGTTCCTCCTAGGATCTCTCTACAGCACCAAATTTTTCATTGAGAAAACTATAAATCATAGGCCTAAATTACAATTTAATTATAAACGCCTTCCCTTCTAATGCTGCCTGGGACCTTTTACCCTCCTACATAATTCTAAAAAATGACCCCTGTCATAATTTCCTTCACTAGAATAATATGCAGAGATCTAATCCTGAATCCTGCTGTCTTATAATTTAATATAAGAGGTAATTATTATTCAAAAGATAATGTTGCAGATATTGAAAATATTCTGAAGTTTAAGTCTAAAAAAACCTCCCCTCGGTATGTAAAAGCCCCTTATTTGACTCTTGCGAGAAAGGAAATAAATAAAAAGGTTTTAAGACCTTATGCAAAATGCTAGAAATATTATTTGTAGCTGAGATTTGTCAACTGTAATTTCTATAACCCTTGAACTACAGAGAAAACACTCACATGCAGCAAAAGCAGGAAGGCACCAGAGCATTTATTATTGATCTCTGCTTTTTGCCATAGGTTAGACAGAAAGTTCTGGACTGCTGCTATCCAGCTGGAAAATACGGTGTAGGTGGCTCCACATTCTGGAATACAAGGAAGTGTCTAAGGGGAGCCAAAGTCAAAAGAAAACGAAATCAAACAAACAAAACCCACCATCATGAAACCACCTTCTCACATCTCAAATTTTATTTTAAATTGATCACATCAAAGGCACAGTTACGTTTATCCAAAACACTCCTTTGAAGAAGGCAAATTATAATAAAAGTGTAAGGAATTAGTACATTCTTCCCCAAGTCAGAAAAGCGAGGAGTAACACCATTGTGTCAGCTCATCTTGCACAGGAGACGTGGATTTAATCTCAGCCCAGGAACACGCCTGTTACTGCCTGCCTGCTCCCTCTACATAGGAAGGCTTTGACCTTAAAGCCCTTTTTTCTAAAACCGGGATTCATCAATAAAAATGTGTTTTCTTTCAAGTTAACTCTTAGGGTATGCAGGAATATCTACCAAAGAGGGGAACTGAGTGCAGCTGGAGCAGGAGAAGGTGAGGATGAACATAAGGAGAGAGAATTAACAGAAAGAATTCAAGTACAGTAGAGTAAAATTCACAAAACTGGAATGTCTCTCCTGTTTCAAATTCTGGGAGCAAACCCCATTTTTACAGGTAAATGAGATATCAAATGAGCTTTATTGCTTCTAACCATATCCAGCTCCATCAGTGAGAACAAATAAAATCCCCTAACTGACAGATTCAACATCCTGAAGAGGGAGAGGCCAGGGAGGTTATCAGAAAATGGGGTTCACAAGAGGTAATTATAGCCTGTGCTCACCCTGCTTAGGTGAGGCAGAACATCACGATACAGCTCCATAAAAATCAAACTATATAATGCAGAGGCACCAGTTTACTGCTCTCTTTGGTTTTGCTTTGGGAGCAGTTCATTTAAGACATAATAAATTGAAGGTTTTTTTCCTCCTGTCCCTCCATAAATCCAGGGACAGTGCAAATGAGGAGGTGCTCATTACGGACAAAGGAAAGGGGCTCCCCAGACAGTGACACGAGCCGGGAGCTCTAAAGCTCTCATTAAAGGGAGCCCTGTGCTTTTTTGTAATAAGGAATATTACTTAATAACACTCCAAGCATGCTTCACTTCATACTGCTGAAGTGAGCTTTTGGGGGGCAGTGAAGGGGAAAAGAGGGAGCATCCACAGTACCACAAACATCATAAAAACAGAGATGGAATTCTGCCTGGAACGAATTAATAATAAGTAAGGAAGTGTCAGTGGCTGCCTCTAACTGAACGGCTTCATGCAACACACGGATTCAGGGATCCTAGGGGGATTCATGGGAGGTGTTAGACTTTACCCCTAAATGAACAAACAAAACCAGACTGGAGGGACACAGGTAGAAAATAATTTCAGTTCTCAAAGCAGAAGGATAACAAGAGGCTTGAAGCCAGCACCGGGGCAGTCGGCCAAGAAACCACTACTATAAACACGTAACATTCCTTGTGCACATCACAAACTTTCCCCAAGAAGGTTTTGTGGCTGTCCCTACAGAATTTAATTCTGTTTTTGCCAAACCATCACTCCCACCTGTCAGATTACTTTGAGTTGTGCTGCTATCACTGAATGCACTCACTAGCTCAGCTTTCTGTTGTCTGAAAGCTCAGTAAATATATTTCCTACTCTGTGATTCAGCTCATTAAAGCAAACACTGCAGTGACCCAGGGTCAGGGCAGAGCCCTGCCAAAACTCACTGTATACCTCCCTGCATTCTGACAGTGATAAGTTTGCCCTAAAAATGATTCTTCAACCCGTTCTACACCACCCATCTCAACCAAATTTCCTCAGCTTGCTAATAAATGAAGTCATGTGAGGAGTGTCAGAAAACCCTCCCCAAACTGGAGCTCCTGGGCAGCGACTGCTCCTTCCCTGCCCACGCTGCAGGACAAGTTGTTGTGTGGCTTGGACAGTATTTTTTTCTGTCAAGCTCGTGTTTGTTGTTCATTCCCTTGTAATCTGCCAAGTGCTCACAAATAGTTTGGTCGCTTTTCCCAGAGTTTCAGCAGGAACTGGAGGTTACCTGACTGGTCTGTAACTGCTGTCTAAAGTCGGGCACTGAACTGTCTTCCAGGATTTCACCTTCCCTGCACGAGTCTTCAAAACGAGCCACCTCTAGTTGTGAGTTTATTTTGGCTCTACGTGTTCTTTTAATGAGTTTTGAAACCAACAGTTCTGACAGCAGCTCTCTTGGACACTTAAGCTGTTTTTTCTCTCTTCAGGACTCAGATCTCCCCCCTTTGGCAAGGGCATTAATTATGGTAACCACTTCAAGAGAGAAGATACAGAAACTTTTGGCTCTCCACTGAGTGGTGATCCTACACTTGTCTTTATTTTTCCATTCCTCATGCTCTTAGCATTCTTGTTTTTGCTATTTTGCTACACCTTGCATCCTATTTGATGATTTGACCTCTCTGGTTTTTGCTCTATTGTATTTTTACAGTTATTCATGCCAGTCTGCAAGGTGGTTCCATACACCTGGCATCCATTCTCTGCACTAGGATAGTTTGCATTTGATAAAAATATTCCATTTACGTAATTTTTCAGGTTCTGGGTCTGAATAATTCCCAGTAATTGTCACATTAGGTGTCCAAGAATTTCACTGCCACTGATTATTCTCAGTTTTAATTGCCCACTAAACTCAAAACTTGCTGCCCTCTTGCCTGTGATGGCCCAAGTAGGTTTGGCTTGGCTTCTGCCTTCCTCTGACAAACCCACTCTACATTCCAGCAAGCATTTAAGGTTTTTTACACTACTGGTGTATGGGGCACTAACAACATCGTCACTTTTCTCCTGTCTGTAACTGGAGGCCACAACAAAGAGAGAAAAATCAAGCCCAAGCTTGCAGTCATTGCTGATGGCAGCACTTATCCCCGGCCCCAGGAACATCCATCCCTCCAACTTTGCACAAGTACTTTTGCAAATGGAACCCGGCCCAGCACATTTCCTCTCCCGTTTAATAGGCTGCTTTAAGAGCACGTTTACTTAGTCCTCATCAAACACGGGTAATTGACAGCTCCCCACCCCCAGCATCCCCACTCCGACAGGGCCTTTCCCCAGGAGCCGCCTCAAACCGCCTCAAACACTTTATTACTGGTCAATTTGGGTTTCCTGCCCACTGTAAGTGGCAGTGCTGAGGGTCTCTAACTCTCTCTTGTCTCGCTAATCAATATGAGCAGTCACTTCCACGGCGTTTCCCTGCTACTCAGCAAGAAGGACGAGAGAGTGCCACGGGTTGTAAATAGTGGAGCAGCCTCGGTGACACATCGGAAAGTTAAACTTCAGAAACAGGAGCCTGCTTTTATTTTGGACTTTTGAGCTTCTTTGGGGAATTTCTCTGGTTTGATTCTTCCCAGGCAGAGCAAAGTGCTGCACTTGCATTTATGCCTTTCCCACTAACAGCCTCCTCGGTGGGGAGGGCCACCGTCCCCCTCCAGGAACAAAACTTCTCTGGGAGCAGCACGTGGCTGCAGACAGCACCAAGAAATTACATAAAGTGCCAACCACAGCTTTACAGTCACCACGTTATGGGTATAAGAAAGTCAGGATTAAACAATTATTGCCTGGAACTAAGGCAGTAAAATTTGTTTATGAGGTAAATTTTAACAAGAAACAAACAGTTAGTGTTGTTTATAAGCAAACTCAAGCTGTAAAATCCAGGGAATGCTTTGTAAATGCCCGTCCATGGGCCAGGTGAGGTCCTGGAGGGAAGCTCCCTGCTGCTTGCAGCTGGCTCTCACATGCACAGTGTGACCAGCTCCAGGTGACACCGGGGCCAGTGGCTTTGCCCAAGGATGGCAGGGACAAAACCTTCACTTGCTGGTAAAGGTGTTTCTTCTCACAGCTCGTGCCTTCCAGAACGACTCCCATGTGCTGTCCATACCCACAATGGCCACAGTGGCTGCTCGTGGGGTTCTGCTATTGCTGAGGTTGGAAAAGGCTTCTAAGCTCCTCCAGCCATTAATGCACCATCACCAAGGCCACTGCCAAACCATGTCCTCAAGTGCCACCTCTGCATCTGCAAGATGCCAGGAGACAGAGAAGTCTATGATCCAGCAGCAAAGAAGCCAGGCAGAGTCTGCCCACGGCCCCTCTGACGAACAGCACAGTGCTCGGATCCAGCCCCAAACTCAGCACAGCCTGGTTTCCCACTGCCGCCTTGTTTGAGAGGAATTGCCCACATTCTTACTCAGCCCTGCAATGCTCTCTGTTTCAGTGACATGATTTCATCAGGCTGAGCCCCAGGAGGACTCTGGGGTCCCCCTGCAGAGCAGTGTGAGCACGAGGAGCAGCCACCCCGAGCTGCCTCCTGGAGCACCTTCCACGCCCCAGGACAGGACGGTCTAGGGATGCTGCAGACGTGGGGACTAAAGAGCAGCCCCTGGAAAGGCAGAGCCACAGGCTGATGTGGAACAGCAGGGACACAGATGTGGGCCAGAGCAGCCCCTGCACCTGGCTCTGCAGCACAGCCACCCTTCCACCTCCAAGGCCACCCAGGGAGCACAGGCTGCCTGGGCAGTACCCAGGAATGCGACTACCTTCCTAAAAACCCTCTTGGCACACTCTGAGGAAGGAAGCCCACCTTTGCTGATCCCACTTTACTCTTCCACAACAAGGAAGAAATAAAAAAAAACCTGGGGGGAAAGATGTAACATTATTCTTTTTACTGCACACGCACACACAGAAAAAAAAAAAACATCTTTAAAAGTAAGTATCTGCCTACTGCAAAGTATTGAGGTGAAAAGGGAGGTGTTATCATCCCTGTTCCCCCAGGATCTCTTAGAGCGTGTGTGCTTCTGTGGTGGTTGGCTTGCGGTTTCGTTGTTCACTACAGTTTCCCAGAGCCCTATATTTTACTGAAACATAAGTACAGGCCCACCAATTTGCTGACAAGCTGATCTATTGGCTCTAGGACACTGAGGGGAATTATGCTCCTGCCGCCCTGATGCTCTCCTTTGTTTAGAAAAAGAAGAGAGAAAGAGAGAGAGTGAAAAAAAAAATCCTCAATCGTTTAGTACAAGTCATTTTACATGCTGGGATAATGAAGTATAAAAATGCCTTCAAAGGACTGATTTCCTACTTTTAACTCACTACCAGCCGAGCTCTTTGTGAGGCCCTCTGGAACATGCATTCCCAGCCCCACTCAAACAAAAGAGCTGCGAATTCATTAAACTATTTAATTATGCCTTTTTATTTTTCTCCATTAGCAAGCCCTGCCAGTACAAAGTAAATAAAGCCACCATGGTCTTTCCCCAGCAGACACACTGACTGTTTTTATTCTTTATTCAGTTTACAACATAAAGGGCTATTTTTCCCCCCTCCTCCTATTCTTGGCGAGTTTCCTAATACAAGCCCTACAAACAGAAGCATCCAACTGTACATGCGACGCCTGGAAGCCGGGAGCAGCACTCAGCATTGCGAGCACATACCCCAGACAGCTCTCACCGTGCCAGCAGCCAACGGCAGCCTAACAGCACTCTGCAGCCAACGCGGAAAAGATATTAGCTTTTTTTTTTATACTCTAGTAAATTTGCTTTTTACATCTATTTCTTTTCAGAAGGGCTTGTTATTGAGCTTACTGTCCACAAATTCCATTGATCTCAGGCTGTGACTCAATCCATATGCTCACGCTTTGACACCAGCACAGCAAGCAAGCGATACAAATCCTGTTCAGGCTACAAACTTATTGATTTTATAGATTTCCCCCAAAGTTGTGATAATGATATATCATTGTTAAATTTGGTAGAACAAACTGCTTTCCCAATCTGTCAA
Organism: Cyanoderma ruficeps; assembly: GCA_008694505.1. NCBI lineage: Eukaryota > Metazoa > Chordata > Aves > Passeriformes > Timaliidae > Cyanoderma > Cyanoderma ruficeps. The sequence goes on from VZDJ01000049.1 coordinate 626,405, forward strand.
TGCGAGCATGAAAACCAATTCACAGCCTTGTTTAGAAGGCTTTCCCCTCAGAAGAATAACTACTGCTGGCGGAGGCAGATCACCAGCAGCCCGCCGCTGGCAGCGGGGTGATGGATGTCACCTTTCCAGTTGCCCTTTCCTGACCCACAGCCCGCTGCATTCCCAGACTTGCCTCCTGCTTATGAGAACCACCCTTATTTTTCAGAAGCCTTTCTCAAATTCATTATTTAAAACTTGCACTAGATGTAAACCATAATAATAGCTTTTAAACATATTTCCTCTAAATATTTTAGATGCATTAAGATGACACGAGAATTATTGATTTTAGCAAATCACTTTTGCTTGTTCTGTTCCTGGACTCACAAATGGCAAAGCCGTGCTTTTCCCTTCCATGAGAGGGAGACAGAACACTGGCTTAAAGAGGAGTGGCCTCACTCCCTGCTCCACCACCATTCCTCAACCTCCCAACGGTGGGAAAACCAGACCGTGTCCCTTCGCAGCGCCTGCCTTCCCCTGCCAGACCCACTCGGGCATTTTCCTCACGGCGCTCCCCTGCCAGAGCAGAAACCTGATCTGCCACACCTCCCCACCAGCAGGCACGGCCGTGCCAGAGGCGTTGGGGAGATGAAACTCAAGCTGCTTCTCAGCTTCTGAGAAGGCGACATGAGAAGCTCATCAGTCCTTCAGTGCTTATCACAGGACAGAGAGGCTCTCAGCAGCCCCACGTCTGCAGGAGATGGACACAAACTGTAAACAGCTGTTGTGTTTTTAACAAACCATGAAATAGCTCCAACAAAACCGTCTGCTGGAATGACAATGTCAGCTTTCATTCCCACATTCTCCTCCAGCTCTGAAGCAACTATGAGGCCTCCAGAAGGAGACCCAGAAATCATGAACAAAGCACTTGCCAAAGGAACTGGAGTTAATAAAAAGGCAAGACCTACTAATTTAAAAAACTAAATTTAGGAAATCCATGTGAACAAATAATGTCTCTCTTGAAAACCTTCTCTCTTCCATCCCAGCCTTTGTGCCTGTTATTTATTTATCCATCTTCACTCAACATCCATCTCTTAGTGCTGGAAAAGCAGCTTAACTCCTCTGACACAATGTCACTAGTTCAACACACCCCACACAGCCAGAGCTCACCGTGCTCTCCCCAGTCCTGCTGGTGGGAAGTGCCCACATCTGGCAAGAGCCCCGAGCATTTGACCGAGTTCCCGGGACAACAGCTCCGAGACACGCTCTGAAGGGCTGAGCATCTCCCACCACTGCCAATCCTTTCACTTCCAATTTAATTCAAGGTGATAGGTGCTGAACCCTTTTACCTACCGTGGCTTTTCCTGAACTAGTCGGATGCCCTTTCCAAATATGTCTTTGTGAAAAGTCTTTGTGAACTTCAGGGCACTTGAAATTCAAGCACCTGCCTGAAGTCTCTCTTCTGTCTTCCAACTCTGATAAGAAATAACAACTCTGATATACTTCTCATTCATCTGTGGTATTTTCAGTGTTTTCTCACTGAAACAGCCATGTCAGGCTAAGAGAAAGGTGACGGAACAGCACAAATTCAGGTATTTTATTATCAGGTTGCTGAGGAGCTGTGCTTCATGCTTCTCTTTCAGTGTGTGGGCACAAAGGGTCTCACAACAACAGACAGTCTATCTGCTGGCCAGAGGAGCTTCTGTCAATAACAGAATCAGCATTCAGCTATTGCTGTTTGAAGAAGTGAAGACCTGAACCCAGAAAGTGTCACCACAAACTCACTCGTGTGATGGGAGAACTGGGACTTGGTGGAAGTGCAGGACTTGCCAAAGGCTTCACTGGAACCAGTGGTAAGGGGGTGGCCCAGGGATGGAGACCCTCACTCAGTGTATGTTACACCCGTTCTGGATCATCTCAGCTCGTGTCTTCCTCAAGGAAAGAGACTGACAAAGGGAATGTCCTCTCATACTCCTCATTATTCCTACTTTCCTGGACAAATAATGACTTTACTCCAGCCAGTCCCTGCAGTACTAAAGGCATCACAGGCTCCTCTACTTGGTTCCTGATGACCTTTCATACCACTTGATATTGAATTTATTTGACCTCCACAATAGGAAAAACCTGTTCTTGGTGTTGTGTGGTGTTCCCACTCACTGTAACAGAACATGGGGGAGGATTAACGCTGTGGTTCCAGATGACGACAGAAGGGAACTGCTGTCTCAGAAGAAATTAAGTCTGAATGTGTAACAGGAATGTAAAGACATCCAAGGAGTACAAGTACTTCCAAAATTATCTTAATTCCTTCCTTGCCCTGTGCCAAAGCAATCTGTTTGGACAAGCCACAGAATCTCTGCCTTCAATTTACACTTCTGGAAAAATAAGTCTTTCCTTTCTCGCATCCCACTCTTTCTCACTTTCCACCCCCCCAAAAAAGGGAGAGAAAAGGGAAAAGAAAAGCCCTTCCTGATAATTGCACTGGTCCAAATGTGCAGGGCTTTCATACAGAATGATGGCTTCCCTTGTCTCCTGCATTTGTTCATCTCCTTTGGGAGGAGCAATTTACAGAAAGCATTATCGATTTTTGCCATAATAGGTACAGAGATGCCTCACTGTCCCCGCTCAGCCAGCTCACTCTCTGCATCACAACTGTCAGGCCAGTTTGTGAAGCCCGTCATTATTTTTTTTCAAGTAAATCCATCACAGGAGTGGGGGAAAAGTGATGAAAATAAAATTATTTTCACCTTGCCATAAAAAAGAATGGCCATGTTCCCTAACAGAAATAAGTGCAAATGCTGTCAACTAAGAGAGCAGAAGGGAAATTCAAAGCAAATAAAAGTGGGCTGGGGGGAGGACGGGAAGGGGGGGTGCGAGGAGGCATGGCAGGAGCTAATTTACTTTGAACACATTCTGGAATTTTCCTGTTAAAGCCGCTATTTACAACTCTTCCAGTTGTTCTTCATGTTCTCATTTCTCAGGAAGTGCTGAAATCTATACTTTATACAGATATTTGCTTTGGCTTTTCGGGTGCAGAGGAGATTGCGGGTTTGGGGATGCAGTTATTAAATATTATTGGTCTGGGGGATGAAATGTGCCATGAAAGCTCCCTGTGAATGCAGACCACCCACCCGCCCCGGATTACTCTGCCCCGGCTCCTTTGTGCGGGGCTGCGGCTTCTCCCGCTCCGTTCTCCGGGGCAGGCTGAGGCCACCAAACTCATTCTGCCCCTGATCAGCATGTGAATGTTGTGGGACACTTACTTCAAATATTTCTGAAGCTAAAAAAGCCTTTTAGAAATCACATCTAAAAACAAACAATTCCCCCCTGCCCCTCGGCTGCATTACTGACTCCCCGACAAGCCCTTTGGTATTCATCCCTCCTCCTTGATTAGTTTTTGCTGTACCCTTCATGTTGGTCACTTATCTCACATCTTGAAGGTCACACTCTGTACTCCCCTATTCCAGCGGCCCTGGCTTGTTTTTTATTCCTGAAGACAGCCTTGTTTTGGGCTCAGAAGGTTTAATCCAAGAATTGGCTCTGGATCTAATTCCCAGATCCTCAGTTCATTAGCCATGAAAAGTGATAGCTGCTTAAGATTTTTATGAGCCATTGTTCCAAAGCGGGCCACAGAAACGGCACAATTACCCAGCGCAGCGCACAAAGCCCCGGCTGCCTCTGGCACTGACACGAGGAGCTCGATAGCAATCAAACAGCTTAATGGAAAGCAGCAAGTTTGCTCTTGGTAAGGAGGGAGGGATCTGGGAACTTTGTTTCCAAGTGGTGCTTTCCGTAAGGACACTTGTTAGGACAAAATTTAAATCACCCTACCCCTCCTTTAGGAGCGCCTGGTGCTAAGGGAGACACAACCCGGCTTTTTGACCTTCCACACAAACACTTGTGAACACCACAGAACCCTTTGGGTTGGAAAAGAATTTAAAACCATTAAGCCCAGCTGTTTCCCCAGCACTGCCAGGGCCACTACTAACCTGTGCCCCCAAGTGCCACATCTGTTAAATCCCTCCAGAAATGGGGACTCCACCACTGGCAGCCTCTCCCAGAGCCTGGCCATCCTTTTAATGAAGAAACTCATCCAGATGTCCAACCCGAACCTCCCCTGGCACAGCTTAAGGCTGTTTCCTCTTGTCCTGTCCCTCGTGCCCTGGGTGCGGGGAGGAACCCCAAGAACAACTGGACTTCCTATCACCTCCAGCATTTAAAGCTCATCTGCCCTGGCCCTCTGGACTCTCAAGCAGATCTCGACATTAATATTGAAGCTGGAATTCACTGCAATTAGGCCAGGGACAAAGTGAGAAAACCAGCAGGGTGGCTGGACAGAAACGTCAGAGGATTGCTCCCAGGCAGGGTGCAGCAGAGGCCCAGGAACAGTCCCGTGTCCAAGTAATTACAAGGATGTGATGCAGGCCAGCAAAGTCTAAGAGGTTTAGAAGTGGAGTGGGTACTCTGCTGAGTGGTGGATAGGGATAAACGCAGCCAGGCCCAGCTCAGCTCAAGTGCCTCCAGCAGCCCTGGGGCTGCAGCCGACAGGAATCCCACCTGCCCGAGCTGCTGGAGAGGTGAGGGCAGCCTGCAGGACCCACTCCCAGGGCTTCCCACCCTGCCTTAACCCCCCGTGGCCACCCCACAGCTGCCTGCAGCATGGCCTGGGCAAAGGGCTGCCCGGTTCCCAGGGCCAGCTCCTGTGTCCAGCACATCCCACCACACTGCAAACCCCGTGAGCTGCCCCTCACAGGGGCACGGCCCTGCCCTCAGACTGCCCACACAGAGAATTAGCACTCAGCCTGCCAAAATTCACACCCCAGATTACTCCACAGCAACTCCCCCATGTCAGCCCTTCAGGACTGGAGGACAAGCAGCAGAGCCTTGGCACCTTGTATCCTTGGACTCACAGCCACCACAGCAACACCTTTGTGTTTGGCAGACACCTTTGGTCTGTTTCTCACGGGACATATTTACATTAAAATCCCTATCTATTAAGAAAACAAAACATGAAGCAATAGCTGGGTCATCCTAGCTAGGAAAGCATGAACATGAGACGATGCTGCTGCTCTCAGTACACAGCCAGTGCCCTTCATGGTGGAGCTGGGCTGTGCTGATCCTCGTGGGACCCTTCCAGCTGAAGATACTCCATGAATCTGTGATTTCATGGGAAGAAAGTGGGAGCTGGGAGGGCAGCAGTGGTGGGGACAGCAGGCAGGGACAGGCCCGGCAGAGCTGCACTCTCCCTTTGGAGCTCCAGGGCCCCCACACCCCACAGCGACACCCCAGCCACGGGCTTTGTATCTACAGATATCTGTAGATACCTGAGATATCTATAGATATATCTACAGACACCTGAGGCCCCACCCACGGGCTTTGTATCTATAGATATCTGTAGATACCTGAGATATCTATAGATATATTTATATGCACCTGAGGCCCCACCCACAGGCTTTGTATCTGCCTCAGGTATCTACAGACATTCAAATCCTGCTTTCTCACTAGAAAGCAAAAAATAAACTTTTTCATATAGCTCAAACATACCAGGACAATTTTGCCAGTTTATTAATTGCATCTCACACTCTCTGCTGCGCAAACAACAGGGCAATCCTGTCAATGCATTCCCATCCTAGGGGAAACGTTAGTTGAAATTAGTTTAGTTTGTTCCTTTGCTGTAACAAGCCCATGCGAGACTGTAATTGTTTGTAACTCTCTGCTGGCTCTGTCCACACCGAGGCCGTGTCAGGGCAGGTGGCCACCTCCTGGCTCTGTCATTTAGCCAGTATTGAGCTGCACTTCATTCCTACATATGTTCAGACACAGCCATCCCCAGAACAGATGTACCCACACACACACATATGTGGCTGCTGGTTAATGCAACAAGCACAGTAAAAACAGGAGGACTGGGAAAATTTGGAAAACAGCCTGCAGAAAAACAGCTTTCATTTAACTTTTTAATTTTAAACTATATTAAATTAACCATGATCATAAGAGAAGTAAGTGCTGAAACCAGACCAGTTCAAGGGTTTGATTTGGGAACAGTGGGATTTCACTGCGGACACGGAACATGTGCACACCCACCCCTCTTCCTCCCAGCTGGAGTATGAAGCTCCAAAAAATCCCAACAGAAATGGCAACTTCATACTCAAGATTCCCTCCCCATGTGTAAACACAATCAAGTCCATTGACTTTAGTGACAAAACAGCTATTTGCCCAATTTCTGTGACCCCACGTCATTGCAGATACTCGTAAATGTGTAGCAGTACCCATGGCAAATTCTCCGTATTTACTGAGCCCTCCTCAGTTCTGAAGGGGCAAAGAGAGGGACAAGGAAAGTGTCCAGCTCCAAGGACACACTCACAGGAGTGACATGGATCTCACCAGAGGTGATCCACCTGCACCACTGCTTGCTTTGGCCAGACGGTGTTTGCTGGCATCTCCCAAGGCTTTTTTTTTTCCTTTTTTTTTTTTTTTTNTAAGAGACAGAGAAAATAATTTCTCACATGTCCCTCTGCACTCCGTGGGTTTGTCATTACGGGCAATCCAACTGTTGTCAAACCTGGATTTTAACAACTTTGTTTCTTTTCACATTTTGTAAGTCTGACAGTGTCATGCCACATTTCTCACCGACATTTCAAGCACACTGTTACCATCAAACAAATAAAATATAAAGAGAAATTAACGCAACTGCTCATCTTAGAAGAGAGAAATAGAACTGAATATCTAATTTAAATGGATATTTAAATGAGCAAATAGGGTGAGTGATGCACCCTCCTTGAAGATAAAAATGCATGCATTGAATTTCCACGGGTGTGGTGGCCCACAGAGTAAAAGTTGGAAGGAAGAAAGAAACATCTCCAGTTTTGGGGTGGAATTAAAGTAAGAAGGGAATACATAAGAAAGCGGGTTATTTGTGGAAAAACACTGTGGCTGAACACTAGGGCAGAAATTGAGTCTGCTGTGCTGCTTTGTGCTCAGCCTCTGGCTGTCCAGCTGGTAACCAGATCATGTGCAACACAGGCCTCCGAAAGGTGGAAAAAGATCTGAAATATGAAGCACTGCTGTTTTACTGCTAATTCAATAGGGAAAAAACCCTATAAAATATTAAAGAAAGTATTTAAAAATATATTAAACACAATTTGTACCATAATGGCTTAACCTGACATCAAAACGCAGCTTACAGCTTGTTTGTGCCGAGCTCAGAGTGCGGCTCACGGAATCACGGGCACAATGTTCCACACAGCCTCCAGCGCTCGGCAAAATAGGATTTGGGCTTCGTTAAAACAAATTCCAGGTGGAAAATTGGGCATGCTGATAAAAGCAGTGCAGGAAAGAGTGTTAGCTCTGATAGGGTAGGATGGGTATTGAATTCACTCTTAACATTACAAGACTTAATTAAAGAGGTTGACCTGAGGACCCCGCGCGGCGCCGAGCTAAGAGAGCCATTCCTGCTCCAGTGTGGTGTTACCAAAGTTAATTCTCCTTAATGTGACTCCAACTGGAACGTGTGCAGGAACATCCTAATGCAGGGGCGAAGGCTGCATCGCTGCTCACCAAGGGAAATAAAGAACACACAGATGCAGATAATGCTTCAACAGCAGAGCATTCAAATGCAGCTCTCATCCAGGGAAGACTAATTTTTATTTCTGGGTAAGAATGTTATGTAATTTCCCATGGACACACGCAGCACCATCTTTCCAATGACCCTTCTCACTGCAAAGGGACCAAAAGGACAGCATGAGGACTCAGGAACACCCTTGGTCTTTGAGGCTGTGGTTCAGTGATGCCAGCTCTCAGCCAGCAGCCACACTGGCTGCTACAGCACTGACATTACTCTTGTAGAAAAGCCTAAACTAATGGATATTTTTGATACAAATTCTTCAGAGATTAATTTTTTTGGCTGTGTCAGTCATGCCAACAGCCACGCCTGTGTTGGACACTGGCACCTGCTGTCCCTCACCTTCCACTCGCTGTCACCCACCACAGTGCTCAGGGAAACCACCAAGGAACTACACAGATTCCTCAATACGACACGGAGAGGAAGAGACTTTTGTGAGGGGTGAAGATCCTGGGTGACAGGAAAGCATCCCTGCCTTCATCCCGAGGGAACATGAACGGTTAAAATTCTGTGTTTGAAGGCCACCAGTGTCAGACTGCACTGGGTTCCTACAGCGTTTCCAAGTTGGTTGTTTCACCCTTGGTTGTGCAACACTCAGCTGGATCTGGGACAGGAGGAGGTGGGATCAGAGCACAGCCATGGCTGTGCCCGGCCCCTTTCTCACAGGGATGGACCTACAGCTATGGATGAGGTTCTCTGCCAGGGAGATGTTCAGCTGAGAACACTCAGCTTGTCACCCTTCACCTCTGCAGACACGGGATATTTTATTTCACCAAACTAAAGCAAAGATGTGCTGAAAATGCTGGAAATCATAGGACTCACAACATCTGCAGAAGTTAAGGTGCAAAAANNNAAAAAAAAAATCCTCCTTTGATAACTTCCTCATTCACCAAACCAGGCCCTCATCAAAATCTACAAAAAGAATTTCTGAACAACAGCACAGCGAGCCTAAACAACATCTGGCCAATCAAATTTACAACAATAGAAAAAGCGCAATAAAAGTTTACTTCTTTTGAAGAAGAAAGATGTATTTTTAAAAGCTTCATATACAACCCTGAAATGAAGGTTTCTAAACCAAACCTCGCTTCAGCTGCAGGAGTGGACGAAGACAAGGAGCAGATGAGAGTCAGCCTGTAACTGTGCTCTGCCCTCAGCATTAAAACCCTCCTCTGCTAATCCCTGGAAAGATCAAAATGGGAACAGAGAAGCTCTGAGAGCCTCCTGGATGGCCACCACCAGCCCCTGACGGCCCCCTGGGGCTGGGCAGGAGCCCAAGGAGCTGTGAGGGACAGCGTGACCAGATCCTGCCCTGATGGTTCCGACCCGTCACACAGACACAGCACTGCAGCCCTGCTCCCCCAAATCACTGCACAGGCAGCACAAACTGCTGCACTGGGCCCCAAACACCCACTGAGCCCCAGGCCCAGCATCCTGCAGCCTTCCAAGGAGGAGTGTCAGTAGAGCACACAGCCCTGCTTCCCCAGAGCCCTGCTGCACAGGGGGGCCCAGCCGTGCCCCCAGAGCAGGAGGTGTCCAACAGCCTGGATTTCCCCTGCCATGCATGCACCCAGCCTGCCCCTGCACCTACAGGAACCTGCAGGATCCACCATATCTGAGGGGTGAAAAGAGCAAACTTCCATCTCACTTTCTGTACTTCTGCCCTGTTCAGGGAATTTTGTGCATAGCTTAAACTTTACGAGTTTTCCAGAGCCTCTCCTCAGGAAACTGCTCTGATGGCAGCAGAATCCCTGCTTAACTCCTCTTTTTTCCTCTTTACTGTTAGGACAAACTATTGGAAACTTGTTTTTTGGAAATGCTGGAATAAATAGCAAGGAGACAAGGGCTGTCCGTGGTGTCTTCCCATGGTAAAGAAGTAATTCCCACAAAAAAAGCAACCCAATCTAGTATCTCCACCAATTTCCAGCTTCCCAGTGCTCCATCATACCAAAAATGAAATGAAGGGCTCTTCATCACTCTGGGTTTTGGCTAAAGAATCCAGAGTGATCCATGTACTTCCCTGGCTAACGAAGGATAGAACCAAAGCTCCGTGGGCGCCCACCCCGAAGCACAGCAGAGAACTGATCCCTGGCAAAAGCAGGAGGGCATGGAAAGGAAGGCAGAGTTCTGCAGGAGCAGCAGAGCCAAGGCAGGGCTCCAAGCAGAGCAGGGACAGCAGAGCAGGGACAGCAGAGCAGGGACAGCAGAGCAGGGACAGCAGAGCAGGGACAGCAGAGCAGGACAGCAGAGCAGGGACAGCAGAGCAGCAATCCCAGCTGAGCGGATCCCACAGGAGCAGCCGGGGCTGGGAGCTCCAGAGCACAGCCCTGACACAAACCAGAGCAGGCTGCTGTGGCACAGCCAGAGCCACCTTCCCGCAGAGCCTGTGGCTGTCCTGAGAGCAGAAACACAACAGCAACGCTGCATCAGGCACCCTTTGGTACCAAACCACTACCTCTGCTTGAGGAGAACATCTCCTCTCCCCACCTCCCGTGCCAATCACCTGGCAGTTTCCATTTGTCCCTGCACCTAAGCGTACAGGAATTTTCTGCCCACAGTCCTTGATCCCTTTGTTATCCGTAGAAACACAGCTGTTAACCACACACTTTAACCGAGGCATCAGATCACATGTTTTCCACAGAGGTTTGGATCTTCTTTTGTGGCTTGGAAGCACACACACGTTTTGGAAGCAAGATTACTCCAGAAAAAATTCACCAGCAGCTTAATTCTGAATGTGACTCCCACTATAAAGATGTTAGCTCTTGTACGTTAAGTTCAGTTGGTTTTACAGAAGGTCCAACACCATAAATTTTCTAATCCCCAGTTTTGGTCTCCTGTTTCTTCTGTCAGTCTTCCGCTACTGACTGCCCATCCAGGATTTTCCAAAAACACAGCTGATCATTGGATCATCCTTCTCTCCAGCCTGTGCAAATGTCTGGAGAGCCCAGATTCCAGCACGGACCCTGCAGGACACACTGCGCACCAGCCCCCTCCTTCAGACAGCCTGAGCCCGCCTTGGGGTGCTGGAGCTTCCCCTGATCTCCTCTGAGATGGTACAAAGCACATCATTCCCCCTTCTAGAGGGGGAGATGAGAGAGCCAGAGGGAGCCAGCCGGTGGAAAGAGCAGGGCTGGTCCAACCCCCATCACTGCTGCTTCACCTCATGCCCAGCTTCACTCCTGCTCTGCAGGCAGGGGGGGTGAGGTTAAGAACCGGCTGTTTCCTGGCTCTTGCCTCTCTCATGGTCACACTCCCTGACATTCAAGGGTATAAACTTCATTTAATGCCACTCTGAAACAGTTCCTTTTCCAGAAATGCTCCTGCTACCCCAAGCTCCCACAGGAAAGGAGCAGCCAGCACACCCCATGGATACAAACATTGAACACCTTGGGCTTTTCAGCCTTGGGTACAACAAGTCAGAATTAACTCCAATTTTCCCAGAGAGCCTAGCGCAGGTCAGGCTGCCACGAGGGCCATAAAATGGCTTGGGTTAGGAGGGACCTTAAACCTCATCCTGCTCCATCCCCTGCCACGGGCAGGACACCTCCCACCCCCCCAAGCTGTCCCAAGTCCTGTCCAGCCTGGCCTTGGACGCTCCCAGGGATGGGGAGCCCACAAAGTCTCCTGAACCCAGAGGAGGAGCAGCTCTCCAAGGGAGCCCTGGAGTGTCCTTCCTGTCCCAGGGAAAGCCCAGGCCCACGCCCAGGACGGGCAGGTGGCACCTGAGCCACCCTGTGCCCAGGGCCAGGCTCAGCACGGAGCCCCTCTCGCTATAGGTGTCGCTGTGGACCCACCCAGCACCTGAACATCCCTGTGCCAGGGGAGAAGAATGAATACTCGAAAATTAATGATGTCAGCCTGTCTTCATATATCAAGCTAATTTGAAAGGGCTTTAATTTTCTTAAAGGATAAAAAAAGGTTTCTTTGCTAGATTAAACTTGCAATTGTCATTCATATATTGTTTATAAGGTACTCATCTCCTCACTCGCTATTTTTTTGTTTTTGATTTTGTATACTAGTTAGCAGTGAAGACTTGTCTGCGTGTATCAGAAGGAATAAAGAGAGAAATGTCCTTAACTGTCAGTTTTAATAAGAGGAGTCAACATGCCTCTATTCAGGTTAAATATTGCCCTGTCACATTTCAATAGAGTCAACAGATTTTTTAAAGAAAAGTCAAAAGCACTGTGTTTGCAAAAAATAATAATAAAAAACCCTACCCCCCACCTCCTTGTCATAGAGTGTCAAAGCCCTTCTTTATTTGGGGGGGCGTGGAGGCAGGACAGAAAATTCTTTTGTAAAATGTGAAAAATTACTACTCATAATTGGCACTGACATGAAAAAGGTTGGGGTTTTTTTGTTCAAAAAACAAAGAAAATCTCTAATTTAATAATCACCTGCAAAGTGTTATTGTGATGGGAACAAAAAACACACAATCAAAGTCATCTCTTTTAAGTAACTATAGTGTTTTTAAGCAATCACTGCTCTTTACTGCAGCTCACACACATAAACCGATGATGTGCAAAGTATAACACGACACTCCAAATTCCTCAAGTAAAGTTTCTCAAATAACAAGTGACAACCTACACAGAGGAAGAGCAAGAAAGGATCTGTCAGGTAAAAGGCAATCACCAAAAGGATGTAAAAGGAGGAGATTCCACAGCGACTGATTCCACAAGAAAATGTGCAGGAGTCGACTCAACCCCCCGGGCAGAGCCTGCCCGTGCCTGCAGCCTGCTCAGGAGGGTCCTGGTGACCTTCAGAGCAAACTGGGCTGGTCCTGCCCCGGCCAGACTGCTCTCACTCTGTGAGGAAGATGAGACACAAGGCAGATGTCTCCTGGAATAAAATGCAATTTCACAGTTCCTCATCTACCTCAGAGTGACAGTGTTTGAAGCCCAGGATCATTGTCTGGAGTTACTTGTGCTTTAGTTCCTTTGTTGATGAGAAACACTGTTTCGGAGCCAGTCCTTGGTCTGTGCTGCCTTGATTGTTACTAATTGCTACCTAATGATATTCAATAAATCAGCAGAGCACACAGGCCCAGGGAACACCCACGGCCCCAGAACTGCACCAGCAGGGCATGAGCACAGAACCACTTCCAGGAGAAGAGTGTGAGCTAACTCACGATTCAGTCCTCGTGCTCACCCAGGTCCAGGGGCTGCACGGGGATGGGTGGCTGATCCCTGCTCTCCTCCCTCGGACCCCCACGGTCTGGAGCAGGGCAGCTGCCCAGACGAGCTGTGAGAGTCCCATAAATCCTCAAGCTGCATGTGAGGCCTCTTTTTCACGGGGCAATCACCAGGGTGACACCACGTCCTGCATTTGGGGAGCACGCCCTTTCCACAGCAATCCTGACATCTGTAAAACCGATCTCATGTGAAGTTTCCAAAGCAAAGCTCACACAGGTCAGCCACACCAGAAAGCCTCCTCTCTGTTCAGGTAACCCACACCCCTAAAATCCAGGTGGTTCCCGAGATTCTGTTTTACAAGCCATCTGCCAGATGCTTCCATTTCATTCTGCAGACTGTCTAATTTTGGTGAAATGGCCCCAAGATTTATTCAGCGAAACCGAACCCTGCCGAGTGCAGGGCCGGGCGGGGCTGAGTGGAAAAGCAGAGCTGGGCTGCTCCGTGTGCTCCTGCCCAGGCCCAGGGACCTGCTGGGGATGGCTTTCCCATCCTGCCTGGAGAATGCTGCCTCTGGTGCCTGCTCCCGTGTGCACAAACCCAGCAAGCAGCACGCTCACTCTGGGCCACGAGAGACCCTGCAGGGCCCCGACTGCCTCCTGCAGCTGGAGCTGGGGACAAACGGCTCATCCCAAACCATCCCAAACAACTTGTGGGGAAACAAAAACCAACTCTGCTTATCACGGAATCATAGAACTGTTTGGGGTGGAAGGGACCTTAAAACTCACCCAGTTCCACCCCTGTGCCATGCCCTCTTCCACCAGACCACGTTGCTCCAGGCCCCACCCAACCCGGCCTGGAACACTTCCAGGGATGGTGAGACCACAACTTCCAGGTTTTATTGTCCATTTACATATTCTCCTTGCTGCCAAGCTTCTCCTATCCGCTGTTTGCAGCTTTCTATTCCTGCAAATGAAGTAAATTTGGTGGAACTGGCCAGGGTTTCATCCTCCTGCTCGTTATCTAACATCTCCCAGCAGCCGAGGATGTTCCACGTCGGAACGTTTCCCATTCCTGCAGGATGCTCTGTCACTCCTGAAATCATGACCTGATGTCACAGGAAGTTAATTTTTCTTGGCGTTTCATGTTTAAATTCAGCCGTTCACACACACTGCGCTGAAGGAGACAGTGCCAGTGTGACTTCATAGAAACAGACAACAAATATTTCATAAATTAATCTCTGCAAGACAGGGTTCATTAATCTGTAAAAGACTCTGGTTGTATGTGAACCCAAAGGGCATAACACTGGAATTCTGTGATGCCTTCTGACGTACAAAAGTAGTTCCAAATTTGCAGTCATTATCCAAATAAGCCTCTTGATAAGTCACAGAAATCAGATACTTGGTTTGGGAAAAAACACGAAGGAATTCCACTAAATCCTTATCTTCCCAGGTAAAACACATTTAATTGTACAGCCTCACAAAGTGGTGAGGTGTTCAATCACAATTTGGGGGAGTTTTGCCCAATGTCCGTGGCATTCCAACATCCCTGGCAAAGCCCACAGTGCCAACTGCAGGACCTATTGAGTACCTGGTTCAGAAACGCTTCCAAATCTACATCCTCAGCAATTACATGATGACACAAAGGACATCCAAGTCCTTCTGCTTGTTTGAGGGCCTTTTTTCGGTTTTTTAAAATTTGTTTGGCTTAGTTTGGTTTGATATCTTGGTCCTGCTTTTTCTTTTTGTTGTTTTCTGGAGCTTTTTGCTTAACTTTGGCAATGTGTATCTTTACCCCCCCCAGCACACACAAGGAACCTCCTGGAATTTTCCAAGAGAGAAGTTTTCAGGGCCTGGGGTGTTTTCTCAGAACTAAAATGAAAAACGGCAGAGAACAGCCCAGAACTGACGTGAACATCGATTAAATGCCTCACCTGCAGAGGTGCCCAGCTGGCTGGCCCATGGCCTGTGTTTGCCAGCCACGGGGCGGGTGCCACAAGTTTCCTCTTTCCTCAGTGGTCACTGCGGGGGACGCCCGCGAGCCCAAATGTTCTCTCGGGGTGCCCTTAGGAGCTCCATGAAAATCCAAACCTGCCCTGTCTCACAAAGCCTGGAGCCTTTCCCTTCCCGTGCCAGCACTGTTTTCCTGAACATCACCCTTTTCCCTTTTTTCTCCATACATATATTGCATTTCTAACTTCGGAGCAATACTTTTTTGACTCTTGCAGGAGCCTAAAATGCTTCGGCAGGAACAAAACTCTTCAGTGATTACTGCCCACCCCGGATTAAATCCCACAATTAGGAACCCAATTTGCATTCTCAAAGTGAAATCCATTGTTATAACCGCGGCCACAGTTGACACAGTAGAATAAGCCATTGTTGGAGTAATTCCTGCAAAAGGTCAGATACTTAAAGCCTTCAATTTTACTTGACAACCTCTCAGCAAAGAACAGCACAGCTGCTCCGGGTCCAAATAAGCCACACTGACCACCCTGCTCACTCGAGCTTGGACTGTTCTCACCCATCACACACCTTCCTGTGTAAAATATGCTTTGGGACATTTGGCAGATCTCGGCATCCACCACCCTGAGAACATTTCACTCTCTGGAGAGCCAGCACAGAGCAGGTCTGCCCCTGCAGTGCTGAGGGCGTGATGGGGAAGGGATGCAGAGTTCCCACCTCTGTGCTGAGCATCACCACGCTTGGACTCAGTGACCTGGAAGGCCCTTCCCAACCCAAATCATTCTTTGATCTGCTCAGTGGAACAAGAAAACGTTGCCTGTCCAAACCAGGAGTGTTGCCAGGCTGGTTACCCACTGTAAGCTGTGTTTTTTATTATGTGCATTGTCTCTGCTTTGGGTGGGGAGGCCCTGGCACAGGTTACCCAGCGGAGCTGAGGCTTCCCCAGCCCTAACTCCCGTCTCAGTAAAAAGCCTTTTACTTGTAACATTTTTAAAACTATCTATACTGCATTTCACACCTCTTTTAAACCACCCTTTGTGATTGCTTGGTTGGGTTTGGCTGATGGGTTTCTACAAAATTCTGTTTGGTGGCAAATGTGATGTATTTGTGGGTATTGTTGTGATTCATACAATTAATCTTTTTATTTAGCATAGGAGCTTTAGTCACTAAAGTAGAGGAGACTTTCACAGAGTATCTTTAGTGCTGTTACCATGAGTAAATAATGTCATCAACAGCTTGGAACTTAAAGTATTTTTGTGAAATGAACATTCCCTCTGCCTCCCCCAGAAGATGCGACTGACCTTGCCAACGCTGCTATTCAGGGCAGATCTGCTCAGCTCAGGGCCACAGCTGCTGGTGTTACTCCTGAAGTGCCTTAAACCACCCCGGTGTATCCCTACTCACACCTTGGGCTGGCTACACCACCCAGCGGGGAATCAGGACTGATCCTCACACTCAGGGCTCACAAATCACAGAAACCATCTGACACTTGAGTGCAGGGCAGAAACCAGAGCAAACCACAGCCAAAGCCGGCTGCAGTGAGCCAGTCTGTAACGGGGTAAACCTGGGGATGGGGCAGCCACAAGAGACAAAACTCCCCACAGACTCAAGGAAATCGTAACCCATCCAACTAATACAACTTCAATTATATCAATAAACAGAGAGAGGACCAGACCAGTTTTTGGGATAGAATATAATGTATGCATAATTTTTGTGCTATTTCTAATCTGCTTTTAAAGAACATCCAGAAATGATCAGTGTGAGCAAATCCATGAGGTAAAATTTTAATAAAGTAGCAGCATCATAGAACATTTAATGTGTCTTTCCTCAACGAGAAGAACAGTGGCCAAGCACTGGCCATTTCTTCAAAACCATTTCCCAGTTGCAGAAAATTGCCCAGCTTGGATTTAACATATTTCTAGGTACAAACTTCCCAGAATGCTTGAATTAAATACCATAATACTTTTTAACTCTGAAAAAATCCACCAAAGGAACGCAATTGAAACACATATAATGTAACGAATAGGTCTGAGTTAGGTGTGTAATTACAAATAAATTCTAATCAATTTCCTACCACATCGTGGCTATTATCCCTGTCTCACACGGAGCCATTCCTGCCCATCTGCAGGCGAGGAAGGGAAGATCGCCCACGCCCTCTGAGGTGTGTTTGCTTTGTGCCCCCACACAGACACAGCCCCACGGCCCCGGGCCTCCCACGGACCTCCCGGGAGAGGAGACACCAATACTTGGTTCCATAATCTACATTCCCTGCCAGAATGCAAATAATAAACCAACCCAAGGGCAGCCCAGCTCCTCAGCCATGGACCTTCCCACTGGGCCTTGCTCTGAGTCTTCCTAAAACTCACCACAAACGTGGAGAGGGCCAGAGTGAGAGAGATGCTCCTGAGACTCTTCAGGAAAGCACAGACACAGACACTGGGGCAGCCACACTGTGACCAGCCCCAGGGCCTCCGCAGGTTCTGGGAATTCTCTCACTTTTATTTATTACGCTGAAATCAGATTTTTTTTTCAAAGCTTCGATGGATGACCACACAGGATTTATTTTCATTTATCTTCTCAGGTGATCAAAAAGTAACAGATTATTCACTCAGTGCACATGGGGAATATATTTTCTAGTGGATTAAATGAAACCATAAAATGTATTAACCCTTTCTTAGGTGCCACGTGTGGCAGCCAGGAGAGGCAAAGGGCACAGTGCTGTGGGGAGCAGAGCAGAGCTCTGGGCTGGGCCTGCCCTGGGGGGTGACCCCGAGCTCCCTCCCCTCTGCTGGAGCAGCTCAGCACTCCCCAGAGCCCCACACAGGGAAGGGCCTCTCCCACCCTGCCTGGCTCCCCCTGACACACCTGGGACACCAGCACACACCAGCACACCCCCATGGGGAAAAGATACTGACACCCTGATTACAGGGGCATGGTTTGAAAGCCATGGCAGGCCCGCTTCTGAACCATTCCTTTGGGCTGAACATCATTTTTGTGCCTGAAATACATATTTCTCATTTCTCTGGGCTCCTAAAGTTAGCTTCTGACCCACGGGCATTTCCTACTTGTGATTTCGAGGCCAATCTCCATCAGCCCTATTTGATTTTCTTTCACTAGAATCATGGAACAGTTTGAGTTGGGAGGGACCTTAAAACTCACCTGGTTCCACCCCCTGCACTTCCCCCAGACCAGGCTGCTGCCAAGCCCTGTCGGGGTTACCAGCCTGGGAGCTCCAAAGGCAGAGCACGAGCTTTCCTTTGGTGTTCCTTTATTTTTGTCATTTCCCATGGACTTTTACCATTGGAGCAGCTGCTGTGAGCTCCCAGACAAACTGTGACCTCTATTTTTATCACCCCTGATAACTCAGAACGGGAAAACAAAAATCAGGATGGAACAGCCTGTCTCCAATATTAAAAACATGAAAGTTTATCAGCTATTTACATTTCAGCTTATTCCATTTCCATGCCACACCAGGAACCCCCAAACCCAGATGTTTCCCAACGTTGCTGCACCTGCAGCATCTCCACGGCTGCTCCTGCTCCGTGGGAGCTGGGTGGATTAACCTCAGGATGTACAAACTGATCCCATTTCTCAGCTCTGGAAAATCAGATCCTCTGCCTCCAAACAAAATAAATAATTGCACTGTAAGCAGCACGAACATTCCTGTGCAACCAGGAGGTTTAAGATAAAAGCACTAAACTTAAAATAAAGAAAAAAAAAGCAGTAAATAAAAAGGCATCATTCCCAAGGACACCTGAACTCAGCCCCACATCTTCGGGGGGAAAATAAAAATCTTTAAGTACAACTGAGGTTTCTTTATTGCTGTCAAGTGGCAGGAAAGAGGCTTTTTGGATTGGAATATCATCAAGATAAAGAGCATCCTAGAACAAAAGCTTTCTGCAGCAAAGGGCAGTGTTTACTTTCCTGTCTGAGCCAATCTCCCCTCGCACATTAACACTTCTCTGCGCCCCACAAAGGCGTTTGTAAGGACACTGATGCCCAGCTGCCTTTTCTCCACTCTGCTGCACCCCTGGGTACCACTGCAGGGCCAGGAGAAGGTTTGGACGCCTGGTGCCCGTGTGGCCCGAGTTCAGTGTGTCCTTTCCACCCGGACAAAAGGAGGAATGCTCCTAAGCACCCCCAGCTCCTGCTGCTGCCGGGACAACAGGGCCATTCCCCCCGGGCTGGGACCCCCGGGAGGGATGGCTGAGCTGGGCTCACCCACAGGGCTGAGCTGGGCTGGGCTCACCCAGAGGGCTGAGCTGGGCTGGGCTCAGCAGAGGGATGTGCTGGGCTGGGCTCACCCAGAGGGATGTGCTGGGCTGGGCTCACCCAGAGGGATGTGCTGGGCTGGGCTCACCCAGAGGGCTGAGCTGGGCTGGGCTCAGCAGAGGGGCTGTCGCTGCCTTGGCTACCTGGGCTGGGCCTGCACTAAGCCCCCTTTGTGTTCAGGCAGCAGAGGAGAAAAATAGGGATATTAACCTCTAACACTGATGAAAATAATAGCCACAATAAAAGCGGATGAAAGGCACGGTGGCAGTAATTATTGTGCTCTCATGTAGCCCGGAGCAAGCGGAGCCTGCAGGAACGCCTGGTCCCCCTGGCCGTGCACAGGGCACAGGGACCCCACCCTGCCACCCACGGGGTCAGAGCCCCCGGGACCCTCCTGGGCTGGAGGTGGGAGGCTGAGCACACCCCACTCCTGCTCCGGAGCCCGGCTCCGAAATTCCTACAGACCCGACCCAGCAGACAAGGGGGGCCAGAGAAGCCAGCCCGTGAAACCAAAACACACCTTTCAGGATTTCTGCACACGGCAGCAAAACCAAAACGCCTTTAGTTTGTTCTCATTTTTGTATTCCTTGCTGTTCCTGCTGCACCCAGATCATGGATAACCAAGGATGGTGTCAAACACAGGCTTTGTGCGGGGACAGCAAAAAGCATTGCTATTTAAAAAGCAACTGTTTCTTCTTCCCCACACACACTTTTTTTTGAGATTCTCCATGTCTGTAATTAATTTTTGACATAAATAGCACAATTCCTTTCCATGAGTGATCTTAGCTATTCTCAGGTTTAAATGTCACTCTTCTTTGAAATCTTCTCATTCAATAATCAAGTTGGAGCTAATAAAAAATTCAAAGGTGCATCTAATAATAATGAAATAATAGCAAGAAAAAAACATGCACCTGCATTTATGCCAAAGAACAAGGGATAGAAGAGACAAAAATGTAGGGAAAAAAGAAATTAGAGGGAAAATCATGATATTGCTCAAGTGCTGCTCTCACACTAAGACCAGGGGGATTGGGATAAGGCTAAAGTTAATTGCATTTCCAGATGACAAACCTCTCACCTCTGAACTGAATGGCTCTTTATAAAAGCTATCAGTAATAAACTGTAAATCTCAGCTATGATTGCAAATAAAGGTCATCCCTTTCATGCTGCCACTTTCCTGGGCCTTATTATATTCCTGTCTGAACCTTTCTTACTTCTTAAGGTGCACTAGCTGCCCATATAAGCAATCAGGGAGGCTTTTTGATTTTATTTTGAAAGACACAAGGCAATGGGATTTACATTCTAGCACTGCGCTGATCCAAAATGGAAAATCACTGAATTCTGACAAGCAGACAGAATCCTGCTAGCAGAATTAATCTTCATCTTATATTAATGCAAAGAAAGGCAATCCCTTCCTCTCCTTCCCTCCACTCCTGAAACCTGTATTTCCTCCTTCACCAGCACAAACGGGCGTCTCCAATTTTCTTTTAGCCAAATGTGAAGATTATTGTGATAATTCTCAGGGGCTGAAGCGACCCTGCAGCCCATCCCCAGCAGCTCCTGCTGTCACTCAGCCCAGGCAGGTGCTCCTGGAGTTGCCTCACCAGACTCTGCAGGGAACGTGTGGGATGCTGGGCCCTGACTGTCTATTCAGAAAGAAAATTCTCCACCAGAGATAAAATTTACCTCAGCACAAATTCTCCTGAGTGATTTTTCTCTGCGGAATACTCCATATTTGTGAACACTAAGATTTCTGATACAAAGAATCCACCCCTCAAACCCGGTATTGTGAGAAAACAGCCTGTTCATTACAGAGACTTCAATCTAAGGAAACAGATCATTAAATAAAGAGTGGGATGAATCTGGGGACATCCGCTCCCACCCTGTACCACCAGGTGACCACGACAGCTCTCCCCTCACGAGCCCTCTGTGAGGGGCTGGTGCAGGCAAGCCCAAAGGCAGGAGTGTCAGGAAGGAGGGAGGGCAGCCCACGGGCCAGTGCAGACCCAGGTCTCCTTCCAGGGCCATCAACTCCGGGCTCAGGGTGCAGGAGCCAGTGCAGGCACGGGGATTTCACAGCCACGGGGGACGTTGGTGCTGCAGACCCTAAAACACAGTGCCGTGGGCCCAGAGATGGGACAAAGCCAACCCCCTTCCCCTGCTGCCCATCCCACAGTCCAGCAGACTGAGCAGCATCCCCCTGACCAGGGCTGACCACACTGAGGGGACACTTCCCCATCTGTCCCCCAGGATGGGAGCCCAGGGACAGCCAGGGACCAGCACGGCAGGTAAGGTGAACTGGCACAGGTAAGGGAACCCAGGCAAACTTAGCTTTACCAAATGTTTGTGTTTGCAGCATATGCAAATAGGGAATCTATTGGAGCAGCAGCCTGGAGCATCTATTGGACCCTTTAAATAAGAAGGAAAAAAAGGGAGATACTCAAATTGCACAGCAACTGGGGTAAGGAACAAATAGACTTGTCTATGGGATGGGATAATTATCTTCCACATCTTCAGGCTCTTGGAAAATGTGACAATGGCATCTCTGAATGAAGCTTCTGACAAGTCCCAGATGCAGCCAGGTTTCTTTTAGTTTAGCTTTTAATTTCAGCTGCTCATTTGAAAGTGATGTACTTATAGCTCTAGTCAGAGGCAGGAAGGACTCACTTTGGTACAGCACCTCAGCAACATCCCTACTCATAAATTACACTGCCCCAAAGCACCATTCCTGCAGCCCTGCGTGATCCTGCCAAGGTACCACACTCCTCATCCTTCCCATCCCTGAACACCAGCCTTGGAAAGACAAAAGAGACCTGTGATCAAAGGACTGCTGCAGCATACACTGATTTCCTTGTTGTTTTGTCTCCTTGGCCATTTTAACCTGCACTCAGGTAATTTGTGCAGAGAGAAGCAGCTCCTGGTGAGCACCTGGCCCCAGCTGTGGCCCAGGGTGGGCACTGTCCCCCCAAACCAGGAGTGACTCCTGAGGCACGAGCTGGACACAGCCATGGTGCTGCTGGGGGACCCAGTGCTCTTCATTGTTTCCATTTTCCCGATGATCTTTAAGACAAAGCCCAGGATTTCCTAGAGGATGGTACGTGGGGAGCCCAGAAGTGGCACTGTGTGGTACCAGTAGCCTCATGCAGCCAGAGGTAAATGCCTTCCCCATCTCTGCAGACCCCAAGCACCTTCCCCCACATTTCACCTCCCTTGTCTTCTCACAGCCAGGAAGTCACATCTTGTTCCACACTTCCCACTCAACCTTCTGTTTAGACTCCCAGAAAAATCAAGCAAGCCTTGTGTGAACAATGCAGGGCATTAACACCCTGCAGCACACCATCATTACCAGCCTTCCTGGTGGGAACATCCCTGCTCTGGGTGTGCTCTGCAGCTGTAACCCTGAGGAAGATCTGGGTTTTACAAACACATTTGTTAGCTGTTCTTTCAGCACCAGGGCCGTTTGCAGGAGGTCTCATTTAGCACTCAGGCAGGTGTTTACCCATCCCAGGAAAAACAAGAGGAAGGTGGTTTGGGAATTCCCACATGACTACGTATGTGGGATTGGAGTTTCATCAAGGTTTCAGGGGGAACTGGACTGTTGGAGGAGGATCTACTCTCCACTCATCTCCTGGCACACCCTGCCAGGTGAGCGTGCTGCAGATTCCTGCTGGGAGCAGCCCCGGGCAGAGGGTCAGGCAGGGCTGGGCTCAGCCTGGGGACTCTGGGGGCGCCAGGGCTGATCCCTGCCCAGCACACACTCGCCTGGGGCTCCTCCACTGAGGACAACGAGCCAGCACCCGGGCAAACAGCCTTTGAAACCTGGCTTGGCAATGAGATGTGACTGTCTCTGCTGTGTCTAAGGCCAAATGCTCTTGACATGGAGGAGAATTAACTTGAGGTTTTGCTGGGAGAGCCCCAGCCCGAGAGGCTTCCCCTGGCAATCCCTGTCTTTCTGCACGTTTGCATCCCGAGGATTAGAGCAGCTCCCAGGCAGCACATCAGCTGCAGGAGCTTGGTGGTGAGCTGGGCTGGGTCACCATCACCACGCCGTGCACAGAGCCGGGCACAGCCTGCTTTAGCTGTGAGAGTGAAGTTCTACCCTGGCCTGCGCCAACAGCGCCGAGGGCAAAGAAAAATTATTGCACGTGACAAGATCAACTTCGACTCCAGCAAAAGCCTTGGAGGTGGGTCCTGCCTGCCATGTCCACCTTCCTACCTCTCCCTGGGGTGAGGGCCACGGGGGCAGGGAAAGCTCCAGGTCCCAGCTGGAGGGGGCCCTGGGCAGGAGCTGGGAACAGTCCCCTGCCGGGACCCAGCCTGTCCCCTCCCGTCAGCCCCCAGGAACAAAGGGCACCTCGGCTTCCACACGGGCTGGACACACCATCCAACACATGTGCAACTGCATTTACTGCTAGTATTAAAAATAACTACAGCACACACCAAACATGTAAAACTCAACTAATTGCTTGAAATAGAATTAAAATTCTATCGAGTGTGCAACACACACGCGTTCTTGAACCTTCTAAACCATGGGATCCCAAAGATTTATTTTTGAATTGCTGGTACAATGAGTATATATCAAGGCAGCAGTATCCAACTCAAATGCTGAAACATAATCAGTCAGCAGAATATATTTTTTTTAACCTTAAAAATACTCCCTTTCTTGAAAACGGACACTAAACCCCTAGGCAATGTAACCACCGAGGTTTTACTATAAAATACATTTCAAAAGAATGGCTGAAAGACTTAGGAGCACAGGAGATGAAAAAGAAGTAAACAAGCCTTATTCCACCATTAAATGATAAATTAAAAGCAGTATTTTGCTGTTCTGCCTCATTTTTTAATCACAGTGCTCTGGCTATGGTGGTGTGGGCTTCCCCATCAAAAAGCACCTTTTACTAAAGGTTTACAATTTGACATAGCCATCATCTGTCCCAGACAAAACACAGCCAGGTAAAAACCTCATTTCAAATCCAAATTTTCATTAAATTTGCAGAAAAACCACTGCAGGCTTGACATTACAGGCAGAGACACAAATACCCCTCACGTATGCCCTTTAAAAATTTGAGTAATTTCGGAATGCAGGCTTTTGGAATTTTAAGAATAACAGAGGAGATACTGGATGTGCTGTTGTTGCTATCAGATAAAAAGCGAAATCTTAATCCTCCCTGCTATCTTGCCTCGGTGCAGATTACGCCGCAGCCTATCTCTGTAAAATGCTGGAACAAATACCAGCCAGATCCTTGCCTGGGAAAATGGAGATTTACAGAGTGAGAGGGAAATGGGACTGGGTTTACAGTCTCTTGCTCATTAATTTTTTTACTAATTAATACACAATTTGGCTTTGTTCCTACTGTAAATCTGTAACACAGAAGTACCAACGAAAACATCTGGAGTTGTAAATCCATCCCTAAATTTTTGTAGACAGACATAATGTGGGTGACACCCAAAGGCATTTCCAGCCCCCAGCAGCTGAGAGGAGCCGAGTTTCCTGCCCATCCCAGCCCAGTGTGTGGCTCTCCGTGGCTTATCCTGCTCCCTTCTGGAAACAGCCACACATCCAGGGAGCACTGGGAGCTCTGCTGGGAGGGCCAGGGTTACAGTGGGATTAAATTAGAGCCAGCACCCTTGGCCATGGAAAAGGGTTGGAACTGGATAATCTTTAAGGTCCCTTCCAAACCAATCCACGATCCTGTGACATTTTGTTCACAGAGTGTCCTTTTGCCTTTACTTCCCCCAAAAGGAATCATGGAAACACAGATTGGTTTGTGCTGGAAGGGACCTCAGAGCCCAACCTGTTCAACCCCTGCCCTGGGCAGGGACACCTTCCACTGTCCCAGGCTGCTCCAAGCCCTGTCCAGCCTGGCCTGGGACACTTCAGTGATGGGGCAGCCACAGCTGCTCTGGGCAAATCAGCAACACTAAATCAACACAACAACGAGAGGTAAAAAAGAAAAAAGACAACTGTGGACAAAATAAAAAGTAAAGTTCTATTAATGCTAAACACACTTTCCCTTTTGGGTTTACACTCCTGCTCCTGTAACTGTTTCCACATGGTTCAGGGCTGTCTGTACAGTGAGCTGGGAACAGCCTGCACCTCCTCAGCACCACGGGGCAGGACCCTGGGCAGAAACATGATTTATGGGTTTGATAAGCTCAAAACAAAGGTAAAGACACACTGAGAAGGGCAGGAAGCAAAATTTAAGACGCGTTCAGAAAATGAGCCCCTGGCAACTGAAGGGTTAAGCACAACCTTCTCCCTTCTAACACAGCCTTCTGCAGTAGCTAATGAAGGTAATGAAATATGACATGTAGTTTGGCCCCTGACCACAGCCAGCACCTCCCTCCCCTGTGCCGGCGAACAAAGCCAAAGCAGATGGGGCTGGAGCGGCCGGCCGGGGCTGGGCTGGGCCTGGGGCCGTGCCACGGAGCCGGGCAGCGGGCACGGCACGGCACGGCACGGCAGGGCACAGGCACGGCAGGGCACAGGCACGGCACGGCACGGCACAGGCACGGCATGGCACGGCACGGCAGGGCACAGGCACGGCACAGGCAGGGCACGGCACAGGGCACATGGACTACTAGTGGAACAGTCCCTGCCCCGGCTGGGGATGGAACAAGAGGAGCTTTAAGGGCCCCTCCAACCCAAACCAGTCTGTGATTCCGTGAATATGGTGTGCCCAACTAGTTCATCTATTGCCAGTCTAAGCATAATTTAACAAAAAAGCACTACCAGTAAAATGGAAAAGACAGGCTATTGTTTGGGCAGGGACAGGCTTCACCTCCCAAATTATCGTCCTCCTACCTCAGGGAAGTGACCCACCACAAATGTGGCACTTGGCATATCATGAGCACAGAGCCAGGGATAGAAAAGGCATTCTTAAAACACTTTTAAAAAGATAAAAGTTTAAAATTCATGAAAGACTACAGAGCGTATTAACCTCTGTAAGTTCTTTCCAAAGGTCCTCACTCACACCTGCCATCAGGCACCAGAGTCAATCTTGCCACACTCTGGGCTGATGCAGCTGCCAGTGATAACTTTGAGCAGGTACCAGGTAAACATGTGTGCCAAGAGGTATCCCACAGACACCTCGTCATCTAAAGGCTGGAAGCTCCACCACAGCTGCTGGTTAATACCAAATATGTGGATAATGATCCCTGCCGGACCAGTGACATCAGCTCCATCCCTCCCTCGGCTAAGCAACAGCTGCAGCAGGGAAGTGTCGTTCCTCAGGGCTGAGATCACCCATCCACGTCCCCCAGCACCCCGCAGGGCTTGGGGGCACAGAGGGGTGCAGGCAGGGTGGGCGGCTGTCCCCACGGAGACACCAGCTCCTCGGGAAGTCTGATCTCAGCAGCCCCTGCTCCCTGCAGGTCACAGGAGGGACGAGGCAGCACAGGGTGGCCGAGGACAAACGGCTCCCCAGGGAGGAACAGGCAGTGCCCCGACCCACCCAAGGCACTCCCTGAGAGGGTCCCCTGTCCCCACACCGAGCCCTGGGCACTGCTCAAACCCAACTCCACCAGGTGACATCTGCGTCCTGCCAGCACCCCTCCACAGGAAGGACAGACACCGCCAAAGCTGCCAAACTGCCAAAGACCCGAGACAGCAGAACTCCAAATGCAGAGTAAGCCCAGAAAACAAAGGTGTCTGGAGATCCCTAAACCTACAGTGTAGCAGATGAGCCCCCAGTGTCCTCCAGCCCCTCAGCCGAGCCAGCCACCTTCCCAGTGTCCACACATCCTCCATGGGAACCGCTGCCTTTTGTGGCTGCCCCCTCCAAGAACCACATATGGTGTTTATTAAAAAAACCCAGAACTATGTATAAAATGCTTAAGTTGCAAAAAACCAGAAAATACTACCACTAAATTTACCTATTCACCCTTAATTCACCTCTGTTGCATATGCAAGACGTGTGCCTGAATTCTGTGCTAATTCGCTATCACTGGCCAGGAGCCTGAGCCCGTGTAGTGACACAGCAGGGCATGCCATGGGGTGCTGCTGAATCACCAACCAAGGTCTCTGTTGGCTGCAGACACACAGCCTTGTTTCAGTCAAATTCAGACACATAACTCCTGCACAGGACCTTAAACATGGCAACTCTGCTGCCTGTGTGCAAAAAGGGCTGAAAGGCAATTTATTTTGGCTTTATACCATATGATAACACAGTATTTCACAAGGAAGCATTGAGGGTATTTTCCCAACTAAGTCCCAATGCCACTCAACAGGTGATGAATTAAGAAGGAAAGGATCAGTTTTGGAGCCTGTGTGTTGTTCAGCCTGTGTACAGCGAATAACAGAGGCAGGAGCTGGGGGGAAGGAGAAGGGCTGTTCCCACCTTCAGCACCTCTGCTCCTGTGCCCCAAGGCCCTCCAAGAGCAGCCCCAGGAGCTGATGGATTTCAGGCTGGGTCAGACACATCCACTCAGGGAGGGCGAGTCAGGGGTTACGTGCAAACTTGAGCACTTCCAAAATTTCTCAGTTCATGGCTTGATTTTGCAACCTTAATGACTTATGGGCACATAAAGCCTTGAACACTAAAATGTGTGAAATCAGCTCTCCAAAGGACTTTTCTGGGCCAAAGGTGGTGACAGTGACAGGCTCCACTCACCCAGAGACTCGGCAGCTGCTGGACAGAGACCCTGGGTCTGAGGGGTGGCCAGGGCAGAACCACGGCCAGAACTCACGGCCAGAACCCACGGCCAGAACCACGGCCAGAACCCACGGCCAGAACCCACGGCCAGAACCCACGGCCAGAACCCACGGCCAGGCTCAGAGCACGAGGCCTGCACTCCCTCCCCAGGGCTCGGTGAAGTTGGGCACGGCAGCAAGGGAGGCAGGGCCCTGGGAAATTGATAGCCTGTTCCAGGCATTATTTATCATTCCCAGCACAGACACTGACATGTGCCTTTTGAAAGGGGATACTGTACCTTTAACCTTGACTCCGAGCGCGTTGGTAATTTGGGATGCGAGCCCGGGTTCAAGCGGGGTGACCTTTGGGGGGAGGGGAGGGACTGCATTTATTTATGAGGCAGTTGGAAATTTTTGACATCACATGCTAGTCCCATTATTCACATGTTACATGACACGAGATTGGCCCTTTTAATGCAACAACATCACATCAAAAAATTTGATTTTCTGCTCTGACAGCAGGCTTGTCCTCTGCAGCTCCCCAAAATATAATCTGTGGGGGTCAAAGGCCACGGAAAAGTGATTTAAAAATTGCACAGAACATGGAAGAACAGGTCCTGGACCCTAAGCAAGAGCAGGGATGCTCAGGGGCTGGAAAGAAACAGTCCGGTAAGTGCAGAAGCTGCGTCCCAGTGAGGAGAGCCCCTGTGTGTGACCCTGGGATGTGGTGCCGGGGGGTCCCCAGCCCCCCTGCCCAGCCCGGGGGTCCAGCAGCACTGCAGGCTGCCCGAGGCTGCCCCGTGGGGGGATCCCTCCTTCCCTCCATCTCCCCACTGCAGGAATCCAGCCTGTGCTGCATTCTGGATACACACACCTAACACACCCGCCCCCCTGAACAGCAGCAAAAGCCTTTTCAACACAGAACACCATGGACACACTTAGGAAAAAATGGGGGTTCCCTACACAGAAAAAAATAGACCACAAAAAACATCTATCAGGTTTACCCTGATAATTTAATCTGGCAATAATTGTGTTTTCTATGCACAAACTTCAAAACTTCCAGGGTTGTGCTATATATACACTGAAGTGAAGTGTTTGCTACTCCAGCTCGGGAAGAACGTGCACACACTGTGCAAAAAGCTCAAGCTCCAAACTACACCCCCATTTTCATAGAATTTAAAGTATCAGCTAATGCACTTAAAGCTAATGAAATATATTTCACAATAATGCACCATAAAACACATATATTAAATTACTCATCAGCTAATTCCACAGAGAGAAGAAAAGAGTTTATATGTTTAATTTTTATAAATATCCTTGGTTGAGGGCAGGCAAAGCAAGAATTTTGATTTATACCTGGAAA
The DNA here is from genome assembly GCA_008694505.1 of Cyanoderma ruficeps. Classification (NCBI taxonomy): domain Eukaryota; kingdom Metazoa; phylum Chordata; class Aves; order Passeriformes; family Timaliidae; genus Cyanoderma; species Cyanoderma ruficeps. The sequence goes on from VZDJ01000049.1 coordinate 655,344, forward strand.
AGCATTTCTAAGATTACTGTAATTTCTTTTCAGAAATATCACATGATGGTGATGATGAGGCTGATACTAAAATAACAAGTAAATAAAACAGGCTAATTTTATCAATATTTTTATCAATTTAAACACTGTGTTTTCTAATGTGTACATGCAATGAGAGAAACAAAACCCAAAAAACAACCAGGCTGGCTGGGGCCTGGAGCGCCCTGGGATAGTGGAAGGTGTCCCCACCCACGGTAGGGGTGGGACAGGATGAGCTGTCAGGTCCCTTCCAAACCCATTCCAGGTCTCTGTGATATTAAGAATGAATAACTGTCTCCTCCAGACCCGAAGGATGTCTGTTGTACTCCTGCAGCAGAATTTCAGGTGTGTCATTCACTTCGAGGGAATCAAATCAAGGGCAGGACGGGCCATCCCCAGGCGAGCCAACAGGAGGGGAAGGTGAAGGTGGGCCAGAGCAGCCAGGCTTGTGAGCCAAAGCTCCAACACCTCCAGGAAAACCCTCCTCCAGGAGCGGGAGGAAGAGGCTCCTAAGGCAGAATTACATTTTTACAGATTTATATGGGTTTTGAAGCCAAGTCCCAAGACTGGAAAAACACAGAGGGGGAATTACTTTCTTCTTATTAAAAGAATGAAAAGACCCACCATTGATTTTGTCCTTCATCACCACACAAAAACCCTCCCAACCACAGCGAGGATGACGGTCTGGATTATCACAACACCGTAAATCAAAGTGAATGTATTTATTAGGTCGCCTCCCTTTGTTGCACATGTGTGTGCTGTTTGTTGGCCCATACTGTTATTATTTTAATTTATGGCTCGCTTTTTCCACTCTTTCCTCTCCCTCACAAGACTGGAGCCTGTCCACAAGTTCTCCTGATGCCAGTTAAGATCAGCATAATGAAATGTCACGGCCAGATCCCATCGCTGTGCGAGGACGGCCCAGGGACACGGCCCTGAGCCCCGAGAACACCGCGGTGCCCCCGGAGCCCGCAGCCCCTCCGAGCCTGGCAGCCCTGGCTGTAATTAAGGGCAGGAAGTTTCAGCAATTTGCCAATCCTACCTCACGTCTCCTCCCGTGACAAGGCCCGTGTGGCTCCCGTGTTTCCCACAGCTGGGCCCACCTCTCCGTCTGCCCCAAGGGCAGCACCACTGCCGGGACTCACCTGGCACACAGACACTTCCAGGCAAGCAAACTCACACTGGGGTGCTTGGAAAGCACGGGATTTCCCCCAAAAACACCCACTACGGGACTCTTTATCTAAGCTTTTGGGGTGATTTGTCTAATCCTGCAGGAGTGGACCGAGCAGAGTCTAAGCCACCTTCCAGCTGCTGAAGCAGTGACAGCACAGCTGAAGGGCTGGATGGGAAGAAGACCTTGCTCCTTCCCACTTAAGAGACCTAAAGACTCTGAAACTACAACATCCAGACAAATCAGAGAATCATAAAATCATTAAGGTTAAAAAATACCTCTGAGATAATCAAGTTCAGCCCTCAGCCCAGCACCACCACCACGTTTAGCACTAGCCCATATCTCCAAGTGCCACATCCACAGTTTTTGAACACTTGCAGGGATGGGGACTCCAGCACTACCCTAGGCAGCCTGTGCCAGGGCTGGACAGCCCTTTCCTTGGAGAAATTTCCCCAGTACCAAACCTAATCCTCCCCTAGTGTAACTTGAGGCTGTTTCCTCTTGCCTGTCACTTGTTACCTGGGCAATACACTCAGCTGTGAGAGGAGAGTGCAGGAGATCCTGTCTGCCAAGGCTTCACCCAAACTTTTCTGATTTAGAAGCTGGAGATTGTGCCAATGTGACCTTGGAGTGCCAGTCCACGTGAGCTGAAGGATTTGGCTCATCCCTGCCCTCCACCCACACTGAGGACAAGCAGAGTAAGAAGGGACCTAGGAGTGAATAAAAACCAGCACCTTTGAGGAGGGGAGAATTTCTTCAAAACATGCGATTGAACACCAAACTGAAAGGACAGCACAGAGCACCACAGGCAGCTCCATTGCCAGTGCTCCTGAGGTTACCTCGCAGCTGCTGTGGCTTTGGTGCTTTGTAGGGTTTGTCTGAGGGCAGAGCAGAGATGCCAGGCTGGGGCTGGTGAGGCTCCACCTGCCCCCTCCTGCAGCAGGCTCGCTCCCAGAGCCGCTAATCCACTCGGATGCTCCAGAGCAGAGCCTCGAGTTTTCACGGATTTATGCCCTGCACTGCTCCCAGCTCCATCTGTTTCACGGTTATTGTTCTCACCGACTCTACTTCATCATTTAAATTATTAACAGCAGAATTACACCAACTGAGAGCGGCAATGGGCAGCTTTAACATACAAAGGCTTGTATGTAACGTGTCAGTACACATTGAGTGGAACAGAGAAACTGGGGGAAATTCAGATACAGGGGTCACTGCCTCATTGCAGCGCTGATCCAGGGGGAGTCAGGATGAGAGTACCAGTGAAAAAAGCTGGAAAAGCTCCTTTAGGTGGTCAGCCACAGACTGACACTCCTGTCCCTTCACTCAGTGAGGGGCACGGAGCTGCCCAGCAGAGGTGCCACACGTCACCTCCATCCCTGCCTGGAGCCTCAGGGCTGGGAGGAGCACACCTTCCTCCACCAACTGTGACAATGCTTGCCAAGCACACACCTGCACCAACCACGAGCAGCAAAGATGGAAATTACACACTGGTGTAAATCAAACCCCCAGGGAGAAAAACACAGTGACTCCAGAGGGTGGGAGAAGAAAAGCAGGGCAGGGACATCAAGAACCTTGTGGGTTCCAGCTCACTGAGGTCTTCTCCATCATCTTCTCCTCAGGAAGATGAAATAATTTCCTACCTGTTATACCCCTCCTGCTGTCATTAACTATTCAGAAAAGAAAAATCAGGTGTCATAACTACATGAAGTCTCAGTAAAGCACAAAATCCCAAGCAAATTCATTTCTCTCCTCTAACTACCTTTTTGCAAACGTAGCACACGGGAAAGGGTGATGGTGAAAAGCCACTTCTGTTCCAAACCCCCAAGGCCCACCTGCTGCCCCTCAGCTACCTCAAGGAGCTCCCCCTGGCCACCAGACACTGCATTCAGGGGCGACTCCACACTGATCCCAGACTTAACAATATCCATTAATAACAGACCAGACAGTGCCCACGTTCAGCACGGCCATATGGTTTGAATCCAGGGAATTTGCTTTTCCCATGCACTGCATTACATATTTATACCAAAATAAGAGCTTTTTTTACCCCCCTCCCCACTTCTGGGGTAATTGGCAGATGGATCCGATTCCAAAAAGGGTAATCAATGCACTCAAAGAGCTTCAACCCATGCTGCTCTGCCCCAGCTTCAAATGCTTTATTGCACAAGGGTCTGTGGACATTTTTTAAAAATTAAAGTTCCTGCAGCTTTTCAAGGGAGATGTTCATTTAAAAAACTCCAGCCTGCTGCAGCAAGTTTCCCTGCAATCAAGTCAAAAACCCAACACAGCTTTCAGCATACTAATAATGAAAGTCTTATGTGCACAAATAAGTTCCTTTCAAGTGAAAATCACACGTATTTTTGTTCCATCATATGCCCAAACCCACAATATTCCACTGGACACCGCAGCAGGAGCTGCCTGAGGTTTCACAGCCACCAGGTGCAAGTGACACCTGAGCACACGGACTACATTTCAGACTGTAACAGTGAAAATAACACCAGGAAAGAATCGTACTTGCATGGGGAAGGAGACAAAGCAGGAGTTTGAGGGGGACTCAGCATCGAGATCTGCCAGGATATGCTCTGTCACTAGAACAAGGCTCAAGAAATCTTAAGTCCCAGCTGCCCTCAGCCCCAGCACACAGATCCCCCAAAGCCTCCTCCAGACAGGAACCACAAAGCACCACTTCAGCACTCCAAACACAATGGACAGGCTGGTTGAGAACAGCAAACCCCAGCAGAACCTTCCCTGCTCAGGTTACTCACATTGCACAAGGGCATTTCATCAGAGACACTTGCAATTAAATCCATTCTTTGATTCCTACAACTGCAAAGAAGCTCAACCAGCAAACCAGAGCAAGAAAACTCACTGTACCTCCACTCCTCTCAGAGCAGCTCCTTCTCTCCATTTTCCAGGACTCCTCACAGCTCTCACCTGCTCTACCCTTACACATATCCTCTCCTCCTGTGAGGAATCCTTACAGCTCTGAGTCCAAAATAAGCTCCTTTATCAATAGGCTCCCACACCAGAGAGGCCTAAAGCATGATTCTTCCAGAAAAGAAGAATTCTGTGTTTACCACGCTTCCCTTCCTTCATTATTCATAATTAGACACCTGACCCCAGTGACCAACCCTCCGCACTCAGACGTAGCAGAGATGGGTTCTGGCCACCTCATGGAGCTGCAGATGGACACAGCATTCCTCCTCCTGAGGCAGAACAGGTCCTGCCAACACTTCTCCTTGGGAAGAGCTGGCCCTGATTCTCAGAATAAATCAGCCCCCAGCCATGATGCTGCAAAAGGGGGACTGCAGGGTCACAGAACCAAGGTCAGAAGTGATGTCTGTAGATCATACAGTCCAACCCACCTGCTCCAGCAAGGTCAGGCAGAGCAGAGTCCAGATGGAAATCTCCGAGGATGGAGACTACACAATCACTGTGGGCAGCCTGTGTCAGAGTCTGACTACCCTCACAGTGCAAAAGGCTTTCGTGGTGCTGAAATGGAGTTTCCTGGGTTTCAGGTTGTGCCCTGCTTCCCACTGGAGGGCTCACCAGGACAGGGCAGGACAGGACAGGTGTGCCAGCAGATGGGCTGAGCTTGCCCCCAGCAGCAGCTCCCAGGCTGGGTTACACTCACTGGAGAGAGCTGAAGTTGGACAATTTAGTTGTGCCAACAGTACCTGCTCAGGGCTGCAGAGGCTGTTTGGTACAGGCATGGTTTTATTCCAACAAGAATCACAAAGCCCTTCCCCAAGCAGGTGGTTATTGTACAGAAAAGGCTCTGGAGATGTTGGTGGGCAGCCACACAAGCACTGGCTGGGTGTCCCAGCAGTGTGAGGATGCCGGCACAGCAAGAATTCACACTGAGAAGCATTTTGAAGATTATCTGTGCATTGCTCTCTTTTAGATCAATTTTTTTCCCAACACCTATAATCAAAGGGGTGATAAATAGTCAATACACATTAATCCAGTCAATGTTCCCTATACTCCCCATGACTGTGAGTTCACAACAAAACTGTGCCTGAGGTGCAGAGGGGAGGTGACCTCAGCCATGTCCCCCAGCCTTGTCCCCCTGCCACAATTCCCAGCACATCACCAGGCTGCCGTGGGGGCCCTGCTGCCACAGCCACCTCCCTCCTGCCTCACGGGCTCTCCCAGCCCAGGATCAGCACAGAAGGCATTAGACATGCTCTGGAAACCCTTTGCCCAGCTGCTCATTAGGACTGCATTAGTCTGTAAACTCGAGCGCACAACGCCTAGTTCAAGTTGCTCTTTCTTGATGTACTTGAAAGGTCCTGGGAATTTATGGCAGGATAATGCGGAGCACAGCACCTATTTATGAGTTGATCATTTGTACAAAACCCCTCTCAAAGCACCGAAGGTTACCATTCGACCAAGAGCTGCACTTAGCTGCTCAGAGGGCAAGAAAGCCAAGTATATGAAAGTTAAAAGCATTAATAAAAGTGTGACTTATAAATTACTTCATCTTTGTCACCCTTTTTGAAATGGGGTGAGAGAGGCCAGGGTAAATTTATTTTTTAAGTGCTTTCTGAGACCTGCAAGGGTCAGCCCTGAAATGCTGTACTCTATAAATCATTCCGTGTGTATCTGAGAGATGCGAGTGCATCATAACATTACCAAATATTGATTTGTTTATCATTTGCAACTGTTTATCGCTAAACAGCCGCCTTTATACTCTTGGTAGGGAGAAGAAACTTTAATCTCTGAGAACGCACAAGAGAATCTGCCTTGGCTGCAGGAGCAGAGAGCAACCCCCGTTACCCTGTCACCCGACTTCTGGCTCAGTGGACGTGTTTCTGTTGTATTATGAAACCAGTTATTTCATAAAATGACTAAAATTTCCAGGCGTTCCAGGGAACCACTCGTGTCGCTGCTGAGAGCCAAGAGAAACCTCGCATTAGGGGCTTGGCTGAGCCACAGCAGAGGAAAAGCAGAGCCCAGGATGGACAGAGCTGAGGGTGGACAGAGCCCAGGATGGACAGAGCAGAGGGTGGACAGAGCCCAGGATGGACAGAGCTGAGGGTGGACAGAGCCCAGGATGGACAGAGCCCTGGACAGCTGCTCCTCCCGGCCAGAGCAGCCTCCCCTGCCAGCAGGGCTCCAGCCAGCAGTGCCCCAGCACACAGTCCTCCCCAGAGCCACCAGCACCCCTGGCTCCAGGCTGCTGGCTGCAATCAGTGACACACAGCAAGCACCAGCCCCAGAGCCCTCCAGGCTGCCCCGCGGGCACTGAGCACCGCCACTGGAGCCCAGCCACTGCTCCGCACCAGGAGGTTGGAACTAGAGGATCTTTAAGGTCCCCTCCAGCCCAAACCGTTCTGTGACTCTGTGACTCTATAAACTGACCTTACATCATCAACCCTGCCTGGTTCTAGACCTGACAAAACATGGCACCATCAACTGGTCTGTGTTCTCCTTCATTTAATATTATACAGTGGATTTCAAATGCAGGGAAGACACCTGGAGCAACAGGAGGAGGTTGGGGAAAATTTCAATAAAAATCTCATTACCCTAATGAAGGAGGGAGACTATCCCGCAAACCTCTTCCCAATGCTTTAAGTCATTACATAGTAGGTACAAACCAAATCCTTCTACTAAGCAATTACAATAAAAACAAGTTGTTTTCTCTCCTCTCCTTTTTTTTTAAATCACACAACTCTCTGCTTTTATTTATTTTTGGAACTAGGCTCGATAACCGATTTCTCCACTGAGCCACCCACCAACAAACTTCACTAAGTGGAAACTCACTGCATTATCTGTGTGCACACACCCTCACTCACCAAAGCTTCAGGGAGCTCCAAATTAACTATTTGGTGATCTCCCTGAGGGAGGGTTGTGCTTTATTTGCAGTTCTCCCTATCTGTAACTAAACACTGGTAAATTTGCAAAATCCAGGTGTTTTATAAGTCTGTTCTTCTTCTCCAGGCTTAGTTCCCAAACCATTCTTGTAATAAAGTAGCAAAATTAAGTACCTTGGAACACAGCAAAATCTGGAGGTGCCACAAAGCACAAGTGGCATCAATTCCCCACCTGGCTGGTGTCTCCTGAGAGACCAACCAGGGGCTTCCGAGCAGCAGGATTATGACCTGGGTTATATCTGAATAGCAACATTAGATCATCTGGAGATGACCTCATCAAGTCCTGTCTCGCTCCTCTTGGGGAAAACAGCAGCACAAAGCGACAACTCCAAGTGTGGCTGAACCCCAGCAAAGCTGGAATTGCCTTTTTCCTTGGAGGCAGAGGGATCATTGCAGGCACGTGCTGGTGGGAAGGGTGTGAAGCTGGCCCCAGGGCAGGCATGATGCTGCAAAAGGGGGAGAAGGTGCAGAGCTGGTGGGGAAGGTCTGCAGCTGGTGAGAAGGGTGGAGAGCTGGTGAGAAGGTGCAGAGCTGATGGGAAGGTGTGGAGCTGGAGGGAAGGTGTTCAGCTGGAGGGAAGGTGTGCAGCTGGAGGGGAAGGTGTGCAGCTGGAGGGAAGGTGTGCAGCTGGAGGGAAGGTGTTCAGCTGGAGGGGAAGGTGTGCAGCTGGAGGGGAAGGCGTGCAGCTGGCCCTGGGGCAGGCAGAGCCCTGGCCCGGGCAGGGTTTGGCCGCAGCCCCGGGGCCGTGCTCCCAGCATTGCTGCTGCACCCGAGAGGAAACTCAGCAAGCCCCACTGTTACCAATTACAGGGCGTCAATATTGACTATCTGAGGGATTTCCATGCTCAGGAAGCAAATTAGAAACTCAATACCTGAACTATTCCTAAATGCAGTTATCAACTTCAGAGTTTTATCTCATAAAACCAATTCAGCTTAGAGTTTAATTCTATTAAATTAGGGCTTAGAAATAAGATTTGCTCGGAGAATGAATGCATCATTAGTTTTAAAATGCAATATAGTGAAACCCAAAATGTGAGGCATTACAGTTTGAAGAATAAATGAGTAAAGATGGCACCCAAATGTACTTCTCCCTAAATATATTTACCAGAAAAACCCATTGGCTCATTAGGACAGTGTTTTGGTGTGGGGGAACATCCACCTTCCTTTGGGAATCATAATCCTCTCGTGTCTCCCCTTGGCACAAGTTTTTTCTTTGTTCTTAAAGCCTTCTTATTTCAGCAGCTGACAGAGAAAAAAGAATCAGCATCCTCTTTCTTAATAAAAATGCCACAATGAGACCCTGTCGGGCTTGTGCCAGGCGTGTCAAAGGAGCAGGGACTAATACAGGAAACCTCAAGAACTCCCCGTTTTGTGCAAGTTACAGTACAGGGAAGAGTCACATAGGGCTGGGTTTTAAATCAGGTTTCCAATAGATGAAAAGCACCCTTCCATGGGGTGCACGTAATCTCTGAATAGGGCCCTTAGTTTCCTGTGGTATTGTATTGGAAGGGATGTTTGATGCAATAACGCGGGGATAGAATATGCTCAAAGAGGGGGCGGGGGCCGGGCCCGCATTCCCAAGCCGGTGGCTCTTTGATGGCCGAGCCAGCCCGGCCGTACCTGCAGCACCAGCCTGGGGCCGGGGAAAGGGCCCAGAGAGACAAAGTGACCCCACAGACACGGCACCAGGGCCCAGAGAGACAAAGTGACCCCACAGACACGGCACCAGGGCCCAGAGAGACAAAGTGACCCCACAGACAGGGCAGCCCCACAAGAGGAAGGAGCCCTCTGGGTGAGCCATGTCCTGCTGCTGGCTCCTGCTCCAGATGTGGTGTCTCTGATGGCCCCGAGAACAGCAGGTGCCTCTTCAGGCCCGGCCACACACTTGGCATTTTAAAAAGCTCCTTTTTCAAAAGCAAGCAACACTGTCCCCAGACAGGATTGCAGAGAGGGGTACAAACTGTGCGGTGCTGCCACAGTGTCACACAGTAATTGGCAGCCCATCATCTCTGGCACCAACCGGCTGGGTTAAAGCTTTAAAGATGTATTTTAATATATGTTAATTTCCTACTTTTACTTAAGCAGACTATAGGAGTTTTGTCCTTATTAGAAGCACAAAATGAAAACCAACTGAAATGATCTAATTATAATTTTTGGTAGCAGAAGAGTCATACGGAAAAACCCAATTGACTCTATCAAGCCTAAAACACTCCCCAGTATGCATTTTACTGTTCCAATTCCCCTGAAAATGCATGCAGAGCTGTGGGAGAGAAAAGGCTGGAATGACAAATGTGAGATATGTCCATGTCATTGTTGTGCAGCAGCTCTGGAGGTGCTGCCCACACCATCACCCCATCTTCAGCCAGGCCTGATTTTACAATCATTGAATTCCACATTCAAAAAGGAGCCACAGAAGCACAACGCGGTCAGATGTTTGTGGTTTGCCATATGATCTTCCTCTTCCTTCATTTTTTATTCTATTTAGGTCAAAACAGTTGTTGTATTTTTCATGAATGCAAGCCTCAAACTTTCCCTTTTCTATTCCACTCTCAAAAGCAGAGGCCGCCGCCCTGTGTGCCAGGCCACAACTACAAAATGTTGTAGTTTTGCTACAATTCATGTTTGCTTTTGGTTTTCATTGAGTAGAATGACTTTATCTGTTTCAAACAGTAAAGCAGAGCAGCTCAGACAAGATGCTACAGGGCTGCTGACATTTGGAATGCTATTTCAGTCCTATTTTACATATGTTTTCAAAATGTATCCTCTGAAAAACCAGGGGCTGATTGGTGTCTCTGGCAAGGCAGATGACCCACTTCAGCCACAAAGGTGGGGAAAATCCATGAATATTGGCAGTGAAGTGAAGGGAAGGGAGGAGTCAACACCAAAACCTGTGCAAACGTCCAAGGGAGGAAAATCCAGCCTGGAATGGGGCACTGGAGAGAGAGGTGGTGCCAGCGTGAGGCCATGGACACCATGGGCACAGCAAACTCCCTTTTTCCTGATCCTTGTAACAGGCTAAAAACAGCTGGGAAACAAAATGGTTTGGAAAGTGTAACCCAAGAGGGAACACTACCTTGCACACCTTTTAATGGTGAGCTTCCCAAAAAGCCAGTGTGGTCCCCCAGAAGGGGGAACAGAATCCCAACATTCTTCAAAAAAGGAAACAAATTCTTTGCAAAGAAAACCAGAATGAATCAAGGCAGCACCTGAGAAAACAGATTAAAGGGAAAAATAAAATAAAAAGCTGTTAAAGTTAATAAAAATGCCTCTATTTGAGGCCAAAGCAGCACCTCTCAACTCCTCCCTGATACTTCCCATTCCATGTGGCTCTTTCTGCCTATAAACAAATTGTAAAAGATGGCAACGGCTAATTTAAAAAATAAAATGCGAAGTGTTGCAGCGGAGTCTAAATTGAGTCTGACAACCAAGGTCACATAACTTTTCACTTTTATTTAAAGGCATTGCCTTGATTACTGAAAAATATTGCAAGATATATAAACACAAATCTGGGGGCAGGCCAGCCAGCCTCCGAGGACTCCAGCCATGGCTCCTTGTCCTTTGCTTTAAAAGGAACAACAGGAATAATTTCTTAAATTGCCAAATGTAGTGTAATTATCAAATTGTAGAAAATTTTCAGAAATCATCGATATAATTTTTGGAATTATGTTTCAGTGTAAACAGTATGTCCTAACCTGTCCTACCCAAATAAATTTCAGTTATTTCTGGAAATTTCTGATAATGTTTGTTGCTTTAATCGCTATAAAGGCAAAAGCTTTCATTATACCTTTGATTTCATTTAATTGTGTTTGTAGTGTTGTAGGCCTTTCCCTGTAAACTTTGAGGAGACTGTTGAACGTGTTTCTGAGAGTCAGGAGGAGAACTCGGAGGCTGCAGCACCCGGGGCTGGCACTGAGGGACCCCAGCCCTCAGCCCAACGCCCCCGGGGCCAGCAGAGCCTTCGGAGCTGGATCTCACTCACAGCTTCGTTTAAAAGAAAAACCTGTGGATTCTGAGGGGAACCACAGCCTGTTTGATGTTCTGCCTCTGCTGTCTCCAGGCAGATCTGAATGAAAGCTTGGAATTAAACCGTCTTTGAATGCAGTTTTCATTGCAAGTGATCTAAAATAAAACAAGCAGGTTTCCAGAGCCAGCTGCCACCTTCCCCTCCATTCATACACTTCCAAAGTTATATTATTGTAAAATTAGGATATCATTTTGTCAGGGATTTTTAGGAATTAAAGGCAATAATCAGCCATTTTCTTTTCCTTTGTAAAAAGTCCTTTCCAGGACCCCCCTGTTGCTCCCCCACTGCAGTGCCCGAGCACCCTCAAATGTTCACACCTGCCCTGGTCTGTGAGAAATTCCTGCTGAAGTCATTAATACATCCTTTAATTAGGAAACAAATACAAGGTCACTGATGTCATGTGATTTGAAGCACACAGGTGGATTTAGACCAATTCCTCACTGTAGCCCCAAAAATAAGGACCCAGACAGATCTCTTGGAGTGAGTCCAGAGGAGGCCCCAGAGCTGCTCCAGGGCTGGAGCCCCTCTGCTCTGGGGCCAGGCTGGGAGAGCTGGGGTGTTCAGTCTGCAGAAGAGAAGCTCCAGAGAGAGCTCAAAGCCCCTTCCAGGGCCTAAAGGGGCTCCAGGAGAGCTGGAGAGGGACTGGGGACAAGGGATGGAGGGACAGGACACAGGGAATGGCTTCCCACTGCCAGAGGGCAGGGCTGGATGGGAGATTGGTCAGGAATTGTTCCCTGGCAGGGGGGGCAGGCCCTGGCACAGGGTGCCCAGAGCAGCTGTGGCTGCCCCTGGATCCCGGGCAGTGCCCAAGGCCAGGTTGGACATTGGGGCAGCCTGGGACAGTGGGAGGTGTCCCTGACATGGCAGGGGATGGAATGGGCTGTGAGGTCCCTTCCCACACAAACCATCCTGGGATTCTATGAATTACCATTTTTTGTAACTGCATTTGGGCAGTGCTTTGGGCATCTGAAAAGGCTCTTTAAAAATGTGATCATGGAAAACAGGTTCAGAGGACAAACCCATGTTGTGTGTGTGGGGCTGTGCCTTGGGAACAGCCCTGGGCACAGGGAGGGGAATGAGGATGTCACTGGGACTTTGCCCCAGGATGGCACAGGGGCTCTGGGTTGAAGGCACCACTCACCCTGGCATTGCCATACCCCCAGCCAGACCCTTAGTTTTGGGTTTTGGGGCAGGATGTGCTCCCTGTAGCCACAGGGCCATGCCCAGTCCCTCCTGGCCAGCACCACACACCCTCACACCATCAGCAGCCCTGCACTGGCCACGCACCACCACAGCACGACCCTGCAGGCTCACCTCCCCAGGCTCAGAGGGAATGCAACAGCTTGTCCCCCTCCTGCAGCGCCCTTGATGCCCTGTTCCATCAGGGAGTGCCCTGAACCCCGCAGACATCCTGCGGAAAGCGAGGTGAAGCCACTCGGCCCGCTCCAGCGAGCCCTGTGTCCCCGAAGGCCGGCGGGAGACGGGCGGTGTGTGCGGGGTACAACACGGAGGTGACAGCCGCGGGGACCCGCAGGGCGCGGGGCGGGAGGGCGGGAGGCTCCGCAGTGCCCGCGGGGCTCCAGCGCAGCGGCGGCGGCGCCGGGGCAGCCCCGGGACGGGCACTGCCCGCAGCAGCCCCGAGCCGCCCTGCTGGAGCCTTCGGGAGCCGGGAAAGGACTCGGGTTAGAAAAAGGAGAAATCGTAAATTAAAACAGAAATGAAAAGCTCTGCTGAACATTCTTTCCTGGGACAAGCAGGATGGGGAAAGCATTAAGTGCTGTGCCTTTTCTTCACCTAATGACACAGGAAAAAAAAGCCTTTTCTGCAAATAATTCAAGTAAACAATGTCCAGAAAGCACGAACAAGACCAAATTTGTTGAAATTATCTAAGCTCCCAGAACATGGTGGCTGTTTGTGCTGCAGGAGGCTGTGGCTCCGAAACAGGGGAGACTGGGAGTGTGGGGGGAAAGGGCAGGAGAACCAGCCCTTCATCCTTTATCGTTCACCTGGAATTTAGTTCACTGTAAATTTTATTTCAAAGACAAAAAACCTTACGCCAAACTCACCTTGGCTAAATATCATTAACTGATTTCTAACAAAGATCTGATCCACTTTCACTTGCAAAACACTTTGTCACTGGTTTATATGCACCACTTCCAAAGAAAGGAGAGAGAAAGGAGAGATTTTTAGGTCAAATGATTAAGGAGAAAAGGGATTTAAACCAACAATTTTTTTTAAAGTTCTAATTGTTTGCTTATTGACACCAATTTACATGGAGCCACTTAGTGAATAAAGGTTTTCACAGTACATGGCACTTCTTTATGTCAGTTTTTAGCCATCATGTCACAGCCTGGCTTGAAAAGAAGAAATGCTGAAAACTCGTAGGCCAGAAATGAACAGCCTATTAAGATCTGAAAAGCTGTCATCCCCGCTGAAAAGACTTGCGTCAGCCACTGAGGATATATTTTAAACCGCCTGTCCGCAAGAAAACTTTAATAATGCAGCCTTGCTCTAATGTCTTGTGAGAGGAGAGGCAATTTTACTTCTTCTATTAACCCAACGTGATTACAATGGCTTATTTCATGGAATATTAAGTTCAAATTCTGCTCCCTAGGAGGACAATAAAAAAAAAGAGTGTGCTTATGACATTGCCCGAAATAGCCACAAGGACCACAACTCCTTGGTGCTTTTAATGCATCCAAGCCATAATCCACCTTAATTTGCTAATGGTTAAGTAAATTAGCAACAAAATAATAAACCACAAAAAGGTATCGACATAGGAGCAAAATGCTTTCCTCTCAAAAATATTAAAATAACAAACTAATGTTTTCCTAAGGATTGCCGTGGCCTTTCAGTCCTCTCCCTCCCCCTCCAGCCAGTTCCAGAGGAAAACAGACTCCTTGTGCAGGGTGGGCTTCGGCCGGGAGGTGGTCAGGAGGGAAGGGGTCTGTGCCCACATGCACTGGCATGGCTTTGTGCAAATGGAACCATTAACAACTGCCCGGGAGCCACAGCTGCCCCCCAAACACCTCAGCAGCCCTGTCCCACCCCGAAAACCGGGACCCCAACAGCTGGGAGCTTGGCCGGGGACACGACGGACCCACCCCTGTGCCCAGGGACACCCTGTGCCATGGGGCACCCTACGCCATGGGACACCCTCTGCAGTGGGACACCCTGTGCCAACCAGCAGCACCCTGCGCCATGGGTCACCCTGTGCCGTGGGAGACCCCGTGCAGTGGGACACCCTGGACTGTGGGACACCCTGTGCCATGGGACACCCTGGACTGTGGGACACCCTGTGCCATGGGTCACCCCGTGCAGTGGGTCACCCCGTGCTGTGGGACACCCTGGGCTGTGGGACACCCTGTGCCATGGGTCACCCCGTGCAGTGGGGCACCCCGTACCCTGGGCCGTCCCGTACACCACAGCCCTGCAGATGTCAGAGCACTGTGCCGGAGGAGCCATCGGCACCCCCAGGTGAGGCTGTCCCAAAAGTGTTGGATTTAAACACCGTTTGCAGGCTGCACCCTTCCTGAACACTTGCTTAGGCTGATCCTGACCATAAAAACCAGCATTAAAAATGGGAACTAAAGCTGCAAATGGCATCGCCACTGTGAGTAATGCCAGTCCTGGGGTGCAGGCACAGCCCTACCAGCCCCAGCAGTGACTCTCTGTCCCACAGCTCAGGAACTCTGTGCATGGCACTGGGGGTTGTTCCATGGGAGAAGGGAAGGAACAGCCCAAAAACCCAGCAGGAGAAACCTCAAATACAAATAGTGTTTTGGTTTCAAACTGATGTTGGATGCAGAGAAGGCCCCTGTCCCCTCCCTATTCCCCCTTTCTGGCATGGCCTTCCTACAACTTTTTTCCTTTATTTTTCCAATGTGGAAAAAAAGGAAATAATTTTTTAATTAAAAAAAATTAATGTATGCAAATACCTAGTGAAATTATAAACAGCCACTATTAATTTCTTTTCCCCAGTTCCACAATTCCAAAGCAAAAAGGCAAAAACTTAAATAAATACATTTAAATCTCCTGCTGTGTAATAGTAAAGAGACTCCATAAAACCAGAACAATATTTATTTTTCCTTTTCGGAGCAACTCCCTGGTTTATTAGGCCCGTGCTCCCAGCGATCTGATAAGCAGGAGCGAGGCTAAATGGCAAATGGCAAACATCCCAAATCCCAACCTGATGTATTTCCACAGCCCTGACCTTCAGATAAAAATCGCACAGAAATCTGCAAACCCACCAAATATGCAGCACCACACGCTTGTGTTCAGACACAACAGTCGGGCGGAAAAAAGGAACGGAGAGAAGGGCGTTGCTATTCCCAGTCCTGAGCCTTCCCCTCCCTTCAGATTTCAGGATCCTGCTCCGATCCCTGAGTTTCAGGGGACGTGGACACACCCCACCAAACCCAAGGGTTCCCCACGGCCACCGAGGGCTGGGAACTGCCTGCCTGTGAGCACCAGGGAAACACCAGAGAGAACGAATAATCCCACTCCCACGTTCTGTGCATATTTAGGAAAATACTTCAAACAGAAAAAAAAAAATAATTTTGCAGTGTGAAATTAGCTACAATTATGACAACTGCAAGAAAAAAATTATACGGGCAAAATTTGGGGCTGCTGAAAGAATTCTTTGATGTCTGGATTCCAATTTAACCCCGACTGAGTTCTGAGAATCAAATGAACAAAGTCTATCACACACCCCAAGTCTGCCTGCCGTGGAGGCACCGCTCCCGTTCCATTCTTCCCCGGCACACGGATCCCCGAGCCCCCGGCCGGCATCTCCTCCCTCCGCACTGCACACGGCCACTTGCCCGACACGTCTGAGCCACAGCCCAAGCGTTATTTCTTTATTCATTAAAACACAGCCATTGCTATCAATAAATATGTAGAGCAGTATTTTCTCCCTGTCCCTGCACAGGCCGGGGCTCGGGCTGGGGCCGTGTGGGGAGCACACAGAAATAGATCGTATTTCATAGAAATGTTTTTAGGCAAAAGACTGTCACAAACACTGTCCCTGTACCTTTCCATCGCGGCTGGGGAGAGCGGGAGTTTATTAAATAAGACTACAGGTGAATAATAAGGCCCTGATAAATGCCCGTGAATATCTGGCGAGGCAGAGCAGGGAGGTGCTGCTGTCGCCGGCTCCGGGAACGTCACCTCTATTTTATACCGGGGCGTCAGCGCGGCCTCCGCGAGCCACACGGATCCCGGGCTGAATAAATAACATCATCCCCACCATCGGGGTGCTCTGCATGGAAAAATCGCTTCTTCTTCAGGTACTGAACCACGTTATCCTCTAAACCTGAACCGAGCTGCCGGATTTTTGAAGCAGTTGTAAAACATTAATAATATATCTGGGTTGTTTAAAGAATATTTCCAAATAACATGAAATATTTAGTCCATTCCCCCACTCACCCCACCCTCAGTGCTACCACCACCGTAAAAAGATAAGATTTATCATGAAATGTTTGAGGGGTAATCAGCCATTTTTGGCCAATATATTTTAATATTTATATACCTGACATAGCCGAATATAAATGATACATCATGATTTTCCATAGTGCATGGAATTTATACAATTAACGGAGGGACCCAATGGCTTTAGGGCACACAAGGTGCAAACAGTGTTACAGTCGGTTGCTGATTATTGTTATAAATCTCACAAACCATAAAGACATTAAGGTGCATTTTGTTTACCCCATTTGTTTTCAAATATTATATACACCAATATTATTTATCATTAAAAGAGTTACACTTTCCCAGTGCATTTATTTCACGAGATACATTTAGAGAACTATTTTAAAAATACAGCTGGCAAAACGCATGGCTGAAACAGGCAGGAAAACGGGATCATTTTCAATTTTTTTCCCCAAGATGATGGTTTTTCATTCTAAACCGGAGCAGACATTTAAGCAGTAGCTCCATCCGCAATGTCTAATTGGAAAAGACGCTCCGCTGAGGAGCCGTGCGCGGTCAGGCTGGAGCCTCCCGCCCGGCCCCGCAGCCGGGCGCTCCCGGAGCCGCCGCCGCCGCTCCCCCGCGGACCTGCGGGGCCGGCGCACCCCGAGCTGCTCCACCCCAACAAACCAGCGCCCGGGGCTGGGACAGCTCCGTCCGCCACTTCCCGCAGAAAAACACGGACAGACGCGCAGCCCTGCGTTTGCCTAGGGGAGTCGGTACTTTTCCTGGGAAGAGCTACCTCCTTGCTCCGTGGAGATGCGGCAGAACTGAGCGAATATACTCACAAATACAAAGTCCCCCAAATGTTCCCGAGTGGGTACAATGTCCCGGGATTGTTTCAATTACTCCCCTTTGGGCTTGCCGGCTTGGAAGCGCCGGAGCCCCCGAAAGTGAAACGTGAGCCGGGAGCGGGGCCGAGCCCCGGCAGCGCCGGGGTGTCCCCGGCAGCGCAGGGACCCGAGCGCTGCAGCTGCTCATCAAATCAGGTTTATGTTCCTGAAATGAGTTCCTGCTGCTGAGCCTCAATTCACACACAGTCGGGGGAAAAAAGAGATGGATACAGCCCCAAACAACCCCCCTGGAAGCACGTCCAGGGGCCGGCTCTTTGTGCCCCTATGGAGGCGGCTGGGGGGATTTGTTTTATACCTACGGAAACGCGACGTGCCGGTTCCGTGTGCGCGCCTTGTACAGAAAATCCCCCAAAAATACAAGTTATAAAGGCATTGCTGGCGCTTTATTTGCTTTGCCAGAGGTAAATGAGTCCTTTCCCTTTCTCCTGCCCTCCTGCAGCACTGGCGAGATTTCTCACAGAGATTTTGCCATCCAGGAGGTGCAGTATCATTTACTGAACACGAACCCATTTTCCCCTTAAATTTATATTATTTCAGCTAAACCAACTGGAAAAATAAAACCCCACAAATTTTACCGTTTGCTGCCCTTTTCCAGCACAAACAAAATGCCAGCCCAGGGAGTTACCCAGAATTTGCCTTTCTGTTCCGGCCTGCTCAGAGGTTGCTTTCTAATGTACACAAAATACAGAAATAGGGACGGAAATGTGGGAATGTACCGAACTGGCTGTTGACTTCAGGCACGGGAAGGGTTTTGTTGAGAATTCACAGGTGCTAAAACCTCATCAATGAGTGGGAAATGGTGCTAAATACGAGCTCTGCGAAGTTTATTTTTAATGATGACTTTAAAACACGGGGATCAGCGAGGTGAATGTAAAAACTGTTAATCTTAAATTTCTACAAACCCGAGTGTCAGGGCAAGCATGTCTGGTGCATCAAGCATAACAAGATGAAAACGAGGAGGTGTGGGTGAGGAGGGGGTCCGAGACACTTGCTTTTCTTGAATCCCTCTGAATACATTTCACAATTCATCAGTTTTTGTCTTCCCTGCCACGAGTGAGGACAATCAGACCAGACACCCATTAGATTTTTCATGCAATTTTTTTTTTTTCTTGTTCATGACATGTTGGCAGGGAGGATGGCAATTCTGAAATCTTACCAAATGAGAAAAATGTCAGAAACTGAACTGACAGCTGGTGGTTACTATGGTGATAGGTGATATTGAAAAAAAAATAAAATAAGACTCAGTTAATTCAAAAGGAATCAAGTTCAGTATTTTTAAGCCAGTTGATAGAGATGAAAACTTAATCCTGATACTGGGGTGTTTTCCTGTTTCAACTAAGAGCCAAAGAAACCATTTGCTTGATTAGATAATTAACTAGATACAGCTAAATATGCAATGAAAATTATAGTGAAACCAAAAATAATAATAAAAAATGATAACATGTTTTTTAAAAAGGAAACAGCCATATTAGGAAAAAATTAAGCAGAGTGGGGAAATCTTCTGTGTGCGTGAGCAATCCAGAATTGTCCTCTCCATAATGACAATTACCGACACGGGGCTGCTTTTCTGCCATCGGTTTGAGGGAGAGAAGAGTAGTTTCGCTCAGTGACAAAGACAAATCAGCTGGAAGGGAGGGAAAGCTGCTGACTGATGGCTTCAATCGAGGGAAGGCTGCGCAGGCAACTTCGGCAGGAACCTGGATATCTCCATATTTGTGTTTATGTATTTTATGGGCTTTTTAAAAATTCCCAAGGGAGCTATTTCTGGGGCCCAAATACCGCGAGATCTGGTGTTCTCCTGGCATTTCCATCGAGGAAGTGAAACACTAAAATACCATGAGAACATCAGATCTCCTGTTATTTCGGCTGCATTAATGGTTCCCTCAGGTATTAACAAAGCCCCTGAAAAACAAACACAAATATTTGAGGCAGAAACAGAAGTGCTGGAATATCCACTGTCACCCCCCCCACCAGCAGCCCAACGCACCCGCACAAAAGCCTCCTCGTTTTTGTGATCTCACATTCAAAGAACAAATTGTGCAACCATACATATATAAAATTAATATTCTATGGAAATTATTTGGCCACTACCTCTTTCTTTGTGGCAGGAATTGAGTTTGTTCCCCAACAGCCCAGAGGAGGACAATCTCCATATAAACGCAGGTGGGGTTTAGGGATATTGTTATAGAAAACAACATTTGAATGCAAAAGTCTCCAAACAATTTGAGTTCTGCCCGTGCTTCCTGGGCAGGGATGGCACAGATGAAGTGGGATGGGGATGGGGATGGGA
>VZDJ01000049.1:675973-929972 GCA_008694505.1 Cyanoderma ruficeps
GGGATGGGGTGGGATGGGATGGGATGGGATGGGATGGGATGGGATGTGTTCCCTGGGCTGGAGCTGGGCTCTCTGGGCTCCATCCCTGGGCAGAGCTGAGGGTCCCCTGTCCGTGGCAGGCAGACACAGCTGAGGCAGCTGCCCGAGGCTCTGCGGGCAGGGGAGGGGATGAGCAAGGCCCAGATGAACAGAACTGGCTCTGCTGCCCTTATCCCACACGGTTCTGTGCAGAATGCCAGAGTGGGAGTGTGGCCCCGTCGTACCCAGCACAGCCTGCACTCAGTGATTACGGCCCCAGTGCAGCAAACCTGCCTTCTGCTCAAAAACACAGGAAAATGGCCAGAAAAACAGTGGCCTAGAAACAGAAATTGCTTCTGGAACAGTTTAAGCCCAGACTCACGACACCAAATTTCAGTGTTCCTTACAGGAATGGAGACAGTGCCTGCTTGTCTGAGTCCCAAGCACAGGAACAGACAATTTGGGAATCTTCCCCATTTGGCTGCATGTATTGCTGCACAGAACTGCTCCGAGGACAGCAGCAAAACAA
Organism: Cyanoderma ruficeps; assembly: GCA_008694505.1. NCBI lineage: Eukaryota > Metazoa > Chordata > Aves > Passeriformes > Timaliidae > Cyanoderma > Cyanoderma ruficeps. The sequence continues at coordinate 676,521 of VZDJ01000049.1, forward strand.
GTTCCTTAATACTCACAAGAAAAAACCCCTCTTGTCTAAACACCACAATTCTATTAAAAGCAAAAAATACCATTTTAAATAAATGCAATTGCAAAAAAGGCTCTGGGTGGTAAGGGAATGGTGAGGTAAATAAAGCAAAACCAAAAGATACAGCAAACCTCATTCAAGATAAAAACCAGTATAAATAACTGGCTTGGACTATTTAAAATATTGTTGTAAATGATACCTTCATTATACATGAAAAGTAGACACTGTTGAAAATCAAAGCCTATAGAAAAAGTGTAAAACTACTTCAAAATACATATTATGTATAACTTAGAATATGTTAAATTCGGTGAAATGTTGAATTTCACAGGGTTTAAAAGAGGTCTGTCTTCCAGCCACCACACCAGAAAATCTGTAAAAGATCATACATAAATACTTACAGATCTTGAATCTATTTTTATATGTATTTCTACAAAAATCAAGTGTCTGTTTTTTTTTAATGTGGCTTATGGTGTCCTTTGTACTGTGCACGGAGGTGGGGATCAGCAGACAGCTGATGTTCACTAATAATACAGACAACTAAGAATAACACACTTCATTCTTGACCCCTTTTGCCTTTTAAAAATGTTGATAGAGAATTAAATTGTGATAAGATTTCCCCTGGTTTATGGGATGACTGTTTCTCCGGGAACATTTTCAATCAGAAGGCACAGGGTGCCTTTTTGCTGCAGCAGAGAGCACGGCTGGGATGGTGGAGAACACGGAGTGGGCACAGTGCGCGATTCCGCGTGTCCGTGTGCATGGCCCGGCACGTCCTGAGGTACCTGTACTGCCCCTCACACCCCTTCACAACAGCTTTGCATCTCCGTGCAGTCAGAGCACGCACACCCCCTCCTTCCGAGGGCATTTCCAGCGGCCCTGACCCTCTGCCCCAAGGGCTGCACACCCCAGCCCTGCCACGGCCGAGCTGCGGAGCAGGAACGCTCCGGGAACCGCTCGGTCTGTCACACGGAAATTCTCCACACCTGCCAGCCTCTGCAGGCCGAGCTGCTCTGCCCGGCTACTTGTGCACACGGAGGCTGCGGTGGGCACACAAGGGCTTTCTCCATGTTTTATCTTCCTGCAGAAAAGCAGCTGTAAGTAATCCCCATGCCGCACTCCGCGGGCTCGGAGCCGCGGGTTCTGTGGAGCAGCCGCATCCCAAACCCACGGCAGGGAGGGCAGCTCCTGGCCCTGCCCGGGGCTCGGGGCTCGGGGCTCGGGCTCCGCAGGGCCCTGCTGGGCCGGCTCTGACGCTCCCAGCCCGGCCGAGGCCCAGCCCGGGGCTGCTCGGTGCCCCTCGGCTCCCCAGACTCTGCAGGGGGAACCCTGGGCCGCCGTCACGGTCACACTGCCCTGCAAAAGCTCTTCGCACAGAACAAAGCAAAATGCCCAACTGCAAAAGTTCTACAGAAACACCATCACTGGACTTTACATTTAGGAAGAATTAAGCTTTTAAAGAATTTTTTCCACTGAAAAAAAAAAAAAAAGCCTTTAATGGGAGTTATCCAGGTGGCCCCTGGATTTATTGTTGGATTTCTCTTTGACTGCTCTGGGGTTCCCAAGGGCACTATTACGTCAACAATTTCTAAGGCAACATTTTATTCCAGGTAACTGAAATTCCTTAGAAGATGAGAGCTTTGGCTTGGAGATTCTGGGATCCCATTTGAAATCACTCACGCTGACTACAGAAGAATTTTTAAAATAAATTACTGTATTGCCTCCTGCTTTCAGCTACATCCATCATCTATATATATATATTTATAAACATTCTTTATAGAACAATTTCAAACTTAATTCTCCCAAAGCTATTAAAACTCCCTCTTTAATTTCATTCATAAAAAAGTTGTTTGGAATACAGTCAAAACCGACCACTTAATTCAAAGTGTATTCTGTATTAACACACTTTCCCACTCTGAAAAATTAGTGATAGGGGCTGTTTTGTGCATGGAACTCCCATCAGAGTCAGTCAAGAGCCTTTATTTATAAAGTCAGGGGGCTTCTGAAGTCTTTAATGACTATTTTTGGTCAAACTTGAAAGAAAGAGACAAGACACAAAGATCTCCCAGTCTCCAATGTACAAAGAATCTATGACCAGTAGGAAAAGCTGAGTAGGGCCTTCGATCCAGACTAAACAAATTTCAGCATCAAATGATAAATGAATCGAGGAACTCGCACTCTCAGATCCTAAATTATATTAAGTCACTGATTTTATGAAGCCAGAAAAAGGTCATCACACGATACTTATGAACTATGGTAAATAACTGAAATTTATGCAGTAGGATGATTTTAATCGTTGGTATCCTTAAAACCTTAGAAATAGATACAACTTGTAACAAATCAGAAAAGTTCAAGGGAAACTATAATTGTTCCTTTTTAGACCTATCCTGTGTAATATCCATTGGCCATATTTGTTCCACAGGTCAGGTATAAAAATAAATTTACTGTATTTCTTGCATTTGATTAACAGAAAGAGCTCAATGATACGTGTCCACATTCCTGTCTCTGTGCTAGTGTCTATCTGGGCTTCCTTGCCTAAACTGAAAACCATCTGTCATAAATACAATAACGGCTTTTAAATCCGCCCCACCAAGTCCTCCTGCTCCCCAAAAAGGGGCACATCAAGCATGGGCTGCTCCTGAAATATTCCTTGCAAGTTGCTAAGTGGATATAAAAGAACACGGACCTAAAATAATCTGGAAATAACTGTAACATAATCCCTGAGAAATGCTTTGGGAGCTGGGGCGAGGAGGGGAGACGGCGTCCACCGAGCCGGGGCCAGCGCAGGGAACGGGTGACCCAGGCAGGGGGACGGTGTCTGCCACTGGGACACTTTGTAATTGCGAAAGATTATTACAGATCTTATTTAAATCGGGTTTCCTTTTGAATATTTTCATCTAATTGGACAAGTGTTGAGCTGTGCCGGGCTGTCACAGCTGTTACAGGACATGAACCACGCTTACANAGCTGTTACAGGACATGACCCACGCTTACAGTACCTGTTTTCGTTCCACCTTTTTGTGGAGCAGTTTCCATAGCACTCAGATCAGGGCTTGCATATTTTTATACCACTTGCATATTGAAAATAAACTCTGATGTTTAGCTTGCTTTCTCCAAGTGCATCTGGTACTTAAATTCCCTGAAAAACAAGCTGGCAACTCTGATTGAAGCCCAAGCAGACAGGGTGTGACACTTTGGTTAACTTTTATAAAGTTATTTCTAGCCTTCCTTTCCCCTAAAGTGTAACTTCATAGGAGATGGGATGAGATGAGCTGGGAAGTTGGCATTTATCTTAATTGCCATCCCTGAATTTAACATTAGGGCAAACTTTTCCATTGACAGCACCATCCAAGATAACCAGACACTCGGCACGTGAGGATGTGCTGTGGAACTGCCTGCGCCTCGATGGAATGTTTCCCGTGCCGGGACCAGCTGAAAGGCGAAGAGCTGCAGGGACACAGGTTCCCGTGCCGGGTGACACCGGCCACCGTCCCCCGGTCCCACACCGGAGCGAGGCTTTCAGGCACCCCGGAGGGCGCGTGGGCTGAGCCCCGGCCAGGCACAGCACGAGCCCTTGGCAAGTTTGTTCTCGGTAAAGGAGGCACTTTGTAATTAGAACAATCAACAGGATGCCCTAACGTGGCATTCCCAAGGGCAGCGAGTCCCCCCCGGCTGCGGGGCCGGGGCTGTGCCGGGGCCGGCCCGTCCCCGCCGGGGCCGTGTCAGGGCCGGGCTCTGTCCCACCGAACCTCCCGTGTCCCCACGGCCCCTCACCTCCTCGCCCCCTTCCCAATTAGCAGACTGAAAATTAGCAAGATACAGCCCCTGCTTTGCACTTCAGATTTAATAAGAAACAGAGACATCTCTCCCTTTCTTCTGCTGTTCCTCCCTCTCCTCCAAGAACAGAAGGCTGCTGGTGAAAGGAATGAAAATCTGGAAAGAATTTGGGGTGGACTGGCCAACCCCCTTTCATTTCCTTCAGATGTTTACAATCTAGCACCTTTCTGAAGACAAAGATGGGAAAAAAGCTATTTTTTCTTTTGACTGAAGGGTGAGACAGGGGGGTATTAAAAACTGATCAATGTAATTTTTTTCACAGAAGTATTTGCACATCTGTGAAATAATGTAATTTATGAAAAAAATCTTTTCATATGACATCCATGATTATAGCCTGATCTGGAGAATTATTCAAATATAAAATTAAATACTCAAAAACTCGCTGTGCTGTGGATGACTGAGCTTTTACCAGCTGTGCATCACACTTCTCTAATTCTATTAAAAGTATAGAAGTGAGGCTTCCCAAGGATGTCTGAATCCCTTGTAAAAGGAATGTTACATTTCTAAATGCTTTATGATCAGTTGCTTTTTGTTTTTTCTTGATTATCATCCCAGTTGCTGGATGTTTTATCTGACTGTACCAAAAAAAAGAAGAGAGGAGGAATGCATACCCGTGGAGAGTGCTCTATAAATTATATTGTATTTTATTATCGCAGGGCTTAAGGAAAAATTGGCTCTTAAGAAAGGTTAAAAACCTTTAAAGTGAATTCTTCTGTTTGGTTAAAAGTACTTTTGATTTAATACAATCCATGTGCAATCTGGGCCTGGCCTCCTCCCCTGGGGGATCGGGGCGATGCCCACGGGACGGGGACAGGGATTTCTGTGCCAACAGGACGGGCTGGGTCGCCCGGTGCCAGCCAGGGAGCAGCTCGCTCCCCGCTCAGACAGCAATTCCCAGGTTTTAAACAATTAATCCAGGGGAAAGCGAGCGGACACGGGCGCTCCTGGGGGTGGTTTCACAGCCTCCTGCTCGGCAGGAGCAGCCTTCCAAAGGGAAAGTTCAATCCTGTTTTCCAAGCTTAAATACGAGCGGTGGTACAGACCCCGCACTGGCTGGACATTGCCCACGGGTTACAGACAGAATCACCGGGAGTCCGCCGGGCCCTCCCACGCCACCAGCCGACATTAAACTCCAAGGGAAAATACAATTCCCCAAACCAGGCGAAACGCCGCGGCGCAAACCAGCCACTGGAAGAGCCCCAAAATAGGCCACATTAGTAAAAGCCAGTTGGAGTTTAGCAAAGAGAGAGACAAAATAAGGGCTAAGCCATTGTTTCTGCTGCCGAAGACAGACGGACTTTAATAACACTTAACAGAATGATGCACATTAACGATCTCAGAAAGCACTTCTTATGCCTCATCCATCATGCGGAGGAGAAAATGAAGCCTTCGACAGCATTAGGAATTATTCTAGATCTTGTCAGTAATTCGCAGCTTCTCGGTAGTATCGTAACACAAATTTGTGTGGATGAGACACTGACCATTAATCTAAGGGGCTTTTTTCCCTCGCTGCAGCGTGTGGAGAATGTATCAATTGTTTCATGGAGAAATTTCACAGCTGAAACCTTACTAAATAAAACAGGGGTGAGGAAAGAGATATAGACAGAAACATAAACAACTGCAAGGCGGAGACAAATCATTATCTTTAAAACAAAACCTACCATAAAATCTCCATATGTGTGTTTTGTGAATGGGCAGCGAGCAGCCTCCTGCTCTGAAAATCCTCAGAATATGCTGATTATAAAGTTATGTGCGTACATACAAACACACTTAGATTTCATTTTCTGGGAGGCTTTTTTCCCTTTTATTTTTTTTCTGGAGTACAGGCAAAAAAATCCCGATTTCTCCTCCCAAGAGAGCCCTGTATTTTTTGCAAATAGTAGCAAAACAAATTTCAAGACAAAATGCCATGCAACTAAATAAACAACAGCTTTTGGCAACCTCTTCCCTAAGTCGCAAGCTGCTGTTCATCGTGTGATAGCTGTTGCCACTGGAATCTCTACTACAAAGGAAAAGGTCCATAAATATTTGTACAGCAAACTCCACAGAAAAAAAAAAGCCTCCCCGAGTGAGCTCAGAATTCATTTCTATACGTGCGATGTAAAGATGAAAGCTAATGAGTTCTGTGGAGTTTATGATAAATTAAAAGTGCGGGGCTCCCCGCCCCAGCCGCGTGTTTACACGGATCTGATCCGCTGCTCCCCAACAAAACACTTGTCAGACAGAATGAGGCGAATTCGCCTCCGGATGTGGAGGAGCTGGATTGTCTCAGGGACAAAAAAACAGATAGGATTTGATCAAATACTAATCAGGCAGCAATAATGTGGTATCCTAAAACACACCCTATTTTATCTCAAATGAAATAGTGACATCTATCCAAAAAGTCCTCAAAGAAACTTGGGCTTAGGTAATATATTGTGATTGCAGCAGATAGGCAGGATTAAAATCAGGCTTGATCTTCAAAGAGAATAAGAATGTATAGTTCTGTTTACTGCACACATATTTGTATATAAAAGATATGACAAATATTTCGAGTTCTTTAGAAACCTGTATTTCTGTATTTTGAATTTTCACAGACCAAGTGCTGAGAAAGGGATTTGACAGTCCCAGGTAATAGAGGCAAATTAGAGATTAAACTCATTAGAAATTATAAACACTCATATAGTCTGTTAAACCCCCTGACAAAACCTGGAAATTAGAAATCCAATAACACGGCATCAATAGGGTCTTTAACGGCTGGACAGATGTTTAAACTGCGCGATGCTCGTGTGAGGAGTGAGATGGAACAGTCGGAATCAGGGTTTGCATTAAATAACACGGCATTGATGTCGGATCAGATCATTCATGTGAACTGGTTTGATCCTTTTTTTGCCATTAATTTCCATTCTCCTGTTATGGTCTAAATTTGTTACTCCTTTTGCACAGTATTAAACATTTCTCTTATTTGCAAATATGCAGATGAGGGAGGCAGCTCTGGAAGGCGCCGCACAGAGCAGGGCTGCGTCCAAGGGGCCACTAACCCCTGGGGCTGTCCTCCACATAAAAACACTTTGAAAATGAAATATTATCTGCAAGCTTTAAATTTTTTGCCTAATTAATGAAATCACGGAGGAAAACACTATGAAAACAATCACCTCACTATAAGCACAACTCAATAAATCCCAAGGAACGGGCACTGGGATAGCAAAAGCAAAATTGTTTGCGTTCCTAATGTCGGGTCTGACCTGGAAAGGATAACAAAAGAATCTGGCATGAATATGTATTTTTATAGGGAGTGCTGCTGGTAAACAGACTGAATAAAAGCAAGGGGATTACTTTAAAATAGTTTCTCCTAAACTCTCAATATGTTTAATCTGATGATATGAAAAACCGTCCATAAAGCAGAAACACGTTCAGCCCCTACAAAATTGTGCACAGAGAAGTGAAAAGGGTTTCAGCAGAAGAAAACAAACAGCAGAAATCCTGCAAAGCTGCGGCATCTCCCCACGCCCGCCTGCTCTCCAGCGCCGAGATAAAGACCCAATCTGCTCATCAAACACCTCCGGGCTCGGCCATCTAATAGGAACAAATTGGCAATGACTGCCCAAGCAAGTAACACAGGCCCACTGATTTGTAGATTGATACTGATGCCTAATGATCCCCTTGGGCAGATCAATAGCAACAATCCTCATCCCTGCCTTTCTTCTTTATTGGCACGGCGGAGCGAGCGCGGGGAGCCGCGTGTGCGCACACGGCTGCAGGTGCCGGACGAGGGCCGGGCACCCAACGGGCCCCGAGCCACGGCTGCCCTGCTGCGTGCCCGGGGCTGGGCCTGCCCCGCCGCCCCTTGGCAGCCCTGCTGCCCCCGGGCACGGGGCCCTTGGCACACGGGCTGCCTGCAGCCCCGAGCACCGTGCACACGGGACAGGCCTGCGGCCGCGGCGAGGGACAGCACAGAGACCGGGATCACGAGGGAAAACCCAGCGCTGACCAGCTGAGAGCTGGAGGCCAGTGTGGCATTTGGGTGGGACAGCCGTGAGGGACACGGGCACGCTTTGGGGAGCAGGGCACACAGGCAGGTGGTTTGTCCTGCTGGAGCTGGGTTACACTGCTCTCCTGCTCCATCTCTCACTTTCTGCCTCTTCTCCCCTCAGCTGAATCCTTGTCTTTTAGTGCACTACACTATGATCAATCAGGCACTATCAGCACAGGGGTTTTATTCAGTTACCCTGGAGTCACTTTCATCTGCTGGTTCCAGCCCCACGCCTCGAAGGAAGTAGGGATTTTCTATTTATTTATCAATCTAGTGAATATGGTTATCCCATTAGTACATCCTTTTAAAGTCCCTGGTAGAACCTAAGAAAAACTAATGGAGTTGATTTGCATTTGGGTTTTTTCCCAGTGAATTAATGCCAGTGATGTTCTGCAGAACCACACATGGTCAGTGCCACCTCAGGGTGCTGGCAGACGTCCCCAGCAGCACTCCACTCCCCTGGAAATCGCTCTCTCCATGCAATAACCACGTATAAACCTAAGACGTGATCAGGCATATCCAAATCACCAGGTGGAAAACAGAGGGGAAGGAAAAATGTACCACCAAGTTTGTGGCTCCTGAAGATGAAATATTAATTTTGCACTGAGGTGTGTGATGTCACCGCAGTGTCCCCCGGCCCGGGCGCACAGCCGGGGGTGCCGCCCGCGGCCCCGCCAGGCACCGATTTTAAATCCTATTCAGCCTCCAGATCTGCTTTGTTCAGCAATCACCTGGCTACTCTTATTCTTCGGGGCTCTTTTATTAAAATGTGGATAAAGCAGAAGGCAAAGGATAAAATTAAATTCCATTGACTGTAAATTTCTAAATCATCCCTCCCATAAAGGATTTTCCTTTAATAACAAAAACGCCTTTCCCATCTTTTCGCCGATCTCGGTGTATACTCGCAATAAAACGGGGCTGCGTGAAAACCTTTGTAACTCGACCCTTCCAGTGCATAAATTAATCATTTTCCAAATCCTGCCTTTTCTTTCCTTAAGTTCCCGGACGCCGGGGTCGCGCCTTGACCACGGCAAAATTCAAATTCCCACTAATGATGAGTGCAATCATCGCAATCACCATCACCATCATCGTGGCCAGGAAAGCTGGGTCCCGTTGGCCCCTGACATCAATCAGCGAAGCGAGGGGAGCCGCCCCCCCCCCGCGCCCCCCGGCAGCGATCGCCTCCGTTCCCCGCGTGTCGGGGTCACCCCCGCTCCCATCCCGGCCTCGCACCTCCGCCGCTCCCGGGGCGGGACGGGACCGGTGCGACGGGACGGGCGGGACGGGGCCGGAGTCCCCCGTGTCCCCAGGTCCCCCCCGAGCCCCGGGTGGGAAAGGAGCGAGCGAGGGAGGGGAGCGAGGGGAGGGGGAGCAGCCGCACGCGTGACGCGCCCGGCCGCCCATTTGCATATTCACATCAGCGCCGCGCCCACTTAAGCAGCGCCAGGCGAAGGTGTCTCCTCCACCCAGGCAGCACCCACCCACCCACCACCCACCACCCACCTCCCACCTCCACCTTCCTCCCGCTCCCCGCAAGCCGCGCTCCCAGCCCAAAAGCCAGGGCGCGGGGGGCCGGCAGGAGGGTGGGCGCAGGCTGCCTTACCTCCGCTCCCGCGCTCCCAGGGATTCCCCGTGCTTCCGCCAGGAATTTTGGAGAGCCATCCTTCAAGGGTTTTTAGTTCTGTCTTTCTCTCTCTTCCTCCTCCTCCTCCTCCTCTTCCCGTGTTGTGACTGGGTTTATAAAAAAAATAAAAAAAGACAACTCCATGTAAGCTCGCAGCCAGGGCACGGCGAAGTCTGGGGCTCCGGGGGGAGGGAGCAGCGGAGGGAGGGTCACAGCTCCATGCCTTACAAAAGGCAACCCAAAGCCTGGATATTTTTTTTAATTTCGTACACAAAACGCCGCCGCACATATACACGTAACGCAGGCCCCAGACCTGGCGCTAATTAGGTTTTTGCCAAAAACTGTGGAGGTTCAGCCCATGAGACGAAGGAGCGCCAGGGGCTGGGAGCTGTGAGCCCTCACCTGCCCGAGCCGCCCGCGGGGCGCCCACCGGGGCCGGGGTTTATGGGGCGCGTCCAGAGCTCCCACGACGGCGGGGACCCGGGGTCAGCCGGGACACCGACCCGCGCTACTGCAACCCCGCCGCTGTGCCAGGGGCATTTTTGAACAAGTTAATTTTACTGTTTCACAGCTCCACTCACAGTGGGGAAAAGGAAAAAAAAAAAAATGAGTAATCAGGGTTGTGTATCCCCTTGCAAACGTCAGGGAAGCAGCATGGCGTGTGCCGGGACGGGTCTCCAGGAGCACAGGCCTATTGTTCTGAGGACACGGCTTTTGTGAGCGGGGCAGCACAGCCAGGCTGGAGCAGGAGGAGGAGGAGGAGGAAGAGGGGAGGGAAGCCCTTGCACAAGCACACCGTGCACCGCAGCCACGGTTTCACACCCTCGCATCAGATGTTTGCTGAAAATACACGGTGCACACGTGTGGCACTTTTTTCCAAACGTGTCATTACCGGGAATGATTAAGGGCTTCGTTGCTTCCCAGTGCAAGGTCTCGGCTTGGATTGCTGACTGATGGCTGAATTCCCCCGTACACCTGGCAACACGATTTTAGTGCCAGGATGGGGGGGCATAATGCACTTTCTTGAATGTTTTTTCGTACGCAGAATACTTAGGAAAGAGTCACATTTAATTTTGCTATTGGCAAAAGCAAATTTGCTCCTAAGCTGAAGGGTCGCAAGCCGCCTTTGAGCCCGGAGTACCTTTTTCTGGAGAAGTTACCAGCCCCAGAAATAGGTGTTGTGTGCCAGGAAGGCTGGGATGCTCCAGCTCCGTGTGCGAGGGCAGCGCCCGGCCGAGGCACACAATGGGAGCTGGAGGCGAGAAGGAGGTGGAGGGGGGTCTGCCCGTGCCCCCCCGGCCAGGAAAGCAAAGCAGGTCACTCCTTATCAACTGGGAAAGCAAACGCCAAAACAAAGCGCGGGGCTGGATTTTGACGAGCCAGACACGCTTTCGTATAAAAAATAATTTTCCTGCCTTTGTTTCTCCTCCTTCAAAGAGAAGGGAAGAGCAGGCTGCTGTGTTCACACTGGTTTTCCAAAGGAAAAAAGATGATTTTTAAGAATCTGCCCACCAAGCATGAGTTACTTGTCCTCCCCCCTCCAAAAAGAAAAAAGAAAAAAAAATCCCCAACAAGACTCAAAGGATTCCTGAAATAAAGAAGAAAGAAAAACATCCAAAACATTAGACACAGAAACATTATATTTCAATATTATCATATGAATTAAATGTAATCCTTGAAGCGACTCGTCCCAGGGGTCACATATTAGGCCATTTTTTTCCTTTTTTTTTTTATTTAATAGAGGTCACCCAGGCTGAAAAGCAGAACCCAAATGAAAAGCATCTTCAATGTGGTTATAACACGAGCTGGACGAGGTCAGGCAGTGTCTTGTATGGCCTCATAAAAAATACATAACCAGACAGCCTAATAGTATTTCTTTGCATTCATTTTTGGATGGGAGCTGGCGGGTGGGGGAGGGGGCCGGGAGAGGGCCACAACCGCCTGTGCATTTCCATAATGGGCAGCTTCTCCTGCGTTCCAGTTAAGGGAAAAATGAACACTCATTTTAACACATCCCTGGGTTAGCTCACTTGAAAGAACCATCCGACAGACAATTGCTGTGGCCCTGAGAAAGTGAGAGTGGAGCGGAGCATCGCCCATCTCACACACACACACTCACACACTCACACACACACTCACTCACACACACACTCACGCTCACACACACACATGTTCACTGCAGACACGCTACCGTCATGCTTAACTGGGAGTGCCACCACCTTGGGCTCGCTTTCATCAACACTGGCTTATGGATGCTGCTATTTGTCCATACGCACACCCAGGCCGATTAATTTGAATTACTTCCCTTCTGAAGAGAAGCAGAGGAACCCCCCATTCCAAGAAGTCCCTCTATCCACACTCACCACGGAGGGGTTTGCCCACCACCAGGATTTACACAGGTTTTGGGTGGGAGAGGGGGCAAGAGAAAGGCAAGGAGAAAAAGGGGAAGGGGGGTGTGTAAATAAAAATAACCAGTGCTAAAAACGCCGGGTGAGAAGAGAATCTGTAAATCTGGCCTCCCTTCCCCCTCCCCAAAAGCCGCCTGGAGCCGGGTGACCCTGCGGGGAGCGGAGCCGCAGAGGTGACCCGATGCTAACCAGCCTGTTAGAACTAATAAGGTGTGCGCCTAAGCCAGGGGCTGACACTGGGGCATTGTGGAAATAACTCTCCTTGTTATTGCCCATCCTCAGCTTGAAATTTACTGCTCCTTTGCATTATTAAAGAGACAGCTTGCGTGCGCGATGGGGGAGAGGCTGGGCAGGAGGAAGAACCGCACACGCTTTTTTAATGGTATGTTTGTGCTCTCTCTAGTCTTTAGATTCAGATTCGGAGCATTAAAGCACGCTGGGTTAATAGGCTGTTATTTATTATTTGAATAAAATCTGGTTTAGAAAAATAAAAAAAGAGTGTTTTTTCCCCCACTATGGCAAACGGTCAGAAAAAAAGAAAGGTGTGAAACATCTCAGATAAGATCAGGCTGAGGCCTTGTGGGACAAACCCTGCCCTAAACGTTTCCAGTAGCACTGCTCCACATTTACATCAGATGTGAGCAGAGCTGAAAACACCCAGACATGGTGGATAGCAGGGACTGCATGATGAAACACAAAAGGACCTGCTGCATTGTGGGGCCATCCTCAGCAGGGCCACGTGAAAGGCTGTCAGAACACCTGAAATCACTCCAGGGTTCTGCATTCTGTAAATACGGAAATCTTGGGGTAAAGATGAACACGGTGGAAAAATCTACGTTGCTCCTCCAGCACACACCCTCCACCCTCTGAGCTGATTCCCACAACATTCCCAGGATAACAGGTGAGACTGCCAGGTCCCTGCTGGGGAGACACACAACAACCCCATGATATACACTGGCACCTGAGAGATCAGATTCTACAGAAACTGAGCTGAGCTGCTCTTTCAGATGTTTTGCCTTCTCTGAGTCGGTTTTTACGTCAGGCATTTTCAGCTTGACCTTTGAGGGGCTGCAGAGCCCATCTGGCACCAGCAGGGCACAGGCAGAGCCTGCAGCCACTGATGCCAGGGGAGCCCCTACCAGAATCAGGACTCGAGTATTATTAATTTTCTGCAGCAAAGCAGCTGAGTGCACATGGGAGACGTTGCTGAGAATGGGGATCAATGATAAATAACATCCTCAAGGTAAATACAGAACAGGATTGAGCCGTTCATGGCAACTGGCCGAGCCAAGGGTGGCTTCCATGGAGCTGAGCTGAGGGGGTGGGTGGTTTATGGTCAGGGATTCCACAAAATCAGCTACTAGAGGGATTTGAGAGAATTCTTTAGAGCACATGAGAACCACAGCAATTCTTGAGCTGTCCAAGGCAACTGGGTTTTCCTGCACGTTTAGAGACATTCTTGTGAAAGGTTAATGTGAGCAGCTGCTGGAAGACAGGGGGAATCAGTGATGGAAATCTGATGACACATGTAACTGCCATTACACACTGAAACAATGTAAATTATACATATTTATAGTCCTGAACATTTGGGGACCAGAGGTGGGGATTGAAAAGAGACCCCCAGAGCGCAGCAAGCTCTCTCGGAGAGCCAGCGTGTCCCACAGCACCTTGAAAAGGCCCCAGTGTGAACATGTCCATGGCTTCTGTCCCAAACCATCCTGTCCCCGTCACAACCTGCCAGAGTCAGTGACATCTGCACAGAGCAGGCTGAAACACTTACTGAACATCATGGGAACAAATTACAAATGAAAAGTTTCAGAGCACAGGGTAACTGCCAACTAAGGCAAGGAAACAAATCTAGGCTTTTGAAAGCACCAAATATAAACAATGACAAAGAGGTAGAAACAAACCAAAGCCTTGCTGCCCCCTCCCAGTTATTCCCTTTCTGGCATCCTGATTTTGGGGATCATCCAAAACAGCCACACAGGTCCTATCAGCATCTGAACATATAGATAACTCCAACTCCTCTGTTCCCAAAGGATAAAGTAACTTTTATCAACCCATTATTACATGGCTGGACTTGCCTGCACCGTATTTGATCATTTTTGCATATACACATTTTTAATCCTATCCCTCTTATAAGGAATAATAACAGGAAAAAGGATGATGCTCCACATTTTAGTTGGACTATCCAAATGTTTTCGGGTAAAATCAAAGATGTGGAGACTCGGAGGACTGTGTTAAGCAGCTCTTGTGCTCAGCCTTCAGGTGGTAAAGCTTAAGTAACGAGAGTATTCGAACCGTGACAACACTCTACTGGATTTAAAAATACAATTTTCAGAACTGATTGCCAAACTCTGATCTCAGGAGCATGCCCATTTTTTTCAGCTCTACCAGCTGATCCCATATAAAGTACTATTTCTCCTCAGAAACCCAGGCAAAATCAGACTGCCAGAGAGGAGCGGTTGGATTGGAGGGTTTCTAATCCCCTGCAGCTCACACAGCAACGTCCTCCCGAATGGACATCAAAACCACCCTTATAAAAACAACAGCCCAAATTATTCCCTGTGGAGCAGGCTCTGTCAGTCCCCCCAGAAGGCCCTGTGGTCTTTACCTGCCTCACTTCTTGAAACTCTTCAAGGATTCTCTTGCCCATTTGGCTTCTCTGGATTATGATGGAATCATAGAATCACAGAATGATTTGGGTGGGAAGGGACTTTAAAAATCATCCCATCCCACCCCTGCCATGGCAGGGACACCTCCCACTGTCCCAGGTTGCTCCAAGCCCTGTCTAGCCTGGCCTTGGGCACTGCCAGGGATCCAGGGGCAGCCACAGCTGCTCTGAGCACCCTGTGCCAGGGCCTGCCCACCCTCACAGGGAACAATTTTTTTCCATTATCTCATGTAAATCTCCTTTCCTGCATTTCATCCATATGCTATTAATCTAAAATCTACTTCTCCTGCCTTTGTGGTGTCTGACACCCTTGGAATTGCTGGCTGTGAGACTACACTGGTTTTGTACTGGGCAGAGAGAGGGTGGAAGGTGCTGGGTGTCACCTGCCATGGAATTCTGCTCTGGTTATCAGAACATCCCCAATCCGCACCTTCTCATTCCTAAACCTGCAATTCCATGACGTGCCATCCACAGAGCCCCAGCAGGCAGGACCACAACAGCCCTGTGCTGCCCTGGGCTCCCTCAGGTTCCTGCCACAACTCTGGTTCTGCCCTCCCCTGCTCCCAAACGTCTCAGCAACCCACAGCCCCCTAAAACAGCTGCAAAACAACCGAAAACCCTGCAACTAATCCTGTGACTTTGTTATATCCGTAACAAACATACAGGTGCATTTTAAGGTGTTCTTCTGGGAAACAGAACAACCAAAAGTTTTGTACAAAACAGGGCTCACCTGCTCAGTTTTATTAGCTGTATCATCCTGCTATTGCAAAACAGCTCGCAAAGCTTTTAGCACCCAAAATCTAATACTCAAATATATGTGGCCCCTGCATGTGTCCTCTGAAGAGTTCTGAAGGGGTTTGGGTTTTTTGCTGATTCTGGTTTTAGTGCAGAACTGGTACAGAAGGCCAAGGTCCCTGTAGTGAGGGTGTGGTCCTGGCCATGCCACCTGCTGCTGCCTGGGCTGTGGATGCCTCCTCAGTGCTCCTGCAGCGTGAGGGCAGTGATTGTCCCCAAGGTTTCTCTGTTGCAGCTATTTAAACTAAAATTCCACAAGATAGGGAGTGAAATTTTCGCTCCTCACAGCCCAGTGAGTTTGGCTCACTCCTTACAAACACACACGGTCGGTTGAGCGAGTTCAGGTGTCCGTGCAGTGAAACCCTGATGTGGGCTGCGGTGTCTCAGTGCTTTTAGAGTGCTGAGAATAAGAATGTGGTGGCATATCCACCACTACACTGCAGCCACAGAAATGCAAGGTCTCCGTTTTCAGTCATCTGAACGCTGCCAAAACCATCTATGCAGAAAAACACCCAGGCAGCCATCCAGGGCGGGTGATGAGGGAAATGCTTCCTCCTCTCCACTTAGAGCCAGCAGTGCTGCATCCGTGTGGAAAACAGAGCAGGAAAGCAGAGATCACACATGGGATTCCAGCCCCGCAGAGAACTGAATTAGGAGGTGTTTCAGGTGTAGCTGTGGTTTGGGACTCTGGGAGGGGAGAACAGTGAGGCCTCGTGGTGTTCCAGTGTCTGCACCACCTGCCTCAGGAGAACCTTCTGCCCTACCAGAGGCTCCGCCATCAGCAGCTGGCAGCACTGCATGGAAGAGAGAACCCTGGAGAAGACCTGGGTTCCCACCAAAGGACACAAAAGGAATCATTAAATAAACCCCCACACCTGGCTACAGCTGACACTGATGTGGAGAAAAATGCTGAATTTGTCTCCGTGATGAAATTTGCTCCTTTTTAGGCCTATTCCAGGAAGGTCTTTCAGAGTCTAAAAGACTTTGTTGTTAGGGGAAAACAAAAAATACTCAGCTTTTTTGTTAAGGACCATGCTACAAGTCCGAGCTGTCGTAAGCACAACAATCTGGTTTCTGAACATCAAAGAAAAATAGAACCTCATCTCCCCTCAATGGTCAGTTGTTGCAGAATAATGGCATTAGGGTTTTTGTTGCTGTTGCTTAAGATTTTCAGAATCATATAGTCAATATTGCAATCTAACTATTAAGAGATGAAATGAGTGTGCTTATCTTTCAAAATGAAGATCTAAAATAATCTACATCATCTGGATATTAGCCTCATTCTTGTTTCTTAAAGGGTGTGGGTGTGTCTCTGCACGGTGAGAGGTGCAGAGTAATTCTGACTGGATTTCCTTAATGAGTTGGGGCCTACAGTAATAAAAACCAAGGCATGAACTTTAAACATACCCAGCTGTAACTCCCCAAATGCCCTTAATTTGGAATAAGGACATCTTTATTTTATTTCATTTAATGGTTCTTAAAGTTAAGACCAAGAAACCACTGCCATTAGTGGAATTCCTTCGAGTCACCTTGCACAACCACACAGAGCTGACTCATTCATAAATTTTACTGTTTAATGGAATTCTAGAGACTACAGTTAAAGAGCCAGTGGTTTGGAGAAGTTAAACTAAGCCAAAAAAACCAATTATTCTGGATGGAGTGATCATGAGTGGAACTATACTGGTACAGGAGGTGTAACCTTCCTGCACCAGCAGGGCCTGAACAGCTCAACTCCTCCTGAAGCTCAATGGCCTTTGTGTTCCTAAATCAGACATTTTTGGAGAGACAGGCATCCAATTGAAAAATACCAAAATAAAAGTGAAAGGAATAAAAAATTGTAAAATTATCTGGGTGAAAATTTGGAGTATGAAGCCATGAAACTGAACCTACATCCTTCTGTCTCCAGCTTGCTCCTCATCTCCCTCTGCCTGCCCAGGGACGGGAGATGTATGACACAGGGAATAAACAAAATCTCTTCCAGAGGGATCAACAAGGGCACTGTAAGAACAGTCAGTCAATTAAATATTATCTGCAACTCTTGTGCCACATCTTTAAACAAGAAAGCACGAAGCCCGTTCCCTTTACCAGCAGCTTACTCGTGTAAGTGCCAGCTGACAAGTCTCATGCGCGATGAAACAGATATTCCTACTGACTCCATGATTATTCCTGGAACTGTAAATACAGGGGGTGTTGGCACTGTGACTTTAACAAAAACCACAAACTATACACGAGGCACAGACGTTCTGCTGCACAGTTTAGATTTAATCTCCAAAGTCGTGGCATATGGCGCAGGCAGTTTTTATACAAAGACGTGGAAATGTACACAAAGAAAATGTACTCCAAAATAAGGCGGTGCAGCCCCAGCCCCAGCCAGGGTACGTTTGTGCTCATTAGCTGAAAGAGAACCAGCCCAGCCCAGCTGGCCCTCAGTGCAAGGGAGAGCTGGGGACAGCTCAGGGTCCCCGTGACCATGGACGGTGACCTCTGCATGCACACCCGTCACCTCGCCTGGGAAACCCTGAGCTTGGAGGAAGAACGGCTCAACAGGCTCCAGATAATTATAACTTCATTAAGCTTAAAAGAAGTTTTTCCTTCAGAAGCATTAAATAGCTGGGTTGGTGTTCAGCAGAGCTCTGGATTTTGCCAGGTGAGCTGAGCTCATCCCTCACTCAGTCGATCACAAACTCTGTTTGTGATTCCGGCCCCACCATCACCACCGGCTTCGCTCCCTGCAATGCCTCTGGGAAGGAATTATCCCAAATGTCACCACTGCTCTACGTGATATCGCCAGCTCAGTCTCTCAGCAGGAGGCAAAAACAGCTGGACTTCAAATAAGATTTTGAATTAACGAAATTTAATTATTTGAATTAAAATTAGTCTCTTCATATTTTTCTACTCTGCATTTCATTGTTGAATTCAGACCTGAAATTACAGTTTCCTTTGCTAGTTTTATACCCTCCTTTTCTACCCTAAATTTAGGATAAGCTATTCAGAAAGGAGAATGAGTTTTTACAGAAGGCACACAGAATAAAGGACACAAGGTTTAGCGCCAAATAATTCCCATCTGGAAATCTGAAGCCTGGGCTTCGGGAACTTTCACCTTTTATTTAACCTGCTTATGCTGATCACAGTTCCAAAGTACATGGACATGGTATTTCCTAAAGCTAAAAAAAGCACTGAAAACTGATCATAAGGAAGGATTTAGGGGGAAAACAACCCAAACCACAAAAGAAACATATTAAATGTCCAAAAAGACAACTGGACAATGAAGAAAGGTGACAGCTTCAGCTGAAATGAGTCTCGGTTTATCAGTGATATAAAATCAGCAATTAAAATAGAAAACCCAGATGACAAATGGAAACAAGGGCAATAGGTAATGAGTAAAATAAACCAGAAGCTGTGGGCAGCAGGACTTGAGTGGGGGAGGCTAAAGAGAGCAGGAAAATGGTTACAAAATTGGGATATTCAACTTTAAGTTGTAGTAAAAAACACATAAGTCATAGCTCTGAAGTAAAACCACGATAAGATGATGATGGCAAAGTGGAAAAAAAGAAGTAGAAGACAGAGAAATCTTTGCAGTTCTTACTTTAAAGGATTTTGGATTTTGAATAAGTTACCAAAGAACCATGAAGCACTTAAGAGGCTCGTAGTGCTGAGCTCTGGTGAAATTAAACAAGGCTTTAGTGACTGGGAGGAGAGCATTTGTCAGTTCTGGGCAGAGATGTTCTCCAACACCCACAGCTGGCTCAGGGTCAGGAGGCACCTGGGAGCAGTGGCTGGTGGGCAGAGAACTGATCCCTCCCTGAAGAGCACGGAGCAGTGTCTGCACAGCCTGGGGCAAGAGTGTAAGAATCCTGAAGATAACAGTAATAATAAACCTGGCTGTTGTCCTTGCCGCTGGCCCCAGCGGTGCCCAGTGCCATCCCCAGCAGATGCCAAGGCCTTGCACAGAGGTCACACAGGACAGGACAGGACAGCCCTTGCCCAGTGACCTGCTGCCACCAGGCAGCTTTTCCATCCCTGCCCCTTGGAACACAGGAGGGAAAGCACACAGATTTGAATTCATTTTCATCCTTATCAGCTCCAAAAGACGCAGAAAAAAGAGAATTGCTGAGGAGCTTTGTGCTTGCAGCCACCACGCGGGTTGGGTGAGGACATGCTGGTAAACGTCTGCTGGAATATCTCTTTTTAAATGAGGTAAAAAAGGTGGGGGGCTTGGGAAACGGGTTTTAGTGTCCCAATGAAAGCACGACAGCAACAATTTATAATTTTCTGCTGTCCAGCTCCCTCCATATTTCTCCCTGGCTGCGCATCCCTCCTCTCCTCTCCCCCCACATCCATCCTCCATTTCCCGCTGGCTCCTCGGCACGCGCTCCAGCCTCCTGTGAAATGGTGGCGAGCGGAGGGAAGGGAGGAAGAGAGGGAGGAAGAAAGGGGCTACGGTGGGGAGGGCAGGGGAAAGAGGGAGATTGAGAGAGACAGAGAGAATGTCAAAGCTCAAGTCTGGCATTTGCCTATTTAAATTCAATCACGCAGCCCTCGCCGAGCTGGAAATGGATGGCCTGCGTTATGAATTTCTGATCAGACGGCTGATAGGTTATGAGCGGGGACGTAATCCCATTGAGGAAGGCTTTTTCCCAAGCAAGGGCAAGCAATAACTGCCCTTCCGAGATGGCTCTTTGCTTTGCCCTTTTTAAATTTTTTTTTCCTTTCCGTTAAAAAAAAAAAAGTCCAAATAAGCATTTTTATGATGATAAATGTGTAATAATGATTCACTCTGCCTGCGTCTGAAATGGGAGATGCCTTGGTGAAGCAGACATGCGCTCAAAATAAACTGCCATATTTTTTCTTTTTTAAACCTAATTAGAATTCTTGCCTTCGCTCAGCTCATTTTGTACCAACACTAGTGATCTAAAAAGAAAGTGAAAGGAATGAACACGTGCATTGAGACTGGTATTTTTAATACCCTGCAGGGTTTTTAATGTTTTATAGTTTGCCTTTTTTAACACGATGTGTTTACATAAAAGGATACAAAAAATTTTTTCTTCAACTGGCAAGAACTTCTGGCACATAGTGAGGCAAGCCAGAAATGAGCTCAGAAGATGATGTTTTCTTACATCTACCCACGTGACGTGGTCATGTCGTACTGAACTAACTGAACTAGCTGAGGACACTGGCAGATTTGCAGTAGCCAAACTGAGCAGGCAGCGAGAGAGCAGCAGCCACGGTGGTGTGTGCCTGCCACGGGGCCTCCGCACGCTCACACACAACTTCCAACTCATCAAAAGCAGGAAACAGGGAGTTTGCTACTCAAAATCCAGTGTCTCTGTGCTGAAATAACACCCATCCCAGTGTGCAGGGACTGGAAACAGTCCTGGGGAGAAGGACGTAGGGTCAGGACTGCACTGACAGCGCTGGAGCTTCTGAAAATAATTCAAAGAGGAAAAATATCTTCTGTGGGGACAGGGGAGGCAGGGAGACATCTCAGCTGGTGCTAAGCAGGAACCGACTCTTGGAGTTGCATCTCTAAACATGTTCCAAAGTACAAGGAACATGGAACAGAATCCCAGAACGGTTTGGGCTGGAGGGACCTCAAAGCCCATCCAGTCCCACCCCGTGCCAGGGCCAGGGACACCTCCCTCTGTCCCAGGGTGCTCCAAGCCCCATCAGCCTGGCCTTGGACACCTCCAGGGATACAGGGGCAGCCACAGCAGCTCCTGGCAGAAAGAGTCCCCCGGGACCTGGGATTTAGCAGCCACCTCCCACCAGTCAGGAGCCAAGTTCAGTCTCACAGATGCAGCTCATTCAGAAGATCACAGCTACCAAAGTGCAGACTTCTCATGGTCGTCCTCACTTTGCTCAAATCCTGGATCATCATCTACAAAGCAGAGTGTTGTGGGGAGTGTCCCAGGAGTGCTGGGCCAAAGCACCACATCCTGCCATAATCCAGCCCCTCAGGGGACCAACATCCCACCTGTGCCACCAGCACACGGGCCCATGGGGGAGAGGCTGGGACAGCTTCTGATACAACAGCCTGATTTTCTCTTTTAGAACACTGCATTGAGATGAATTTGCCTGTGCCCAATTGCCAAAGCTCCATGCACAAAGGGAAAATTGTTAAGCAGATAAAATAAAGTGATTTTTTACCCTTCTGATGACATCATAACTGCAGAATTTCTGGATTTACACATACCAAAAAGGAAAATCCCAGGAAACCCTTGCAGTGTAAAGGGCTGTTTTACCTGAGGGACATAAAAAGCTGATGACCCAAGTGGCTTCCAGCTTTCACATACCTCAAATGGTTAACTTTGCTCAGTATCCACCACAAATGGGCCAGAAACCTGCAGCTGATAATTATGAAATACCGTGGCCACAGGGGAGTTTCCTCCCCAGCACCATTGGTTAGGGATTGTCTTATGTCCTGGAGCTGTCAAATTTTGACTATTTAATTGAAATTACATATATTAGCATGGGTGTTCTCATTAGCCATAAAATAAAATGTCCAATATTTTCCCTCTTGTTGCATCAACACCTGGCAGTGATGAACTCCGAGGGCTGCAAGCCCAGAATGTAAAAACATCAGTGTTTAAATTTGTCACCTTTTAGTGTCACTTCCTGGCTTCTTCCGGTAGAAAAAAGGAAAACAAAAGGGAAGGAGTGGGAGCGAAGAATTGCGTAATATTAGCCTTCACCATCTCCTTTTATATCATGAGCAGAATAAAAAATTTGCTTTAACTGAGGTGGAATTGTCGGTTATCCACAGAATTTATTTTCAATTACAGTTTCTAATTATCTTCCATTACCAGAACTTAAACCCAAATGTTGATATTCTTCTTCAGTTCACAGGACTGTTCAGTTCAAGTTCCCAACAACCAAGTGAAACTCCAGAAAGATTATTTTTTTTTATTATCTGTGTTCTAATCAAATACAGGAATTCCTAGGCTGGTGATTAGAGCAGTGCCACTTGTATTTGCAATCTCTGCTTTACATGTTTATTTAGTAAATCAAAAATAGAGCACAGATGAAGAAGCAGCTCACAATAATAAAGCATCTTCTTGCAAAAAGGTTTGAGTGGTTTCCCTAACTTATCATTACATTCAAACTCATTTTTCCCAGTTTTCACTTCTGCAGTTAATAACTTTTATACAGCCATCCTATAATTACATTAACAAAAAAGCAAATTTCCCCCATTTCTCACTACATTACCAGTATTACAGCATTAATGGCAAATTAACCAGTAAACCTGCAAATTAAGTCAACTCATCTTCCGCTGATAGGGCAGGAATCTGTAATTTAGCCAGGTTGGAAGTTTTCAGTGGGGTTTTAACTATTGTCGAGCTTCTGCTTTTCCCAGTGTAGCAGTAAAAGGCACCCAGGAGCCATCGCCTCGCCCTAATCCACTCAGCCCCCTCGGCTGTGTGCTGGGCAGGGCCAGCACGGCACTGCTGCCCTGGACTGGGACCGTGACACCCTGCCCTGGGCACGGGGACACACAGGGGGCGGGGGGACACAGGGGGCGGGGGGACACACAGGGGACGGGGGACACACAGGGGACGTCGGTACACCCAGGGAATGCAGGGACAGCCAGGGGACGTGAGGACACCCAGGGGATGTGGGGACACCCAGGGGACACGGGGACACCCAGGGGATGCGGGAACACCCAGGGGATGTGGGGACACGCGGTCCCTGCAGCGCCCAGAGGCAGTGAGGCAGCAGGGCTGTGCACAGAGCCCTGCTGGGTGCCCCGTTCAGGCAGGGCGCACCCTCGGAGCACCCACGGAGCACGGCAGGGCCAGCACCAGCCCCAGCAGGTTCAGTCCTGAGCAGCAACATCACAGCCCTCAGTGCAGGACAGCTTGTGCAACACCTCCTGCAAGGAATCATGGAATGGTTTGGGTTGGAAGGACCTTACAGCCCATCCAATCCCACCCCTGCCATGGCAGGGACACCTCCCACTGTCCCAGGTTGCTCCAAGCCCTGTCCAGCCTGGCCTTGGGCACTGCCAGGGATCCAGGGGCAGCCACAGCTGCTCTGGGCACCCTGTGCCAGGGCCTGCCCACCCTGCCACGGGACAATTCCTGCCCAATATCCCACCCAGCCCTGCCCTCTGGCACTGGGAAGCCATTCCCTGTATCCTGGCACTCCAGGTCCTTGGTACATGTATTTCAGCTCCAACTAGGGTGTGATGGGATCCTCAGCCAACCTTCCGTGCTCCCAAGCCAAGGAGAAGAGGGACAACACAAACTTGGCATAAAATGAAGAGAATTTCTATAACAACAGTCAAAGATACATCTTTGGAATATTAGATTTATGCAGTGGAAAGGAACCATCAAAACTGTTCCATTTCAGAAATATAAAGGCTTCCTGAGCTAGTGAAGCACAACAGAAACACTCAGTGATAAAGGACATCACAGCTCTTTATAAACTGAACCGGTGGTTTCCCAAATTTAATATGCATGAACACTGCATGTGAGTCCTCTTAAATCCAAGTACCAAACCCTGCCTGTTTAATAAATCTCACCAGTCCTCCACTATTAGACAGGGGATTAAAACTAATCTATCAATCCCAAAACCAAGCACAGAGTGGATTAAAATGCAAAACACATGAGAGTATGGAGATGCTTAATGCTAAATAACAAACATTTCAATCACAGAAATCATTTTTATCTTCTTGTTTATGCTAAGTAGATACTATTAGGCTTAATATCTGTATTAGCACAAGTGGGGGAAGAAACAGTTTTAAGGAGACCTAAATACTTGAATGCTACTGGATTGCTGTGAGCAGCAGCTCTCATGGTGGAAGTGAACACACCCCAGTGTCTGAAATCATGTTTACTCTCTCAGGCCAGCTCAGTGGTGCTTGACCTTTTTCCTATGTTTTTAACCTGAAGCAGAACACCCAGAGGGTCCTGGCAAAGGCAGAACTTAAACTTGTTATTTGCATCAGACATCTGAATATCCCTTTTCCCCCACTCCAGTGCTGCCACAACGTCAGCCTCACACCTGGATGCGCAGGGCCCCTCGTCTCCCAGCTGTGCTTTGGTGTGGTTTGTTGGGGTTTTTTAGGAGTATGTGAAAAAAGCTCATCCCACCAGAGGATAAATACAATAAAAGATGGAGCTATGTGTGCCTGCATCACAAGGGAAATGACCAAAGGTGACTCACACAACAGCTCCCAGCTCACCCAACAATTCACTTTGTCATTGTCACTCTGAGTGCCTGCAATGGGATGATCCCCCTTTCTGGCAGGAAGTTTTCCATCTGCATCTGCAGTTGTCTATCTGCCTGGCAGAGATAAGGATTTGGGAACGCTGCACCCAGCTGTGGCAGGAGAAAGCACTCAACTGTTTCCTTGATTTTGAGTGCTGGGAAATGCCCCATGTTTGCTTTAATTCACATGAGAGTATCCCAAAACTGGAGAGTTGGACCTTGTTCCTTGGTATCCAAGCAAAAGCTATGGACCGAATCAGAGGAATCGTCAGATTTGCCATGAAATAACGTCCACCAGAGATCTGTGTGAGGCCACCTTCAGCCACATCCCCCTTCAGCACGTGGGGCTGTGGGGGATGTCACACCAGCAGACGTGAAGCTGCTGCATCAACCCCTGCACGGTCCCAGCAGAATGGTTAATGAGGACAGTGCGCTGTCTGGGCAGGGGGAGAAGGGCACACAGGTTCAGGCCATCCGGCTGGAGAGGGAAATCTGGCAAGAGGAGAAAAGGAAGGAACAGCCAACCCCTCAACACTAACTTACAATGATGGTTGTTTGTCTGTGGGGTCTCGGGCTTGGTGTGGCAGGAGGCTCTGGTGTTACTTCAGCTGAAAAGCGCTGCTGACCTGTATTATTCATGTTTAACTCTGCCTCGGTTGGTTTTTCTGACGTGTCATCGTTCAGTAGTGACTGAAGTCCTTCACTCCCTTAGGAAAGCATGAAATGCAGAAGCAATACAAAGCACGCTACTTTTCCTGCAGTTGAGATACCTAAATAACAGACTTCTGCTCTCCTAATCTTTGAGTTTTAGCAGAAATGACAAATCCAGGAAAGGAGGAAGGGCAGGATGCAGCTGTTGGATAGTTTCTCCTCGATCTGGAAGCAGGGGTATATAATTTGCCAGGAAGGGAAGGAAGCCAGGGCAGCTCAGGCACCTCAGCCCCTCTCTCACAGGTAACTGTGCAGCCTGCCCACAGCTCTGCTGCCACCTGCCCGTCCTCAGCACACCACGGATGGGAAATGGCACAGCACCAGGGCCTTGCTTCACAAAGGCAGGCAGGCCCAGGCAGCCCCTCGCCATGTCCTCTGCCCCGGGGAGGCTCCCCAGGCCCAGGAGCTGAGTGTACAGGGCACCAGGTCCTCTCTGTCCCCTGCAGACACCACAAGCCTTTCCCCTGCCTCTCTTCCCGTTCATGGTCAGCATCATCACTCCCCAGTGACTGCCACTCCCCAAAGGCCCAGAGTGGTTCCATTCTGGTCTTTCCTGGCATTCCCATTTTCCCTACTTAATCTAACACTCCACACCCAAGATGCCAAGGGGGAGGTGAGAAGTCAGGATCATCACACTTAAACAGCTCACAGGTATTAGCAAAAGCTGTGCAAAATAAATTAATGACTTTATTGTCAGTAATTGTGGAAGCACTCAATTAAAATGCCATTTAGAAAGAGGAAATACCTTGGAAAGACAAAATACCTGGGAAAAAAATTAGTCTGTGGCAGCGTAGGACTCAAAGAACCTGTGGGCAGAACAGGAAGGAAAACGGTGCAGAACCTGTCTGAACTTAGAGAGCAGCTCTGTAGCAGTGGGAGATGTCTAAAGACTCATCCAGCTTCTCCCAGCCTGGAGCACAAGCACATGTGTCTGGGGAACATCCATACTCATCCCTCTCTCAGTGTTCCCGTTCCTGCCCGTGGCTGGGGGCCCAGCTGCCCCAGCTGTGTGATTTGGGTACCGCTGTCAGGAAAGCACACCACCCCTCAGAAATCATCCACGGCCTTCCCAGGGCCCGGATCAGCCCTCCCTGGACTGGGCTCCCTCTCCCAGCCAGGGCTGCCCTGGAACAAAGAGGGGCAGGCGGGCCCCCGCACGGCTGTTTGGCGGATCAGAGCCCTGCAAGTGTGGAGAGCTTTATAAGATTAATTCTTATCTCTCTGGGCAGTGGGTCAAGTCAGAACCGTCATTCAACAAACTCTGCGGATAATCTCCCTTTATTACTTTCAATCAAACTAAGTGTCTGCAATCTGCAGCATGGTTACTAATTTAGTGAAAGAAATTACCTGTAGAGCTCGATTATATAAGAGACGAAATGTAAAACAGTGCGGGTAAGCAGCCATTCAGTTTGTACATCCCTCAGTGCAGAGCGAGGCTGCTCCAGCCTGGCTGCATCCACACCCGCAGCTGCTCCATGGGGGAACACACCCACAAAGGACTGGACACTGTGTTTGTCCCCTGCCTAATTAAACTAAGAGAAAAAGAAACTTGTGCTTAGGGCTACACTTGGCATCAAATCTAAAAATTTGCTGCTTGCGAATATTTAACAAATGCGTTTTGTGAGAAATCAGATTTTCAGCGTATTCCGGTTAATGGAATTCTGCTGCAGCCCCTGGACAAAACAATGTAAAGCTGCCTGGCTTGTGGAAATCATTCTCCTCCAGTGATGGATAATATAGCATGAGGTTTGCCTTGGTTTGATTAATTTCGGAATATTGCGGAGAAGCTGCATAATCCCTAAGATAGCAGGGAGAAGGAGCAAGACACGATGGAGCAGGATAAAAGCGCGCAGTAACGAGCGCAGGCGCTTTCATACATATATTATATAGATATTAGAGCAAGCCTCACCAGCTCGGGGCTCTGGGCAAGTGCTGACCACAGTGAGGGGCAACTCTGAAAGCAAAAACCGCTGAACATTTCTATGGCTCTGACCACAGACAGAACACAAACAAGAAAATTCCCGTTGCCTTTTTCCATTCACAACAGCCATTATTTATACAAGCCCTGAATATGAAAAAGGCTCTAACAAATTTACTGTGGGGTTTGGATGGATGAGATGACGAATGATGGATGAGGGAGGCAGAGGATTCCCTTATTAAAGCATCAAATCTTTCCCTAAATATCAAACAGACATCTCAGCCTCAGCCACTCAGCTCAGACCAAAAATTATGCAAACCAAAGAAGCAAAATTTTGCTTCCTGATAAAAACTGAAAATTTGTCTTCCATGTTACGCAATTTTCACTACAGAACCCTGCAATTTTTACGCTGGGTTTTACACCTACTTGAAAGATTAATGAAAGGGAAAAAAGAGATAAATGCGACAACACAAAACCCCAAAACATGGATGAATTTCAACACAAATCAGGCAATTGGCATAATTACAGAACTGCCCTGTTTGGCAATCCAGGGAAACAGCTCCAGCACCCAGTCCCCGGCAGCCCTCCCCAGTGTCCCCAGCAGAGCCACCACCACAGGGGTGTCTGGTGGGAACCCGCTGGGGCCCTGGGGGGCACTGGGCAGGCAGAGCCACAGGCAGGGCCTGGGCCTGCAGCCCCATCCCGTCCACACACTGCGGAAAGTTAGTAACTTCCACCCATCCCTGCTGTCTCAAAGCCCAGCCCTTTCCCTTCCCTCTCCCACCCGCACACAGGAGGACACGAACAAAGAGCTGCGGTAACAACAAAGGAACACCGTGGTGCAAACCAGGAGCAACCCCACGCAGGGCTCTCCCAAGCCCTCCGGAGAAGCCGGCACCGGCAGCAGATTCTCTGTCACCGTCACAGATGGTGGTGGCCACGCAGCCCGGGGGCAGCCCAAACTGGGACCAAAATGGGGAAGGAGCGTTGCCCTGGATCCCCCCTGCCCTGTGCCGCGGCCACCCGACTCCTTCAGGAGACACCAGGAGGAAAGCAGGGGCAGCCGACACCTTGGGTGAGGAGAAGCTTCCAGCACTGCAAGGCAGCAAACACAAGGTTCAGGAGGGAGAGAAACAGCACAGGAGGATGACAAGTAGTACAGGAAAAGAACATACAACACATGGAAATGGAGTATTTTCAGCTGCAGTGTACCATCCTACTTCCAAAATTATATTGCACAATTAGAGATGATTCACAGCGACCTGCCAGGAATGATCAGGGATATGGAAAATCTCTTGTATGACCAGAGAGAAAGAATTTTTTTTCTAATCTTAACTAGGCAATAAATAAGAGGAGACATAACAACAGTGATAAGATAATGAACAACCTACACAGGGGGTAGATCAGCTGCTTCTGGGCCATCTCATAACACGAGTACCTGGGCATCCTCCATGAAATTAAAAGGTGATGCACTTGAAACCAATCAGGGGAATTTCTTTCCACAAATGCAAATTAAACTTGGGGACTCCCTGACACTAAGCACGCCAAGCAGAGGAGCACAGACAGATGCAAAAATGGAGTGGACAGTTCTGGTAATACTAAAATAATATTTTTAAAATACAGAATTAGAGTTGTTAATGACAACAATTTAAAAACCCCAGCAAAATGCCTCATACAAGTTACGGTTTAATTCACTCTCTAAATATAGGGAACCAAGATGAAAAACAGCTCCTTCCTCTCTGCAGCCCCACAGCTCCCCAGAAAGGCCCACACTGCACCCACCAAGCTGATTGTAGATTTTACTCTTTAAAATGCCCCGGTGTTTCCCTCTTCACTACACAGCAAATGCATTGGATGAAAACCCAGACAGCTCAGGTCCTGGGCTCAGCATCCCAGGAAATGGAATCCACATGAGAAAACATCCCCTTAACTGCCTTTTGATTAAAGCTTGTCACAAAGTGTTTTCTCCCTTCTTTGTGTGGGAAATAAACCCAGCCCAGTCCATTTCCACAAAAAATTGTTTGACTCAGTTTAATGAAAAATAAAAAACTTTTTTTAAAAAAATCTGCTTTCAAAAATTAGTTGTTTTTCATGTTAAAGGACCAAGATTTTCCATCAAGACAGATATTTAGGCGAAAAATTCCATTTCCTCACTACATCATTTTTAGCTGTGAAAAAAGGGCGAGTGTAGCTTTTTTCAAACATCTCTTGCTCCTCAGCATAATCAGAGAAACCCAGAACAGTTTGGGTTGCAAGGGACGTGGAAGTTCACACCTGGACAAGCGTCTGCACCAGAATTCAGCCAGAGATTTACTGAGAAATAGACAACAAAAGCCAGGCAAGAGGTAAAACCTACTCCCACCAGTTGCCTGATGGTCTGTAGTCCAGTTTTTGCATCAGTTGTTACAGTTCCATGCAGGACGTGTTTTTTTTTCCAGTGAATGCAGCTTTTCAGCCCTAGAAAAGCAACAAATAAATGAATAGTTGGGTAAAGCTGCATTGGGGTTTAAAGGAGAAGAGGATCAAAGTGAGGCAGTGCCAGAGAAGGCAACAGCTACAACCAGATTAGGCTGCAAACACCTTTAACTCTTCCTTTATTACCGCACCTGTTAGATTAATTTTGAATTATGTTTAACCTTATAATTTTGTATTTTAAGTCTCTAATAAATCACATTTACCTCCCCTGGGTGGCATGTTTTGGTGTCTGGTTATTTATTCACTTTAGTGCCTGAGTGGTTGTGTGGCGAGGGAGGAGCTCACTGGGGGCACTGGCACTAACACAGGAAGAGCTGGCACGCCCTAACAGGAGCCCAGAGTCCCCTGGCCACTGAATTCCACTCCTTTTTTTCTTTTTGGAAGTGATGGGGGCTCAGCTGATGCCTCCTAGTCCCTTCCAATCATTGTGTGTGATTCCCACGGTCTCCTAAAGCGGAGGAGTTTCAGTCCTCACTCAAACACACGAGCACAGAGTGGAAATGATGGGCCGATGTCACGTTTGGGGTTTGGAGGAAAATCCTCCCAGCCCATTGGCCTGCCCTGAAAACAGGGCACATGTCAGCACAGGCTCTTCAGGACAGCAAACCCTCAGCTGCAGCTCCGTGTTTCATTCTGGATGTGCTCCAAGGACACAGCAAACCAACCCACCACAAGTATCACAGCTTTCCAACACACAACGCATCCAAAAAGGCTCCTAAATGCAGGAAAACAAGTCTATAATTACATAATTGAGCAGATGCACTGCAAGGGGTTTTTTTTTGTTACTCTTTAGATTTTTCAAAGGCAACGGGACAGCGCTGTGCTAAAAAGCAATAAAGCACGGGTAATTTAATACGAAATTACATCCATATTGAAAAGTTTACATGAAGTTGAGAGCAGGCAGAGGTCAGGTTTGCAGCGGGACTGTCTTTAATTGTGGCCATCAGGTTTAGCAATCCAGATCTCTGGATCAAAGACAAATAGAAGGCGTTTCCTCACCACTGACTAGTGAAAGCCGACAGTGAGCACAGCACTGTCTTGCACCAAAAGGTCATAAAAATGATTATCTGAGGGGGAACATGTCTCGCTGTTCAACACACACCTTCACAAAGGCACCGTGGATTTTTCTAGCAGATTTTTCAGCAATTAGGAGCATAAATTAAAAATTTTACTATCAATTTTCAGCTGTAAAGGGGTTTTCTTGTCCTCTAAAAATGTTTCATCTTTGCGTAGGTCTTTTTTAATATTTTTCAGTTGCTTTCAATCATCCTCCCAGCCCGGTGAAACAATTCTTCCCTCCTTAGGGAAGAGATGTGAGCTGAGACACTGTTTCCTTTCTAAGGTGGGGGGAAAAGAAAAGGAAAAAAAAATCAAATGAGGAGTAAATTATCAGCAAATCAGATAGAAACAAGCTCCCCAGATCTGCAGATCCATTGAACAAATGAAGCAATTTCATCTCGGCTCGCTCTGGGGGTGGGATTTTAAGTGGCCAAGGGGGACTGGAGCGGGATGCTGGCAGCCGAAGCATCACAACATTTGCATGCACAGACCACTCAAATCTGCACCAGGAGACTACTTGTGAGAATCCATCTTTTTTCACTTAACAAGATACAAAATATAAAACACATTTGCCTCTTATTAAGCCTCTCTTGTAAGTGGTTCCAGGTCCACCATTTTTAAAGAGGGGGAGAGGGGAGCCTGGATGCTCTCTTGGGAATTTCACAGGAGTGACTGGAGATGAGGTACAGGCTGGAAGCCTTTATTACTCTTTCTTTTTTTTTTTTACTTTTTTTTTCCTTGTCTCTAAAAGCACAGAAGGAATAACATTTTAAATCATTAGCATTTACTTTAAGTAGCACTTTCTCCAACTCAGCTTCCCTTCCTGGCCCTCACCCTGCTCGCACAGAGGAGCTGCCCCAATGGAACTGCCTTCTGGTTTTGGAAGGCAGAAGGTGCTTTTTTTAAAACTCTGGCCTCCAAACTGAGGCAGCTGTGAAAGAAACCCTAATCTTGTTTTTCTTTAAAGTGTACTGAGAACAGGGTTCTTGTGTTTATTAGCACCCAGACCTGCAAAGCATTTTGCCTCTTAGATTTCCTTTAGTGCTCTTGGAGTGGTTTCTGGTTTGGTTTAAAAACAAACCAATACAAAAGCAACACCAACCTCTGCAAAAAGCAAGGATTTTTAGCAGTCTCAACCCAATTCACAGTCCTATGTCACACATTCCACAGCATTTTCATCGTTTCTATGCTTGTTAAATATTAGATGCAATATTAAAATATTGAAGAGAAAAAAGGAGGCTGGTGGCAACAGCTTGAATTTATAACCCAGACAAAGCGATCGGCACGGTGAGTTATGAAAGGAGTTGTGGATCCTGCAGGTTTGATCACGTTACAGAACAGAGTTATGAAATACTCCTCATTCAGTGTTGAGAAAGGAAGGAAAAACAAGTGGCTCTTTTACCTAGAAATTAGGTGTTAATGAGAGCTCTTCAGAGTTAAAAATAGTCTAATTTTCACTGCAAAACAGACTGCGTGTTCTCCCTTGCCATTTGCCAGGAAACCTGGGCACAGGTGCTTTGTCTTGAAAATTGAGGATTTCTAAGAAAATGGCCAATATTTCAGGAACAGGGCAAACACTGACCTTCATTTCCACATACAGGAGGAGGCAGAACTTCTGCTAGAAAACAGCCAAAGGGATGGAAAACAGAGCATCTGTTGGAAGATATAAAAACACCCAAAACCTCATTTCTACTGCATTTGGAATCTAAACCCTTTGGGTATTTCCAATGCATCTCTCCCAAGTCCAGCAGTTGCCACATTTCCCCTAAATCTCCTGGATTTGCTACTAAAGCACGTATTGAAGAGCCCCTCGAGTGGTGAAGAGTTCCATCAGCAGGCCCAGGCCCTGGAGCAGCTGTGCAGGGGGGGAACGCTGGGCCCACCCGTGGCCTGGGGGAGCCCAGCAGGTGAGAGGGTCTCCAGTGAGATGCACAGCTCAGGGCAGGAGAGGCAGCAGCACCACAAGGTCCCCAGGTGCCCAGGACCTGCTCTTGTGACACCACTGAACCATCCAGCTTGGAAAAGACCAATCCAGTCCTTCAAGACCATCCAGTCCTTCATCAGCTGTGTGCTGGCACGTCCATGGGTGTCCAAGGTTTTGGGGCAGGAGGACCCTGACCTGGGTGGAAGATACAGGGCTGAGGATTTAATCCCTCTTTACCTCAGCCACCTAATCCATAGAACAGGGATAATAATGCTTGCCAATCTCAGAAGGCTTTAACTGATTATTTGTTATGATCATCAAGAACTTGGAAGGAAGGCTTTAATGACCTGAAAAGTCTATTAATTATTTTATCATCACTGTTGACAAATTGTATGATTTCTCTCCTTTATCACTGAGTCCTTTAGACCGGGAAGGTTCAAGGTGAACTTTGTGTCTTCCTGTTTGATCACCCCTAGGCCACAACACAGCTGAAGTCTTGGGGTATTATTACAACAGCTAAGCAGAGCTGTCGGGGTAAACTCTGCAGCCCAAGGTTTCTGTCTATCTGTGTATCCCATTGCTATGGAGAAGGAATGAAAACAACGCGGCAGAGCCCGATGCTGTGGGTAAGGACGAGCAGTCAGGAGGTGCTGCACTAGAGCAGGTACCGTGAGGGCACAAAGGCAGGGGAGATCCAACCACGTCCCCAGGTGAATCTTAATGAGGCACTGGATAAAAACCTATGGCTGTTTACCACTGCTAACACCATGACAACTGCATGTTTAATAATGGAATATATGGAATCATATTCAAACCGTGTGTTTGTCTACACAAGTTCACTGATAGTTTTCTTTAATTCATTTGACCCAAATGTTGGTATAACCCACTGTAATAATGCTTATTCTTTGTGCCCAAAATCTCACTAAAGCACCCATCAGGCAAGTTTCCTGTCCAAGCTACAGACAGTCTGAGGCAAGGAATTCACCAGCTATTTTGGGAATTTCTTCCAGTGGCTAACTGGTATTGTTAACACAACTGTGCCATATTCCCTGTTGGAGTTTGGTGATTAGAAGCTGAGTCAATCCACAAAAAGGACTGACTTCTCTAAAGTGCTTTAGGTTGTTCCTTGCATTCCTATTTTTCGCATTTTTAGACCCAGAGAATGAGCAAATGTTGCTTGTCTGCAAAGCCAACCTGGGGCAGGACTATTCTGATGCTCTAGAGTAGAGATTTTTATAGAATCACAGAATCCCAGAATGGTTTAGGAGGGAAGGAACCTTAAAGCCCGGCCCATCCCACCCCTGCCTTGGCAGGGACACCTTTTACTGTCCCAGGTCACTCCAAGCCCCGTCCAGCCTGGCCTTGGACACTGCCAGGGATGGGGCAGCCACAGCTGCTCTGGGCACCTGTGCCAGGGCCTCACCACCCTCTCAGGGAAGGATTTTTTCATTTTGGCAGTATTTGGTCAAACCTGAAAGATTAGCTTGTCTAGTGCCAGAAAGGAGACATATTTCATGGCTGGTGTATTAGGAGGAAGCACATGCTGAATTACCTCAATTCACATTTCATCTTTTTACCTCACAGGTCCAAACTTCTCAGAGCTATGGACATACAGCCAACCGAAATGGTGCCAGAGCCCAAAGGGAACACGCTGGGATTGGGGCCGGCAGTTTGCACAGGCACAGATAACCACGGGCATGGAAAAGTGTGGGTAACCGTGGATAACCACGTGTATGGACAACCATGTGCATGGATAACCACACGTATGGATGACTGTGGATAACTGTGTGCGTGGATAACCACATGTATGGATAACCACACGTATGGATGACTGTGGATAACTGGGTGCATGGATAACCATGTGCATGGATAATTGTGGATAACCACTGTATGGATAACCACGTGTATGGACAACCATGTGTATGGATAACCACGTGCATGGATAACTGTGTGCATGGATAACTATGGATAACCACGTGTAAGGATAACTGTGGATAACCATGTGCACGGATAACCACGGAAGGCTGTGGGCAGGCAGGGGAAGAGCTCATTTTGTTATGGCCTCAGGACACTGGGCTAGAATCAGTCTAACAGGAAGGTGAATGTTATTGAGCCACAAGCTTTCTCTCAGATGGTTTTCTCTTCAGAAGTTTACCTCCCAAATTAAATTTTTTGGTAATATTCAATACCTTAAAAAAAAAACCAAAAAAAATTAAGTTGTAGAAGTGTGTCCACAGTTATTTATTACCTGCCTTGTGGTCTGAACAAATATGATTTTGTTATTCTATGTTGTCAATAGGAAAAGCACATATGGTTTTGGTTGACAAAATTATGATAAAATTCACTGTATCCTAAAAAATGATTGAAAAGTTTGCAGATGGTTTCTGGGCATACTAGGGAGGGGGAGGATTGAATTTCAACAAAAGACGTGCCAAATTTTTTTCTCTTCTTACTGTTCACCCTGTTTCCACATCCCAGCTTTTTCCTTATTAGATATGAGGGTAAAGCAGGTATCCAGCCCAGAACTCATCTGTTTCTCTTTAGCTTTTGGCATTCCATCACACTTGGTCATGTTCACATGATGTTATACCCAGGTCCCTTCACAGATAAACATAAAATGACATCATAAGTCTCGAGTCACAAACAGCAAAACTCAATTACAGTAATCTAAAGAATTTTGCACACCAAAAATTTCATGTTTGATGAATATTCCTGATCTGAAGGTTTTCAGTTAATCTGAATCCTGTGAATCTTGCCTTCTTTTTTTTTTTTTTTAAACTAAGTTCTTTTCTCAGTTGTTTTACTCCCCAAGGAATAAAAAACTGGGGAGAGGCCCAGAACTGCCAACCCAGGTCAGCAATAATCCTGTTTGGTTTGAACTGATAACCCCTTTTCCTCAGTGCTGTGCACACAGGCAAGGCCAGGCCTTCAGTGGGCTTTGCTGCAGCTGCTTGGGGAACTTTTGCCCGGTCTGTAAAAGACCCGTGCGAGCTCCACTTTGTGCATTTCATCTCCAAAGCATCTGTACAGAGACTTCACCTGTTATTGCAGAAACCTATCTTCCTTCTACCTCGCCTTTGTAGGGAAAATACTGATTTACCTTTCTGCTGCTCCCTGTGAACGTGCTGGCTGGGTGGGCTGGCAGGGGCACAGACCCCTGGGGTGCTGAAGGGAGAAGGGCCTGGCAGCTGCAGGTCTTGAATTATCCCCCACTCGCTGGGACCAACCTGCTCTGCAAAAACAACTGCTGGGAGCACCTCTCACCTTCTCATGCTTTCCAGTAATTTGGGAACAGACTTCAACCTGTCATGGCAATTTTTCTCTCCATGATGCCCATGGTAGTTGATGATCTGCTACATCAACACCTCTAACAGCTGTTACCATGGTGTGCACACTCCACGTGGTGCTCAGAGGGGGCTGGAGGAGCACAGCCTGGGCAGCAGAGTCGGCTTTCCCCAGCACAGGGTGGAGGGACGGTGTCCTCACTGAGTTGAGCTCTCAACTCCGTCCCTGCCCTTTCTTTGGGGCCACATTAGTGACGGATAACCCAGAACACCCAGAATTTATTCCACTTGCCAGAGTATTTCCACCTCTGCCAAACCTGTCAGTGGCCTTCAGCAGCTGTCATCCCGCCTGCCCGGGATGTGCAGGGAGCAGCAAGCCAGCCTGGAGCAGATGGATAATTATTGAAGAGAGAACATCTGGAAGGTGTCACTGGAGTGTTAGTAGCTCTCCCTGTCTATGAGCTATGCCCAAACATGTCGATAAGTTTCCCAACATGGAATTCATTTTTTCTAACAGGATACATGTGGAAGTTCATGTTTCAGCAGTGGGCAGAAGTGGCTTTTTTCCTCTTCAAAAAGATTTGTGACCTCTTCTCCAGGCTACTGTAATGTGATTTATTCAGGTCTCCTCTCAGAAGGCACTCAGGGGGCCCAGCAGAACAGAAGCCAGGAGCTCCGAGTTACAGGGAGCTGTGCTCCATCACCTGCCCCCTGTGCCCAGAGCACACTGACACTGGCACAGCTCCATGCCAGGAGCCCAGAGCCACCAGGACACCACAGGGCAGGCCAAGCTGGGGAAGGGCAGCAAGACCCTGTGTGCAGAGCAGGTGTGGCAGGGCAGGAACAACAGAGGGATCTTCCCACCCCACATCTGCACCCAGCAGCTGCAGCCAGCTCTGGCACTCTCTGTGCTCCACAAACATCTGGGACGTGAAGGAAAACAGGGCATGTGCCTGGTACAGCATCACCCACAGAAGCACAGGTGTACCAGAGTGCTGTGCCTCCTTCCCAGAGCTGCTTTCCTGCTGGAGGGGATCCCTGGGACATGGAGGGTGACAGCCCAGCACCTGGAAACGCCCACGCCCAGCCAGCCATAGCTGTGCAGTGCAGGGGCCCCTGTCCTACAGCACTGACACACCACTGTGTGTCAATAGGCAATTACTGCACGGTGCACAGGAGAGATTTTGCAGAGCCTTGGACAGTGGCCAAGGAGGGAGATGCTCCCCGTGCCCACACCTGCTTCCAGCCGAGAACTAAATCTTATCTAAAACTATTTTCTCATTCAGCACGTCTGCAAGCACGTATTAAAATAATCAGTTTACTATCACAATGACCCCAGATGAACACAGCAGCTGGAAGATCCACAGCAACAACTCAAACAACACCCTGCAGAACATGGCACATCACGTGGCTCACCCAACACCACACCTCTGAAGGTATTTTCTCAAAGCAACCATGGGAACAGCTTGGACAGACAGCAACACACTTTTATGCCTTGTCTGAGCTGCCAGCCTCTGTCCAAGGCCCTAAGAGGCAGGATCAGCACCCTGCATCACTGCAGGTTCCTGTATGATGCTTAAACCTCGAACCCACCAGTTCAGAGGGAAGAATTCTAGCCAATCAAACTTCCTGATGTGCAGTAAAATAACACATTTATTTACTTGCTTGAACCCACCAATATGCTGCTCATTTCAGTGATTGATAGAATTGGGTTATAATAAGCATACTTTATTATTGAAAAATTTAATTTAAGGTTTAAACATAAAACAAATGGTATTTTCAAATCTATTTTAATGGAGACTATCAAAACCATTCCATTGCCATAAGGGAAAAATTCTGTCTCCATATCTGTTATGTATATATGCATAAAATCTTCAGCCTACAAGTCAAAGTCGCTTGTCCTTCTATCAATCCATCATTTTGAAAATAGAATACAGAAAGCCTTATTTTTTCACTTAATTTTCATTAGATTCTTGAGGGAATTAAAATAACACAATAATGGGCAAATGCTGCCACCACAAATCCAAATGACAGCAATGAATCTATTTACGGCCAGAATTGGGCCAAAACAGAGCGCCAAGTACAGAGCAGACACCCATTAAAGTACTCTCAGAGCTGGACCGTGCCAGGCAGGTCAGTAACGGGCTCCAAATCCAGACAGGAATATCTTTCATGGCTGGTGGTGCCTGGGGCTCACCGTGACGGACTGACCTCAGCCAGGGCTTCCCTGCCCAGGTGCCAGCTGGGCAGTCCCCACAGGCACCGTGTCAAAGGACCCAGTCCAGCGCCCTGCCAGGACACTCGGCCTTCCAGCAGGGCTGGAGAGGCACCAGCTGTGTGGGGTGACTCTCCCTCTCTTTGTGCATCTCATGCCACCCACCTCTCCCCACAGACACACTTGGAAAGATATTTGACAATATATTGAGAGAAGATCTTCATAAAGCTTTTCCCTGGCACTCTCCAGAGACCTCTGAATGGCCAGTGAAGACATCACCTTTCCCATCTTTAAAATAAAAATGGCAAAAAGATATTGTCACGGCAGAAGGAAATCCTGAGCCCGTCCTTCCCCATGGCTGCAGGAGCCTGCTGTGTGACACAGGGTTTTTTCAGCATGGTCTTTCAGCCCCATCCTCTCATCCTCATGGCTGGAAGATGTCTCTGCCCAGCTGGTGGCCCCTGAAAGGCTCCCCTGCAGCCCCAGCCAGGGCCACACGCCGAGCAAGGAGCACTCAGGGCACCACAGCTCAGCAAAGCACCGTCCTGGGGCGGGCAAAAACAGATGCCCGCAGCCGCCTGTGCCGGCCCTGCCCTCCTCAAACCCTGCCTCTATTCCTGTTGTTTATTTGTGGACATAGGGAAAACATGTTTTAAATTTGAATATATTTAAATAACATGCCATGTGGCTGCCAGCTTGTTGTTGACAAGTACATTCAGTTTCAGCCACACGCTGAAGTTCAGGTGGGAGGAATGTTCTCATTCATGTTTTCCTCACATTTTCTTGTAACACCTCAAACCACAGCACCCCATGAAAAGCACTAGGTGTTGGCTGGATTTTTTAAAAATATTTTTTAAATTACTTAAATGATGGTCTGTCTTCTAATGGGGTTTGTCCACTGCCCCGGTAAGTCCACAGCTTCACCTCCTCAACAGGTCAGACCCTTGGTACGTTTTGCTTTGCTGCAGGAGAGAAATTTATCTTTTGCAATGACTTATTCTTTCCCTGGATGCTCCTTTGATGCAGGTCTATTGTTTCAGGGGAAAACAAATGTATTCCTTTAGCAGGTTTGTGCCTTCAGTGGAATTTGTCTAAGGAGGTTCCACTGCACAAACACAAAAAGCCGTAATAGATGCAGGCTGGGGCTGCCGCACACAGGCACATGTCAGGTTTGATGACTGATGGTACTTACACAGATTTACACAACAAAAAGTACATTAAAAGGACGTTAAGATTGTGAGCCAATGTCACAAAAGCATGGAAATTCACATTTCAGGATTTAAACTTCCAATATTGACATGGAATGCTGAATATTAAAATGGGCTCCCATTAGAGTGAAGGCCCTGAATAATTTTTAATCTAGACTATTAATTTCCTGAAATTTGTTGTTCTCTCTGCCTCTTAAGGCCTTCACATTTTTAATTAACTTTTTGTTGTGTCCTTGTCTTGTAATTTCTGAGTTGCTCCTCCAGTATAATTACATAATATATGCAGCATGTGTGATAGCTTAATTGGAAATATTAACCACAATATGCACGGAAATCATAAAAAGCTTCATGAAACTTTGAGAGTAAATGTTTCTACAGCTTTAGTGAGTTTATAAATGGTTGCTTCCAGTATTATTCTCTAATAAAAACAATTACACCTAATGCCAGCCCAACCTGGAGTAGAATTAGGAATAAGGAGAATAATTAGTACCTACAGAATCCCTATCACTGCAATGTTATTGGTTTCAGGTGGAAAAGCGGATTTAGGCGCAGGCAGCCAACATTAACCCCCCTCTCTTTGATCCCCTGACCCCCTCCTCCCGGGTCTGGCGTTATTCCTACAAACCCCTTTTGGATCCAAAGCTTTCAGATGTTGAATTGCTCTTAGGAGACGGGGAGCACTAAACTAAATGGGAACCGAAGGTGCACAGAAACGTGTGCAGCCTGAAGGACGCAAAGCTAAAAACAGAAAAGTAAATTGTATTTTTGGTATTTTTTTGTAGCATTCGAAAAGATTATTCCCAAGTTTCTGCCAGGTCTTATCCAGCTGTCAGCTCTCTCAGGCTATTTTACAAGACTTCCGAGGAAAAGCGTGAGCAAACCCAACGTGCTGTAACTAACTCACAGCCTTGCTGCAGGAATAGGCAACCTAAACCAGTGGATAAAAAACTACCCCCATAATGACTACCTGCTCTGCTCTGAAAGGGGCTGGGACAGAGGGAGGGAGAGGAGGACAGACAGGAAAGCAGAGAGCAACAAGATAAAGCAGAAACTGCTGTTTTGAATGCAATTTATGTTTGCGAATTCCATTTCTATCCCTCCAGAAGCGAGGCTCCATCTTAAAGCATGCTGCAGCCATTTTACCTTCACCAAGAAGGAACAGAAAACAGGACTCTTCCCCAAATAACCCCGAATACTGGTTCATGGGCTGATGGGACCCAAGCAATGGCCAATGGATGATTAGGGCCAGAAGCAGTTAAAAAGAGGAATTTTCTTAATATCTCCAGACAACTGTGTAACTCCAAGGCCAAAGGAGCTGTCTGTCTCCAGCAGTGTCCCCACATCCCGGTGTTAAACTGGGACTGCAATTCATCCACCCTTACACCTTTTATTTCAAAATACGATCGTTTATTGGCTTCCACATTTGTTGAATTTGCCTTCCTGCCTGCAGCAGCTTCACTTCAGATGAGCACCAACAGTGTCTCCCACTCCCTTCCAAAGGCAGTGCCTGGCAGCCTGCCCACCCCGTCAGGGCACGGAGCACAGCCCAGGGGAAACGCCTCAGTGCTCAACAGCAGACAGGTGGAGGTGGGACAGCGTGTACAATATGAAACACATCTGGCAGGGAACTGTGTCTGCAATGCAGGACAGGCCAGAGGCTCGCCAAGGTGCCAGTGAAGAACCTGCACCAGGCACTGCTGGCACAGGCCCCTCCCGACACTGGCCAGGGCTTGGTGAGGCGCTTTCCAGAGCCTGAGGAAAAGCAGGTACACTCTTAATCTGTTCCCTGAGTGGATAATGAATGCACAGGTCTGATGTGCTCTGGAGAAAGTCTCAGGTTCTGAGAGTGGCAGGGAGAGCATCAGAGACAAGGCTGTTGGTGAAACAACGGGCTTTTCTGGCCATATTTCATGTCCCTGGATCAAAGTCCACTATTGCTTTTCAGGCACTCCTAAAACTGGAGTTGGAGAATCAGGAGAATATAATTTCTACTGAAGGGAGTTGTCTAAGGAGTATCTCAGGTGGTTGAGCGTTTTTTCCCACCAGAAAGTAAAATGAACACAGTTACTAAAAGGAATACTTTTCCTCTTCATAGAAAAAATCACATACACTGAAATTTGGATACAAGACAATCCAAGATGTGACAGAAGAGTCAAACACTCCAATGAGACTGTCTCATGGCTGTATGGCCCTGTTTACTTGCAAGCAACCTGGGAAACCTGAGCAGTTCCCAGAGCTGAAGCCTTTAGGGGTTGAAATGTAGGGTTATCCTGAGAAACAGATTTCAGCCTCCACTCTGCCTAAAGCCAGCGTTACCGGACCAGTGGCAAGTGCTCGTCACCCTGAGCTTCAGCAGAAGAGCACTATCAGTAACACTAAAGCCACGCTGTAGCTGACAAATGGTGATGGCAGAGCACAACGGCATCTCCCAGGTGTCCCCACGCTGCCCAGCCCCGAGCCTGGCTCCTTTCCCACACCGCCCCCATATCCCGGCCGGCAGACACCGAGTTGTCCTCCCCTGCAAGGCTCACAAGGGCACTTTATTCTTTCCAGGTGTCCTGCCCTGGTT
Organism: Cyanoderma ruficeps; assembly: GCA_008694505.1. Taxonomy (NCBI): domain Eukaryota; kingdom Metazoa; phylum Chordata; class Aves; order Passeriformes; family Timaliidae; genus Cyanoderma; species Cyanoderma ruficeps. Next base: position 718,468 of record VZDJ01000049.1, read on the forward strand.
TATTTATGGGCTCACTTTCTTCCCTAGTGTGAGAAACCCAAGCTTTTAGCCAGCTGGGAAGGATTGGCAAGATGCATTTGGAAGGGAAAAAAAATTAGTGACACTTTTTTCCCTCTAACCTTTGCTCACCTTACCAGCAGGGAATTTTCCAGAGCCTCAGCATCTGCCCCACGAGCAACACTGCACGAAGGCACTGGGTGCTGAAACATGGTCACATCTGATAAACCTGGGCTCTGGCTTAGGATAAGCATCCCATAAGAAAAACAAAGGAAGCCAGACAGGTATTTCTGTTCTCCAGGGCTTTGGTAAAATCCTGGCAAGCCCAGGAGCCATCACATCTCCTGTAGGCCTGACAAAGTCACCCTCTCCTGTTCCCAAGCCAGTGTAGCAGGGACGGAGAAGAGAGGTCCCCTTCAGTACCACGTCAACCCAAAATGACATCCAGCAGCTCCCACCAGCCCAGGAGCCTTGTAGCCCTCCAGCTGGATGAATCTCATTTTTCAAACGGAAATGGCGCAACAGAAAGAACCAGTTGTGCATCACCAGTGGCTCTTCCAGCTGTAAACTCACACCAGCAGCGAGGGGTCTTTTCCTTTGCTGAAAAAGGGACACAGAGAACGTGCTGCAGCAGCCTCATGAAGCCCAGAATCCCTGTGGGACCAAACGGAGGCGAAGTTCAGCAGCGTTGGACGGAGCCCACGGGGCCTGTCCTAATCACCGAGCTCCTGCCCTTGGGCTCTTGGTCATCAGAAAGGTGACGTGGGAAACGTGCCGGGAGCTCAGTTTTGAAACACAGAAGCATGAAGACCCTGGAGAAGTTGTTTCTTGAAAGAAAATTAATCTTGGGTTTATCAAAATGAAGTGTCAGATACCTTTATGCTGATGCGAGAGAGATCCTACCCCGCTTGGTTAATGGCAGGTTATTCTTTTTCCTACGCTGTCAACTATTGTTACTGATTGTTAATAGCATTAATATTTCCATCACTTAATTTATTTCATTAATCCCATTCAAGTTTACCATTCGCAGCATATGAACTGTAAATAGCAATAATAATGCCATCAAGGTTAATATCAGTGGTGCTGAAGGGTATTATGTAAAACACAGGCTGTGTGCGGCAGCGAGACAGGCGCCTATAAAACCTGCCCGCGCTAGCGGGGGGTGGGTTAAACAAAGGTCTCGCGCAGATTTACGGAATTGCGTTATCTTCTGGAAGAGGTGAAGATTTAATACCCAAAGCCTCCTTTAAATTTCCTATAATGTTCCTTTCCATCCCTTGACTGTAAAAATACAGCCAGAGACATCCATAAGGAATGGCGTTTTTAGCTTAAATTATTAAAAGTCTAATAGTGGTTTCGGTTTGCTACTAAAAGCAAAGGCAATGGCAACAGACAACTCGTCCCCTTTTAAATCCCGACGTGCAGGTGTCGGGGGGACTCCAGGCAGTGCAAGGAAAAGGTCTGTAACAGAGCACAGAATTATGGATGTCCCCTGAAAGCCAAATGCTGGGTGGGAAGGGGGAGGCAGCAACCAGGGGACCCTGACAAGGAAGACACCCACTGTGCTGGCCATGGAGGGGTTTCTGGACACTGTTCCCAGACAATTCCATGACACTGCACACCCAGGGTCGCCCTGAGCACAGCACAGGGGTGACTAACAGAAGCAGCCATTCCATCAGCACTACCATACCTGCAGTATTTACTACCTCAAAAATGAAAATCCATCTGCCACCTAAAGGCTTATCAGCAATTAAAAGGCTAGAATACTTCTACACATACCATTCTCACAACTGGAAGGCTCACGGCCCCCAGGGGACGCGGGTCCTTCGTGTTCCTCATCGTCATATCCAGGTAACCCAGCACGTCAGTGCCCTTCTCCCATGGGGACCAAGGTGGGAAGCAGAGGGGACTCCCCCAGGGACATCCGTGTTACAGACCCAGCAACCTCAGGAAATATTTGCTAATGTTGCTTTGGAAAAAAGGGAGTAAAAAAAAAAAAATCAAAAATGAGAATTTAAATCCTACAAGAATTTTGGGAGAATAAGGGAGCCACTGGCAAAAAGACCACTGAAAACAGGGGCTGAGGGAAAAGTGGGGAAAGAGCTCTGTTTGCCCCTCTGGGCAAATCCATCCTCTGGGATGCATTTCTGGAGATAAAGAACACATTGGCTTCCTGCGCCCGGCCAGTGGGATTGAGTATTCACACCACTGGATTTGGGAGGAATTTGTAAAAGAGCCGGAGCTATAAAATACCTTTCTGCTCCTTTTTCATGGATGCTGCTGCTGAGGGTGCAGGAGTCTGCCAGGGCAGGGAATGGAAAAGGACGTTTGCCATGGAGGACGGCTCCGTCCTGCGCTGGGAAGTGGCCCATCCACACAGACCCTCCTTTCTTTGTTACATCTGCCATGCCTTGAAGAATTAAATTAGATATACAAGGGGGAAAGAGAGAGGGAGAGAGGGAGGGCAAGGGAGGGAGGGAGGGAGAGAGGAAGGGAGGGAGGGAGGGAGGGTGAGAGGAGAAAAAAGGCTCAGGCAGGAATATATTTCCTATGTCTGGATAAGGGGAAGGATTCGAGGTAATTGCTTGCTTTTCTCATTGTTCTCAGCTGCCAAGCAGAGATTCATAGAGTGTCTGCAAAGATCTCTCTCTTTTTTCTTTTCCTTCTAATTCTTCACCCCCCCTGAACCCCCATCTGTCCCGATCCCTATCCCTCCCCTTCCTCCTGCTTATTCCACCCTAGGAGGAAAAAAAAAAAAAAAAGTAATTTGTCTGTTTTATTTATGATGCAATGAAGGTATGCTGAACGCATCGGGATAACCTGACACTGGTCAAACTATCTGTCAGCAAAGAAGAACTGCCTTCATACTCCAGCGAGTGCATAATTTAACCATTTCTCTCCCAGAGGCCAACGCCAGCCCATCCATTCCCAACACGAGGGTTTGTCACTGCTCCCTCCACGATCAAACACGGCGTTGTTGGCAAAAACCAGCATTTGACATGTTTTCAATCAACCCTTTATCTTCTCATTTTCGCTAGTCATATACAGATTGTCTGCATGTAATAAAACTTCTCCTTGGAAAAATAGAAAATTATTTGAGATATTCAGATGAAAGCCAGGTCCCAAAACAAGATGGAACACACAAATCTGCCAGCTAGGAAACCAATTCAGGATGGATTTAGGACCCAGATAGAGCCAGACAATTGGATGCTGAGTATGGGGAAGAAATAGTAATGCCTCAGGTCTGAGAGAAGTACAGCTAATCCTTTCCTCCTGATGCACGGGAGCAACGGCTTCAGCTCGGGGAGAAAATGCAACCCATCCAGTGAGCAGGGTGAGAGGGAAATGGGAGCTAAAGGAGGGAGAAAGCCAGAGGGAAAAGCAGAAAATAGTAGCAAATAATATTCTGGAAGATTAGAAACGTGAACCCAGAATAAAAAAAATTAAAAATAAATAAAATTAACTGCATATGGTTCTGTTGGTTTTGTTTGTTTTTGGTTTTTTAATTTTAAAAATTCCACCCAAACAAAAATAATCCACACAAGCCCTGCTGAAACGGGATGGAGCAAAGAGGGGAAGGGAATTAGTACTTTCATCCCACCATTATGAATTAGTCCCGACGCCTTTCCATGCCTGCGAGCACGGCACGGGGGGAGCATGTGTGAGCAGGCTGGCCGAGCCGGAGCCAAAGGGGCCATTTTCCAGCACGGACCAAGGGCAGGGGGATTCCCGGGCAGCTCCCCGTATCCCCCGGGCTGTGCCGGGAGCGCGGGCAGCTCCTGCTGTGACACAGGAAGGGACGGGGCGAGTCTGAACAGATTTCTGGAATCACCACAACCAGCCCTCAGGATCCGGCCCCGTGCTCCCGCAGCGGGAAGCGCTGCCAGGCAGGGCTGCCCGAGCCCGGGGCCGAGCACACCCGCGGCATTCTGATGTTTAATAAACGACACAAGAAAGTATAAAATAAATAAGAAGAGATTTTGCCCTCTAATGCGATGCATGCAAGAGGGATCAGGGCAGAACTCCAGGAAATGAGGGCTTTGACGAATAGCTGCTGCTCGGGATCTTATTTATTCCTGATACACCCCAGCCCTCGCCGCCACAATCAGGAAAAGATTTTATGAATGGGAATATCCGTACAAGAGGGACTGTAACATGGAAGGGACATAATAGGAAGGGTCAGGTGAAAGCCAAGAGGTGGCTCCTGGGCTGGCAGTGACACTGCAGGACACCCCAGGGCCACTGTCCAGGGCCACTGTCCGGGGCCAGCCGCTTCCTCCCGTGGCCAGGCTGCTCACACGGATCTGTTCGGGAAGGAGGGACTGCAGATTTCAGTTCTGGGTTTATTCTGCGTTCCTGAGAAACCAGCAACTGGAATTCACATCTATTTTCCTTTGTGAGATTATTTAGGAGTCAGTCCTTATAGCTATTTGTGCACTTACCTATCAATATACAGGTATGAAACACACATTAAGATAAAAACAAATATGTTTGGCAAAACATACAAATAGAGATATAATTTGTATACGGGGAAGCAATTTATAAAGGATGAGATTCTGTAGCAGATCAAAACCAGGCACATGCTGTTTCTCCTGTCATTCAGAAAATCCCACATCCACACAAAAATGACGAACAATCACGCTTTTCATACAAAAACTGCTCCCTAGTAATTAGTATATTTGGGAATAAAAAATAAGTCCTTTTTAATTCCTTGTTCACCTGTATTTTTTCACCAGGGAACGAAGAAATACCATGAAATTACAAGTCGCCACACTCCTTTTCATTCACGACAATTTTAAATATTAAAATACAAGTGGAGGTCAACCCAGCAGGCACAGATTTTATTGTCAAATCACAACTAAAACCAAAATTAGTTAAAACAATTTAATTTTGTTAAGGAAAGGTACAATGAGACAGAAATATTCTGCGCCTGCTTATAACTGGTACCAATTCTTAAGGCTGAGTCCTAAACCTGTGAACAGGACACCCGTATCTAGAACAGTTACACTGTGTAAGGGCAGGAGCCCCAGTAATATCAGCCTAATTCCGAACAGGCTGAGTCACCCCCTCAAATCCACAGGTAAAAGCTACTGAAATAAAATTCCAGTCTTTCCGACTGGCAAGGAGCTGCACCGCTCGGAACGCTGATGTGTGTTGGGGATTTGAAGTGTTGGTGATTTGTGTTTGCCAGACCAGCCGGGTTATTGCAGGGGGAGATGGGCTCGACAGAACTCTGACCACCCTCCCCACGAGCCCCTCGGTCAGTAACTGCTCTGCCATTCGGGGCTGCTTCTTTTTCACCTGACGTGGCTCCACGGAGCTCAAGCCACACATTTAAAAATGGATTGGAACGTCCCGAAACAAAATTTGTTATTAACAATAATTGTCCCATCCCTCCTCCCCGTAACACTGAGCACAGATACACCGATAGGAGGGAATTTACTCAAAGCAGTAATAGTTTAATTTAGAGCAAATGAAAATCATACTTCATAAAAATCATACTTTGTAAATTCTGTTTGTTAAAACGTGTTTTGGTAAAATAAAAGAACTCTCATTCCATTTCAAAATTATTGATTTTTTTTTAAGAAAAGCAGAAAATATTCGCAGAGGAAAAAAAAACTAAAAAGACTAAAACAGGTAGCAAAAAAACCCTTTAAAAATAAATTCACAATTGTCATCAGCAGCATAAAAATTCTCTGAAATACGGATTTCTATGACATCCAGACCTACATTTGCAGAGCTGGTTCTGAGGATATTTTTGTTTACGTGCTCCTTTGCTGTAATAAAAGCAAATAATAAAATGCTAGAGCTATTTACTGGAACACATCCATGGGGGTTTTTCCACCTCAGATGAGTGATGGGCATAGACGGTGCCAGACCATTTCTACCCGGGTTTAAAATAACCCTAAACAATTTCTATAATCTGTTTTCAAGGGCAGCTTGGTGGTAATATGAGATTTTTTCCACAAACTCCAGAATACTTAATTGCTAAACTGTTTTATCATTTGGCTGCCGAGTATTTCTTTCTCCGAGATGTACTTCAGAGCCTCGCACAGAGACCCCGACACTTCCCTGCCTGAGCCCTTTGTAAGTCTGTCCCTTTCCCAGACAGAAGCCTGGAAGAAGCACACGGAATAAAGGCTGCTTCCCAGGGCTGCGGCAGCCCACGCTTCGGGCTGCAAACCAAAAATAATTCCCTGTATTTGCCCCACTCTGCTGGCTTTTCCCTTCCTGGGATGTTGCCTTAATTAAGGCTTTTTCCCCTCTTATCTCCATTGCTATTAAATTTTAACCCAGACACGCAGCCTTTCCTTTTTCCACCCATTTATGATTCCTGTTACTGCAGCCCCCGGCCCCCCACATCCCTCCAGCCTCTCGCTCCCCACACTGGATTTTTTCCTCCTTAAATCTCGGGCTCTTCCCGCTGGCCTTGTGCACTACCAGGGAATCATTTGCTTTCATAATTTACATTTTTTTCTCCCCATCTCTCAGGGTTTGGCAGGGGATGCTGCCGGACGCAGCCTCGCTGCGGGTGCTGTTCGTGGATGGCGAGTGCCCTCTGCAGGAAAATACCCCCAGCCAGGAAAAACCCTTGGAAATCCGGAAAAACAAGAGCAAAGAACTCCTGCTTGATTATGATTTTTACTCATTTCGTTCTCACACAGACCATCAGCAGTGCTGCTCCCAGAGCTGAACTTCCCCCAGCTGCTCCATCCCTCCCAGCCCCACGGCCACATCCCAGCCCATTCCATATGGAACCAGATCCAACAAGGATTTTCCTTTCTCAGGTAATGTTTTCTGGCAGGCTCTAAAATCTCTGCCACATTATTTCAGAGCACAGACACACAGGATTCCTGCTTTTGCTGCAGCAAAGCTGTGCAGGATGGATTCTTTTCTTAGTTTTTCCCCAAAAATAAGCTCCTTAGGAAATTCCAAATCAAATCCTGCTCAGATCCCTGTCCAGAACGATGGCCTGTGGGTGCCCAGCTCAGTCTCCTTCTTAAACAGCAAGTATGACTAGGGTTTTTTTTATATATTGATAAAATCAACGCAAAACACTGGCTGGGAGAAAGACCAAGTGGCAGATTTAAATCAAACAGAAAACAAAATAATAATATTAAAAACCCCACAAAGAGAACACTTTTAAGGCAGGTCTCTAACCAGGGCCTTCTGAAAGCCCTTTAATCAAAGGCCAGGTCCCACACAGGGACCCCACTGCCACGGCCATCCCCAGCCGTGGCTCCATCGCCAGCCACCCCAAGCCGTGTGTCTTGTGGCAGAGGGTGGGATTAGGGGAAAAACCCTTCTCTAAAGGAAAAGCATTCTGAAAGACCTCGTCCTTCCCAAGAGCTAATAATGCCTGTGCAGCACAATAGGCATCGCTCACCGTGCCACGGGCAGACTCCCAGGCTCCTTTCTCTGTCTCCCCCTTTTTTAAGGATATCACTTATGCAAACCTCACCCGGCCTCTGCCTCGAGATTGTATATCAGAGCAGCAGGGGGGCTGATGAAGTGCTCATTTTTTTACATCAGTCTTATAAATTGCTCTCCCCATTAATTGTTTCCATGGAAACAATGCATTTGGCTTGGATGGGGATCCTGAAAAATTTTTAATGGGATTCTTAAAAATGTGCAGGAAGCAGGTGGGGGGTAGAGGAGGTGCTCTCAAACACCCTCAAAATAGATCCAGCCTAAGTTCTACCAACATGTGCTGTTAATTGCTTGTGGCCCAAAGCTGCTGAGCCTGGAGTCAGTTGAGGATCTGAAAACATTATTCAAATGACCAGGAAAAAAAAAGCACCAAAAGGGCAAGTACAGATTACGTGACAGCAGAGATGAGAATTTCCAAACACCTCCTGGCAAAACACAGCCATGAGACCATGACCAAATAACAATTCTTTAATGTCACAGCCTTAACTAATAATTTAAGCATGAGCAGTCCTTGATAACCCATCAGATCCTCCAGCGAACGCGGCGCCGTGCGCGGAGCCGCCGCGCTGACAGGGACAGCGGCAGCGACACGGCCGCGCACACCCACCTTCCCCTTCCCCACTCTTCCTACGCCTGAGAGGATTTTTCTCCTCATTTTTTTTTTCCCCAGCAGGGAAAGTATTTGTATTACAGGGTATGAAACTAGTCCAACATGCAAGCTTATTTAATTTGGAAAATGTGTGGCTAAATGCCACTTGTTATGGGATTAGTTAACAGCTGCAAGTCTGCTACTGTGGAAAGAATTTTTTTCAAAGAAAGAAAAGGATTTAACTGCGAGCTGCTGTGTGCCGTCTCCCAACGTTCTGTGTGGATTTTTGAGTTCCATCGGGGGTCTCAGCCCTCGGTGGGGCTGTGCTCACTCCACCGTCGGTGGAGCCATCCACACTCACACAGGCTCCTCCCAGGTATCTCGCAGGGCGAGCAGCGAGCCTGGAGCCCAGCCCCGGAGCTGCCCGGCATGTCGAGAGGAGCCAGCCCAGCCCCACGGCGGGATCAGCAACAGCTCCGGCCTCTGCCCAGCCGCCCTCTGCCTCCAGCCACAGACACCCACAAGCGTCAGGTTACTGGCAGCTCTCAAATTATACCTCCAGCTAATCCCGCAGTGCAGACAGGCTCTAAATTACTTGTTAAAAATCCTGTCCTCGCCCTGAGTGTCCTCTGGTGTCCTCCACCACTAAGTGCTGCTAATGAAGGAGCAGATCATCTTTAACACATCAGTCACACAAGCCAAACCCACCAGTCACTTTATTTTCCGTGACTTCCCTGCATGACCAGAACAGATAATTTCCATGCAGATGCCAAGAAGGAAGTTCCTAAATCATAACTTGCTCTTCCCAGTCCCAAAGTGCTTCTCTTTAGTATCCCGTTGCTGTCCTCTTTCCTACTCAGGGACAACTTACCTTACAACCATGGAATAGATTGTGTGGGAAGGCACCTTAAAGCTCATCCAGTGCCATCCCCAGCCATGGGCAGGGACACCTTCCACCATCCCAGGCTGCTCCAAGCCCATCCACCCTGGCCTGGGACACTGCCAGGGATCCAGGGGCAGCCACAGCTTCTCCAGAGCTGAGGCTCTTTGTCAGCCTCCACTGCTGGGTATTAACCGCAAACCTGGTGCTTGGTTCCAGACTCCAGGAAGGACACAGAGTCGCCCCAGGAGCCGAGGGGAGCAGCCACCTCCCAGGGAAGAAGGTACCACAAATCCTCACCTTGGAGAGGCATGAGGAGGAGGATGGCTGGCAGGGGAGGAAACCCACTGCTGAGCACAGCAGAGGCTGCTCAGACAGTGTCGCTCCCCATCCCAGGCTCTGCCCTCGCTGCTGCTCAACCTACAGCACAGCAATCCACACGGTTTTCATGGCAAAAGCCGTAACAAAGGAAATAAATTCGTTTGTCACCCCCTATGACAGATGTGACCCAAATTATCTTTGCAGAAGATGTATCCTAGTGGATGGACTGCTCTGGGGGCAGGAGGACTTTGCGCTTCTGGGCACAAAATGCTCGAGGCATCTGAGCGAGGCACAGCAGGGAGGAGGACAAAGGGGTTGGCATCAAATCCCTGAAAAATTGCCTGTGCCTGCAGCTGTCTCAGATCAGTCATCTCTCAGCAAAAGCCAATGTGTGTTTCTCCCAAGGCTCTGGGGGGCTTTTTCCAGCCCTTGGACCTCTGGAAGTCCATCTCTGCCCCTTAGAGCTTCTGACAGAAACCACAAACGGGGGTTTCTTCAAGAATAACTTGAAGAAGGTGCTTTGCAGCCTGTCCTTGCAGAGAGGAGAGCCTGTACAAGGCCTGAGCTCACCAAACCGCATGTATTAGCTCCAGCCAGTCTCTGCAGAACTGCACTGCTGCTATCTATCCTAGCTGTTGTCTCAATCCTGTATTTATTCCCATAATTTAGAAACAACACAAAGATATTCACATCACATGGCAGGAAAATTCCTCTTTGGCTGTTTCTTTTGGATACCATAACCCGATTACTTTCATGTCACACGCACACAACAAATGATCACACTGTGCTGACACACACCCCGCAATTACGTGGACACAGAGGGATGTCACGTGGCATTTTTCTGCTGGAAGTGATACCCTGGAAAGGGAAGGACAGAGGTAACTGGACCAAGGTTTTTAAAATCACATTTCTGTTATATCAGTGCCAGTTCCTTGGCCACAGCCTGAGCTGGTGTGCATCTGCAGGGCACAACCAAGACCAGGCTGTGCAGGAAAAGCTTTTTCCTTGCTGAAGGAAACCAAAGCAGAGGTAGAGGCAGGCTCCCCTGTGGCTGCACACCCCAGGCCATAAAGGGAGGGAGTGCAGGACGATGGGGTGTGGTGGCTGCCCCGGCAGCAGGGGCAGGCAGAGGCTGTGCCTGCAGCACACTTGTAATACTGATGAGCACGTTGTGCTGAGACAAGGCACCAGCAGAGGGGCCGGGAAAGGCCTTTGAAAGATCTTTAAAAAGCACTGGAGATAAAAGCTACACATACACTCAAAGTGTATCACTATCTCACTCACAGTGATGAGCAGCAAACCAGCCCAGGGTTCCTGGTGCTTTACAGGGATGCATAAGCTGGATTTGCCATTTCCGTTAACAAATATAATCCCCCCAATAAAATTCTAAATAAGTGAGGCATTATGATTCTTTTCACAAGCAAGGCTCCCAAAGTTACGTGTGAGTGCTCGAGCAGGCACTGCCAGCCCTGTGCTCCCGGGTGTGTCTTCACACAGCACAGACAGGGAGAGGCCCTGTCCTGGGAAGAGCAGCAGCACATCAAAACTTCAGGCACATCCCCAGCTCCACTGCGACCGGCACGCTGCAGACGCTACAAGCGGAACGCAGCATGCAGAAAAAAACTCTCATTTCCTTCATTTCCTTTATCTTAAAAGGACCCACACTGGATAAATTATTTTTCTCATAAATCTACAGCAAAATTTAAGTTTTCTGTGATTCCTTTTTAAAAATGACAGAACAAAAATCCTTGTTTCCAAAGCTGGAGGTTTTCAGCCTCCCTTCCCCAGGGCGTCTAGTTAAAGTTTTTTCCATTTGCCCACATTTAAAGCTGGGTCCACTTTAAGAGAAACAAGTGAGAACTGGGTTTTACCATTTCAGAAATGAAAGGTATTTACCCTCAAGACAGTAAAAGATCTTTTAAACCTTGCTGATGCAGGGGAGGAAATGGAAAGTTTACAAATGTAAAGCCCCAGCCTCACACACCCAGCCCCGCTCCTGCTCCAGTGTGGGTGTGGAGTTCACTGAAATCGATACAATTTCTCACCAGCACAGTCACACATCAACAGTTCCATACCTGCATCTTTCATCAATGCAAGAGTTGTTTTCAAGAAGAAAACATTCTTCATAACAAATTCAAAGATTACGCAGTTTAAAAATTATTTAATAGAATGATGCAATGGTTTGTGTTGGAAGGGACCTCACAGCCCATCTCATTCCACCCCTGCCATGGCAGGGACATCTCCCACTGTCCCAGGCTGCTCCAAGCCCCAGTGTCCAACCTGGCCTTGGGCACTGCCAGGGATCCAGGGGCAGCCACAGCTGCTCTGGGCACCTGTGCCAGGGCCTGCCCACCCTCCCAGGGAACATTCCTGCTCAAGATCCCATCTAACCCTTCCCTCTGGCAGAGGGAAGCCATTCCCCGTGTCCTGTCCCTCCGTCCCTTGTCCAAAGTCCCTCTCCTGGAGCTCCTCTAGGCAGTGGAAGGGGCTCTAGGGTCTCACTGAAGCCTTCTCCTCTCCAAGCTGAAGAATCACAATTCTCTCAGCCCCTCCTCAGAGGAAAGGTGTTCCATCCCTCTAAATATCTTGGTGACGCTCTTTTCTCCCACCTCATGAAGTCACACCAAGCAAATCCCAACTGCTCACCAGAAAAAATGAGAGCTATTTGCTAGAGCCCTGACAATGTTTAAAAAGATATAGCCAAACATCATGCTAAGTAGAGGCCTGATAAACGAAAGTCCATCTCTTACGCTAACCTTCGAAGTAAAATTAATAATTCATTAGTAAAGCCAGGACATGGAATGATTGCTATCAATATTTTAATGCTTTTACTGCTAATTTCATTCTCCCTCCATATTCTGCTGCTGGAGCAGCAGAAGAGCTGTGTGTGCTCTCAGAGCAGCCCCTGCCTCAGGGCCAGCACAGGACGAGCAGGGTCACCCCAAGGGTGCCCCAAATGTCCCCACTGGCAGAACCCAAACCCGCTCCAGCCTTCCACAGCGTCAGCTCCAAGCTGATGGCCACCCTCGTGGAGCCAGCAGGCAAAACTAGGGAGGGTTTAATCAAGATAAGCAAAATGCAACTGAAATCTTCCCCAAGCATTGGAAATATCTATTCCCTCTCCTACAACACGACAAGGAAAACTTTGGCCCAAGAGGAAAACTGCTGGGAAAGTTGTGAGGAGGTGATTCCACGAGGGTGCCAGGGCCCTGGAGGGTGCCAGGGCCCTGGAGCAGAGAGGCAGCGGTGGGCAAAGGAAGGGAGATGAGTGCTGCCCTCACTACTGGAAGGCAAAGTGTGTCCTGCCTGCTTTATTTACTCTTTATTAGTCTAATGAGGCTGTTTCCTGGGAGTTTAATTACCATAATAGAGACAATTCCTTTCTTAACCCGCTTTACAGCCTGGAAGAGAAAGAGCCTCTGACAGAGGAATGTGGAACACGAGCAAGGCCGTGCTTGCCTCAGCCCGAGCAGAGCCCGACACCTCAGGCACGTGGCCACAAACCTCCCCGTGCGGGGTCCCTGCCCCGGGGGTCCCTGCCCTGGGGGGAATCCCTGCCCTGGGGATGTCCCTGCCCTGGGGGGAATCCCTGCCCTGGGGATGTCCCTGCCCTGGGGATGTCCCTGCCCCGGGGGTCCCTGCCCCGGGGTCCCAGCCGGGCCCCACTGCCCGCCCTCGCCCAGCACCCGCCCGTGGCCGGGCTGGAAGGCAGCGCCGCAGAGCTCTGCTGCAGAAAAATTAAGAGCACATGATTAATGCTACATAAAATGTGTGGGTTCCCAGCCCTTTGAAATCATACCTCTTCATCATTTCCATTTACAGTTTACTAATGAAATTAGATATGGCAAAGGGTTCCTTTCTTTCTTTTTTCCCTTAAATTGACTGTACATTTTTTTAGAGTTAAATCAACATATTTTCCATTCCATATTCAGCAAGAAATCAGACAATTAAATGTGAGGGGTTTTTTTCTGCTGCTGCTAAGAGATATTTCCATGGTGTTGCCATAATACATACAGCGATTTACTGTATTAGACTCACATGTCTGTTACTCTGCACAACAGATACAACAGATCAGAACAAGGTAAAGAGGCAGCAAGGATGAAAAGCACCAGACCTAAGAGGAGAAAACACACAGGCTCTGAAAAGCCACAGCAGAGCTGTGCTCACCCAACCACAAGGCTCTCCCAGCCCACTTCATCCACAGCTACACAATCCAGACTACACCCTGAAAATGCAATTGCTAAACCCAGAACAAACCTGTGCCAGAGTCCAAAATCTAAACCAAAAAATCCTCCCCCAAATTTCTTCTATTCCAGCCTCACAGAAGAGATAAGGCACGAAGTCCTGATTGCTGGGCACCATGGTGTTGATGACAGGAAGCCATTAAAACATCACTGTGAGGTCACAATCAAATGAAATGAGGCCAGAGACAAGGGTCGTGCCGGTGTGACACACACACAGTGTCCAGGTGAGTTATACACCTGCTGTGTCCAGGCTGTCACACACATCAGCGTGGCCAGGTGAGCAACATGCCATGCCCACGTGTGTTACACACCTACTGTGTCCAGTGCAGCCCCAGCTCAGCCCATCCCAGGGCAGCTGTCTGGGACTGCTGGCCTCGGGGACCATTCACTGAGCACTGTCCAGCAACCATTGGCAGGGAATTCTCAGATTCTGCTCTTTAAAAACATGGCTTGGAACGGGTGTTTACACAGCTGTCACCTTAACTAACACTGAAACTGTAAAATGCAGGTGAAATGAAATAACTAAAGGCATTTCCCCTGAAATTCTGATCACAGAGTTGCCCCAAGAGCAACAGGATTTGGGAGCCTCACATTCCAATGCTGCATGTTTAGATGAGCACTATCTTTTCTGCACTGCAGTTTGAAGGTTTGGGCTTGGCAGTAAGAAACTGCACTCTCACTAAAATTCATCCATGGATATCCCCTTTGAACGCTTCTTGGATGGTTATTTTCACTAACATCGTGTTTATTAGCAGAACAGAGGGAGGACTGTAAAGCAGGATCACGGGAGAGTTTGATTTCCAGGCAGTGATGAATGGCGGGGGAGGCCAGGTCACCCGGCTGCAACATCAAAGGGGCGACTGAACCAGCAGCACACTTGAAGTTAGTTAAAATGCCATCACCATTTTCTAAGTTTTGCTTTTTTCTTACATTTAAAGAAATTATATTCCCTAGTGCTGGCCTCAGCCATTATTTCCAGGTCTCTGATGATACCCAGGACTCCATAAAGGCATTACCTGCTGGCATGCCACAGAGGATTTGCCACATGGTTTAATTGTGATACGATGTGCTCTGGTCCTTGCCATGTCATTTAAAGAGCTTCAGTAATGCACTCAATGCACCTTCCCTTGGGCCTGCCCCATCCTAAGGCACCAGGATTAAACTGCCAAGAAGTCTGTGTGGGTCTGGTTCCTTTCGGGCTAAAACTGGACAGATTCTTTCAGAGCTCTGCTCTCCTTTTCTGCCAACAGGGAGTGAGGAACCAGGTGTTCTTGGGGTAGCACATGGCAAGAGAGGCAAGTCCTAAGCCCTGGAGCTGAACCAGACAGAGGCTAAAAATATGATTGCGTACTATATACACACTTACAGTTAGCAAAGGTAAAAGCAGTCTCCAACTACTAAGCACAAGATATCCCAGACTGCTTTGGGTTGGAAAGTTCATCCAGTCCCACCCTCTGCCACGGGCAGGGACACCTTCCACTGTCCCAAATTGCTTCAAGCCCTGTCCAACCTGGCCTTGGACATTTCCAGGGATCCAGGAGCAGCCACAGCTGCTCTGGGCACCCTGTGCCAGGATCTGCCCACCCTCCCAGGGAAGAACTGATTCCTAATATCCCAATTAACCCTGCCCCCTAAATATGTGCATTCAATATACCTAGGTATTTAACATGTGCATTGAATGAACCAAATCCTCAGTCAAGTCTTACTACGGGCGGGTGGAACACAGAGAAGACCGTGGGAACTCACACACCTGCCGGGGCCTCTCCTGCGGCCGGCCCCTCCGCCCGCTCCTCCGTCACCCGTCGCTCAGCGGGGCTTTGGCTTTCCCTGGCGCGTCCTTCCTGCAGAAGTTCTCCTTCTCCGGAGAAACGGGCCCGTCCTTAACGTGTCCATCCCTTCCATCATTAATTTAAACAGTAAACGTGGGTGCTATTTTAAACTAACCGGCTGTCGTGTGCGTCACGTTCGCACCGCGCCGAGCCCGCCCCGACACCGCCGGCCCCGGCGGGCGGAAGCCGGCGCCTGAGCGCGTGCCCCCTCAGCGAGCACCGCGCGCGCCGGCCTCGAGCCGCCTCGTGCCGCCTCACTCACTCACACACACACACACANGCACTCACGCCCCTGCGCGTGCCCCAGGCGTGCCCCAGGCCCCGCTGCGCGTGCCCGCGCCGTGCGCTGGCGCGGGGGCACCAGGGGGCAACCTCGGCCCGGGAAGCGGCGCGGCCGGGCCGGGCCAAAGCGGGTAAAACAACAGGGAATGAATGAACACACAACAAACACGGCACTAACACAGCTCCCAGGCTGGCGGCCGGGAGCGGCCCGCCGGTAACTGTGCTCACAGGCACGGCTGTGGCCGGGGGCTGCGGGGACACGGGTGACACGGGTGACACGGGTGTGACGCCTCGGGGAGCGAGGGCAGCGGGATCCCGAGCAGGGGAGGAAGCGGGGAGGAGGCTGGACTCTCTCCCTAATAAATTTTACCTAATTTTCACACATTGACAATATTAGCAAGAAAGAACAAAAAAAGTTTTTAAAAACCCAACCTCCACTAAAAAGGCTTTGGGAGTCACAGAATGCCAAAATGGTTTGGGTTGGAAGGGACCTCACAGCCCATCTCATTCCATCCCCTGCCATGGGCAGGGACACCTCCCACTGTCCCAGGCTGCTCCAAGGCCCAGTGTCCAACCTGGCCTTGGGCACTGTCAAGGCACAGCTGCTCTGGGCACCCTGTGCCAGGGCCTGCCCACCCTGCCAGGGAGCAATTCCTTCCCAATATCCCATCCATCCCTGCCCTCTGGCAGTGGAAGCCATTCCCTGTGTCCTGTCCCTCCAGCCCTTGTCCCAAGTCCCTCTCCAGCTGTCCTGGAGCTCCCTTAGGCACTGGAAGGGGCTCTGAGGTCTCCCTGGAACCTCCTCCTCTCCATGTCAGTGCAGCACCCCCCCAGACACAGGCTGTGTTCCCCTGGAGCGCTCTGCTTCACAGCAGCTTTCAGAGCACGGTGGGTACAACACAGGGATGCTGGGTCCCTATGGATCACCAGCTTTCACGGATCACAAGGGGAACACAAAGTCTAGAGCACGTCCCCGGGCCGTGGTGTAATGCTGGACATTCCTGAGCGTCAGGCTTTCCTAAATTATCTCCTGGGTAAACAGCCTAAAAGCAGCCTCTGTGCTCTGACGTACACCGCCTTGTTTCCCTGGGCATTTTGCCTGGGCGAAGAACCCGGGCCTTTGTCCCAGATTTTTATCTGAAGAATTGCATATATTTATCCAGGCTGGTCCAGCCTGACCCAGACTGCCAGGGCCCAGCCCTGCCCCTGCAGCCAGACCTTCCCCCCATCTCCTCCCTCTCTGCGGTGACAACAAATCCATCGCCACCGTGTTCACCCAGCATTATCTTATCAAACACAGAGGGGGGATAATATTGATCCTTTTCTCCGATTTTAAAAAGAGGGTGAGGGGAAAAAAAAGAAAAAACCCAAGAAGGGGAAAACGGACAAAGAGAGGCGAAATCAAACCCCTGAGCAACAAAGGAAGAAAACCAGGTGGAAGACGGGAATTGTTTTCTGAAGGCCAGCTAAGTGGAGAATTGAAACGAGGGAGGCTCTGCGAGAGGACTGGGGGATGAAAGGGAGCCAGGGTAAGAAACACAAGGGCTATATAAGTCTGAAAATGGCTAGAAAGAACAAGGGAGAGAGGAGACAAGAATGGAAACCTCTGATGTTGGCAGGAAATGTTGTGATTCTAAAGATGAAACAACTTGTGGGGAAAGAAAATGGGAAAAAATACCCCTGTGTATTTCCTAGGGTGAAGTGGAGCAGCAAATGAAGCACGGCAGAGGCAGCTGCCGGACAGCGCTGGGCAGGAACGAGGCGGCGCTGTGTCCTCTGAAGGAGAATTCGGGGTTAGGAAATTACACCCCTTCACAAGGCCAGGAGCTTTCCAAGCCTGCTCCAGCTGCAGCTGCAGATGTGGCTTAAAAATCCGAGCAGGAGGCCCGTCCCCTGTGGCAGGACTATTTGTTCTGTGGCCATAAGATTATGGCCTTGAGGGGAATAAGGAGAGACGGGCTGGAGAGATCCTTAAAACTGCCAGACTCATCTGAGACGAGTTATAAGGGACATCCATGGAGTCCAGGACGAGAAACCTGATGGCTTTCCCACTTATCTAGGAAATGATTCCAGAAAAGTTTATCGTGCGTATTTTCACTGTCCCCTGCATGTTGGGAGCTTTAATTCCTTTGGATGGGCGCCAGTGCGTTAGCAAAAAAATGCTGGGGAGAGGGAAGGAATAGATTTACTAGAAAAAAACTGCATTCCTTCCAACCTTTCTGCAGCTTCTTAAAAACATACAAAAAGCCTCCTTCAAGCTGCTCAGTGCCATACCAATTTCCTGTGTAGACCTGGATATTAGTATATGTTTTTCTGTGTCTCCGAAGTTTCCCAAGTTACCTAATGCATGCTCAGCATGGAGCATTTTTAAATGAGTTAGTCTTTATTGAATTATGATTTCCAGCAGTGACTAATAACAAAATTCAAATTGCTCCAGCAGACGAGGATTTGAAGAATGCTGAGAAGAAACTGAGTTTTTAAGAGAGTCTAGAAGAGCCACCCACTGCTTGTGTATAGTAACCGTGAGCCTCTCAACGGAATACTTCAAATAGTTAATTAGATTTGCTAAAAAAATAATAAAAAATCAGTCATTAGGCGTTCCCACTCTGGAGACGCTGAATAAAGGCTGTTACTGGCACACCTACGGCTCTGGCAAAAATGAAGCTAAAAATAGGGGGAGGTTTAAATAAAGTTTCAGGTTTTCCTCACACTGTCCCTGCAGTGGGCACGATGCAATTAGCAACACATCTAAAGGAGAAAGAGGAACTTTTATTCCATTAGGACTTCTTTTTTACCTCGGGAATTTCTTCAGGCTGCTAAAGAGGCATTTTTCAAGCAAGGAATAATAGGGAGGCACGGAGCCCATCCACAGCACGTGGGGCTGGAAACTGCAGCTCACCTGCAAACTGAATTTGCTCTATTTTGTTAACCATTTATTTTGTCTTTACTGGCTGTTCAAAGGGAAGTGTGATAATCCCACTGTTCCTCACTCGCTCAGCGGGGAGTTTAATCTAATAAAGCTATTACAGCGGAATGGATTAAAGCAACGTGAAGCATTAGTAATTTGAGGAGCAGTTAAAGAATGTTAACGCTGAGCCTCTGCGCGGATTCTTCTCCAAACACGGTCCCAGAGATGAAAGCAGAGCTGCTACTCAATATGTCATTTTTCAGGCACAGAATTTAATTCTTTCAGCCTCCTCATCCAGATGTTTATAGTGAGGAGCAAGAGGCTGCCCATTACTGAACAACTGCTGAAACCAGAGGCTGACCAGAGTGGGCAGGCTTTCAGTCAACCCAGCTTTCATTAATCCTTCTGTTACAGTAATATCTTTTTCAGAAAGAGAGATATGTGACCAAAGTCATCTGATACGATGTATTAGGATGAACTGCAGTATTAAAAGCTGAGGGACTTCAGCTTTTAATGTTCCCTGTCTCACCCCCTTGGGGCAGCAGATGTGGAGCATCACTGCCAGGAGAGCTGAGAGCCACGGCATGGCCGGGATGGGATGGGATGGGATGGATGGATGGATGGATGGATGGATGGATGGATGGATGGATGGATGGATGGATGGATGGAAAAGGACTGCAGAGCCACAGCATGGCCAGCAGGCACAGGATGGATGCATGGGTGGATGGATGGATCTGGAAATGGAGATTAATACATTCAAAATTCCTCTTCTGGTCTTCTTTATTGTATTTCCCATGAAAAAAACAGCTCCATGCTGACATATGCATCGCTACATGGCAGAAAGATAATTTCTAGGAAATACAGGGGAAAACTTGGAAACTGGACTTGAAGCATGAAAGTAGCTAGCAGCTTAACTATGAAAAAATCTATTGTCTCTACATGATGCAAGTTCCACTTAATTCAGTCACTGGTTAATTTGTTTCTTTGTTTAATATGATAGAAACCCCGGGGATCAAATAATTCATAATAAAATTATATTAGTACTTTATTTTTGTCATTTCTGAGTGCTCTGAGCAAGCATTATTGAATAGTTTGATCGTGGGATACAGAAAGTTACCATTTAATTAATAGGAAAGGTGCCTAAATTTTGAATAATATTGAAGAAAAAAGCCTTAGGACGTGGCAGGAGACTCGGTGTGTTATTAACTCTCTTGCTTTCTGTGCCGTGTTGGCTGTCAGCTTTGGGTGCACTTGGAGTTAGGGATTTAATCTAAAAGCCTGGAGTTGCTCAGAACACTGTGGTCGGCACACACCAGCTGGACTGACACGCTGGAGGAGATCTGGGGTGGGTGCCAGGGGCTGGCTGCTGCCCTCGGGGCTCTTGGGTTTGGGGGTCACTCATCGGTGATAACCAACTACCACGTAGCTGAGCTCAGGAACCATCAACTTGTCACTGAGACTTTGACAACAACCACCAACGCTGGGGCCACACGTTCACTCAGAAAGAGTCACACAAAAAATGGCCATAAATGCTTTTTTAACTGAAATCAGTGAAATCTGACACTACCATAAGGCAAAAAGAAATTTCAGGAATTAAAGGGGCTCTGGGAGCTCCCTAATAAAAACAAACAAACAAACCTGCATGAAAGCACAAACAAGCAAAACCTGGTCTATCGAACCTTTAGCCAAGAGGTTTCACAGCATCCCTAAATCTGCACCCACCTTTTAGCACTCATATGGTGGGAGGCTTTGTGGGACACCCTGGCCAAGTCGCCCCTGGCACACAGTAAGTTTATGCTCTTTAATATGGTTGGTAGAAAAGGAAACAGTTAATTAGCACAGGAGAGGATAGTGAGGAAAGAGGGGAATCGGCCACACAACTGGCAATGAAAATCAATGTTAATAAGCAGAAGGAAATGTATACTAGAGGCAAAACCTCATGTATTTATAGACTCAACAGTATCCCAGATCAACAGGGTCAAAACAAAACATGTTTCTGTAACACATCCTGTTGGAGTATCCCAAAGGAAGTCACTGAAGACACCAGCACAGCCAGGTTAAATCAACAAGATTTCCTAATTAATAAGTTTAGAACTATATTAGACCTTGTACCCCAGGGTTTCTGTCAGTCTTTTACTACTGGAGCAAAGTAAGAGATGCATTTTGGGGCGGCACTGTGGGGCACCAGTATCCTCTGAGGTTCTTGGGTTTTCCCCTAGAAGATGCAAGAACCATTACAGCCAGGGATGAGGATGAACCAGCAGAACAAAACAGACTCTGCTTTCCCTCAGCACAAAGTCACATTAGTTTGAAATCCCAGAGTCTCTGATTCAATTTGGGAGCTGCAGTGGCGTCCCCAACAACGCAGCTCATCCATCTTACGCTGTTTGTGCTGCTGAGTCTCTCTGTGGCTTGCGAGCCACCCAGCTCAGCTCTGCAGCTTTCATCTCGCCCTGCACGCTGCCCAGCATTGCACCGCACAGGAATTTTTAAGGAACATGTCTTTCTACTCATATGTCTTTAAAAATGAGGCTTTCTACACACACATCCAGATATTGTGATTTGACATTCCCACAGAAAACTCAATTTTCTCCCCACAGAAACAGGCCACTGAAGGTATTTATAAAGGCATTAGAGCTCATTCTGCTGCCTTCTGTAAAAACTGCACATATTCCTGTTTGGTATAATAGTTTCAAATGCAAACTATTTGGTCTTTGTTGATATGACCACAGAGTGGGAGCTGGGATGGAGCCTGAGAAGTTTGCACAAGTTTCTTCCTGTCATCACATGCAAAGGCTTTTTCATTGCTGGGAGTAATTGAATAAATGTTCAGGTTGTATCTAATCAACTCAATCCTCATTTTCAGGTCTTAAGCAGCTCACCACCAAATTGGCCAACAAACACAGGACATTTCCATTCTCCACCTTTCCTACCAGCTACAGAAATGCTGTTTGTTATCAGTCAGCCCTCTAAAGAGAGGGTTACAACTTTAATAGTTTTCATTTCTAAACCCAGCTGAAGCATTTCAGGAAGTCCTCGATGCTCATTACCCATCACGGCCCAACAGCCATGAATGTCTGCTCTGCCCAGACCCTCTTTAACCCTGACCTGCGCACAGAAGGTACTGGAATGGCACCATGAGAAAACCCAAGACAAGCTGGTTAACGTGTCTCTTGGGACAGTGTAAGCAGTACTCCCAGCTGATCCAACACCGCCTCGGGGAGTTCCTGTTTGGCTGCAGCAGGCTGAGCTCCTTCGCCGGCCCCAGCATTGCCACAGGCTCCCCGCAGCACTGTCAGCATCAGGCCCTCCACAGAGAGCCTGGCCAGAGCCCACACCACTGCTGGGTAACTCACCAAGGCACATCTGCTGCCAGCTCCTAGCACTTGGTTACTTCCTGAGGCATGAGATTTGGACGCCTTGGGATGTTTATTTAATGTATTTGGGAGCATTTAAGTGATTCCTCCCAACACCTCGACCTTCTTGCTTTGCTGAAACGTTTGGCTCCAAAGCACTTCAGGACACATTGTCCCCCGGCAAAGAGGGAAGGTGAGAAAACAGCCGGGGCCGGTTCTCTTCCCCCCTCCTCCCGGCCCTGCTATTCCTGCGAGACCTCCAGCATCATCCAGCACAGTGTGGAGTCAGCCGTGTGCTAATTCTGCACTTACTGCTGGCTCATTTAATCGCTCCATTTCCAGCCTTGTAACCAGAAGAAAGTGTTTCTCTCCGCTAGAATAACCTTCCCGCTCGGCCTGGGTGCAGCGCCAGCTCCGGCCACACTTGCTGGGCTGTCCCCGCAGAAGTGCAGCCACCAGGCGGGGCAGCGCCGGGCAGCCGGGACAGGAGGGAGCCCGGGGGACGATCCTGCCGGGGGGCCCGCAGGTCCCGGGACAGGAGGAGCCCGGGGGACGATGTCCTGCCGGGGGGCGCAGGTCCCGGGACAGGAGGGACCAGGAGGGAGCCCGGGGGACGATCCTGCCGGGAGACCCGCAGGTCCCGGGACAGGAGGAGCCCGGGGGACGATGTCCTGCCGGGGGGGCCCGCAGGTCCGGGGCAGGAGGAGCCCGGGGGGCGATGTCCTGCCGGGGGACCCGCAGTCCTGCCCGGGTGCCTGTGGCTTTGGGCTGCGCTCTGTGGGGTGATCAGTTAATACAGGACCATGGGAAGAACCCACTCCACTGCAGAGCAGGTACCGAGAATAAACCTGCCGAGTGTTCTTTTCCCACTTTCTCCTGCTCCGGCGTTACCTACGATCCTCTGCGGGGAACAAATGCCTTGATCTTATCTAAACATTTCTTTTGCCTCTTTCATCACCTTCTGTAGCTGTGCATTACTTGTTTGGCAAGTACCCATTGCAGCTTGAACAAGTGCAAAACCAAAACCAACCAAGAAGCACCTGCTGGGAAAATAAACAGAAACTGACTATGTTTGTAAAACTTTTCTCCTTTGTTTTGCAAAATACTCACAACAGGGGATATAACTATCCTTCTTGCAGGTCCAGTGTAAATAGTTCTTTTCGTTAAAATTAAAATAATCAGTGCTTTTAATGCCTGTCAAGGCTTTGCAAGTAAAAAATGCTGGAGGCTAAAAAGGACAAAATATAAGTCTACAGCTGAAAACATATATTATAACTGGTCCCTTAAACCCTGGTGTGGGATCCTTTTATCATTACTTCATTCCAAGGTTAGTAGGTTATTAACCTGTATCCTGAGGGAGAAAAGATGCACATCAATTATATCAATTGAATAGACAAATGAAAATCAAATTAAAAATTTAACACGTGCCACCATAATTACAAGACAGAGCTACTACGAGGAACTTCAGCTGAGGAATGAAACAGAGAAATGCTTCCCAAGTGCAATTTACAGGAGCAGGAAAAGTAGCCAGAGATGGGAATTCTACTGAAACTGAAGCCCATACAGGAGAAAAATTATTTTCTAGATCTGCCACCCACTGAGAACTTTTGATTGCAATTTTAGACTGGGATGCAAAAATATTTAGTTCATTTAAGCAATTAACTGTGTTTATATTGTGTAATTACACGTATTGACATCGGCATATTGAAACAATTAAATAAACAATGGCAACACTTCAGCCTTTCCTGCTATTTACACATCCCAACAAGCTGCAGCCCCGTGAAGCTTCCAGCTGGCAAAGTCCTGGGAGCATGGGATGGACGAGGGGTCCCTGGCCACAGCAGGGCTGTCACCTTCCAAGGCTGCAGGCGGTGTGGGAAAGGCAAAGGCACCGTCAGCTCACTCCGGGATCTCCAAGGCACAGAGAGGACGGAGAGAGGCTGGACAAAGTAAAGCACCTGGAGGAGGACAGGCAGGCACTGAGTACCTGCACTGAGGCAGGACCTGTGTGTCTAGAGCACACATCAGAGGCAGCCTTTACCCACCCTTCCCAGGACCAACGGAGAACAGCTGGACACGGATTCAACAGCTACTTTAAAATGCTGAAAGAGCCCTTTTGAGGCTGTAGAACAATTCTGCCCAAGCTGCAGCAGTAAAGGCTCCCCTGGGGGCAGCCAGACCCTTCCCTTTGGGGGACAGGCCTGGCCAAGGCCCTGTGCTGGCAGCCCTGGCCTCCTCCTGGCTGTGCCATCCAGCCAGAAACATTCCTACCAACACCTCCCACACATCCCAGCGCCAGAGCTGGGGGAGAGGCCTCTGCACATCCCTGGAACTTCAGTGCTCCGGCACTTGTGGCTGGGGCCGATTGCTCGGAGACAAACAGGGAACAAAGGCGGCGTCAGCGGAGCTGCCGCTTTAATGCTATTTCTGTCTGTATAAAATCTTCCGTAATTTGTTTACCACTACCACATTCAACAATGGTGTGCAAATGCAAACCCACTTATGTTAATGTCCTCTCTCGCTCTCTTTCTCAGATCAGATTCTGAATAAAAATTAGGTAAATACTCTGTTTGAAAATATATAAGATGAGAACTGGTTGGGGAGGGAGCAAGAGAACCTCCAAATGCACCGTCCTATCAACCACTTTTTTTTTTTTTAACTTAATAACTTAAGTGTACTGTTAGTGAAATTACAACCTGCTTGTGACACAATAAATTTACAACAAAACTCATTCCATAAATTATTCAATTCGCTGACTCCAACGATGCTGGGAAATATCACCATGAGCAGATGATTAGCATGTGAAAGGAAAGCCATCTCCAGCCTGAAACAATCACTGTCACACCTCCATTTGAAGATGCCTGGTGGAGTTTTGTAAAATTACCATTAGGAATACACATTTAAGGCTTTGTAGTTTCTATAAAAGCATTAAGTATTTGATTTACATTAGATTCATTTGTTCTTTCTTCAACTGTCTCTTTTTCCTACAAACCATAACCGTTTGGATAAATGCTGGCTCAATCAAGTGTGCATTAAAACAAAAGAATTTAAGTTCAATAAAAGTGATGAATCAGAACTAGAAGCCAACCTACCCCTTCCCTCCTCTTCCCAGGCCACAGGATTGCTCCAGCAGGAGAAATGGGCAGGTTTGTGCACCTGGAGAGCAAACTATTCTTGTCCCACGTGGACATGTGTTCCTGGAGGGATAACCCAGCCCCTGAACCACTGGTGAGGAGCTGTTGGATCAAATGCCAAGTCCTCCTCAGTGATGGGAAGGAGAGAAGGTTGGGGATGAAGAAACATCTCTATGCAGGTAAACAGTGGAGCTCTCAGTGGACAAAACTCGGCATCTCCCAGCCTAACCTGAACCACAGCTTTTTGGGGAGATGAAACTTCACCAAATGAAAATTTTAGCCAAAATCCAACAGTGGGGTGAGCACATTCCCAGCTACATGGAATGAGACTGCTCAGTGTAACTGGTGCCCAAGTGTCAGCAGCAGCTACCACAAGCGTGAACAAAATCACTGGAAATGTTCTTCTGCAGCCATCCCTTAGAATGTTCTGATAGAGCAAGGGCAAGATTAAACGCTCCCTCTGTGCTCTGCTTTTGGCCTAATGTTTAACAGTTCTCTTTATTCCATTCTGTGGCTCTGCAGATGTGTGATGTCACTGATGAACGACCACAGCCAGCCACTGCCACGCTCCACCCAGGGAGAACAGGCTGATGGAGGAACTGCCAGCATCGTTTTCTCAGGTGGCACAGAGGAGTTATCAAAATGCCTCCACACAAAAGGCCCTTCTGATCCAGGTACATGTAATGCAAACATCTTACCCATTAGAGCTGTTGAAAAGGCTTCCAGCATCTTCTGCCTGTTGGATTTCCCAGGTAGAGGAGTTCAAGGGGTATAAGTAAAGAATTGATTTCCCTGGAAAGGAGGAAGAAGGATTCTCTCTGTTCTGGGAATCAAAATATTAAATTTTTATAAAATACTTTTAAAAAGAAGTCCAACAGCAGCAACCAAATGATTCAAGAGTCCGTGCCATGAGAAAATCCTCTTTCAAAAGCGTGTTTTGAAATAAGAGCTACTGGTTTCAAGCTGCATAATGACACCACTGTGTCAACTTCCTCCCAACCCTGCCCCTTGTATTACACAAACCAAAGATTGTTCTAGAAGTGGCAACTGCAAGAAAAGGAATTTTTGCTCCTTCACCAAGAAACTTTATTGGCTGTGTGTGACTGCACTGCCCCATCCAGTGACAAACTGCTGGATCCCGAGCTCATTACCAGCACTCAGACTCATTCCCTACCTCCTCCCCGAAGCCTCTCCCCTCTGAAAGCAGGAGCTTACATTATTCATAAGGATCATCACAAATATGCAGGGAGCTGCAGACATGTAATGGAGAGGCTGGCTTGTATCCCATCCAAATTCCACGCGCTTCATGGAGCTTATGACTTTCCCATAAATTTTTGCAGCATGGGACTTACCTCCATTCTCAGCCACTGCAGCGGTCCCAAAGCAGGGACAGCTTTGGGAAAAGTTCTCATGCTCCCCCATGGAGTTTTATTACTTCTGAAGGAAGGAGATCAAGTGGAAATCTTGTGCCACCTTCCTGTGGGTTCTCCAGGGGATGTGTTTGCCTGCACACACTGACTGCACAGACAGAAGGCACAGTGTTCGTGCTCTGAATCAGCATGCTGGAAATTCTGTGAAAAGAAATATTTTCAAGACCACAAGAACAGCAAAATCGAGTTACTGTTGTTTCCACTCTCTCCATGACAAAGCCAGGGAAGGCCAGTGCCCTGCTCTGCATGGGCAGCTGGCAGCCAACAAGAGGACAGGTCTTCAGTCAGATTCTGTAGGGATGGTGACGTGGAGACATTTCTGTCTCACCTGCCTGCAAGGAGCACCTGAGGCAGCCACAGCCCTGTGGCAGTGGCTGTGTGAGGAAGAAGGGAGGAGTCAAAGTCCAGTCCGCCTGGAAGAAGAAAAGAATTAGATATGTCTAACTCTGGGAGCTGGAATGATGTTTGCAGGAGAGATTATGAAATGAGGACAGATAGGAAAGGTGTGGGACCCTCATGGCATGTGTTACTGGAAATATCCCAACTCCTTTTAGACAAGATTATTAAATACCAGTAATAAAGTAATAGATTAAGAAAATGGAAGTACTTCTAAATCCTTTAAATCTAAGACCAAAAAAAGATTCTTTCCCTTAAGCTTCGAAGCCATCCTGAGCAGATCCATGTCATCGGATGCAGTCCAGTAAGGAAGGAAGAGACAAGGCATTCACAGCCACATTAACAGTAATAACTGTAACTTCAGCAGAAGACAGAATTATGGAGACATTAATAAGTGATGAGATCACAAAACATCTGGAGAAACGTGAGCTGATACAAAAAGTTGCCAGCAGAGTCTTATAAAGGGCAAATCTTGTTTGACAAATCTGCTGGAATTTTTTAAAGAGGTAACGCAGACTCCAGACAGGAAGAAAACATGGGACATAATATGTTTGGATTTTAAAAGGTTATTTTACACATCACAGCCCGCAGGCCAGTGTATTAAAGTACATCAATCAAAAAATGCACCAACTTGGAGTGGACGAATGAAATGAAATGAAATGAAATGAAATTAAGGAAGTTCACAGGCTGGTGGTGTCATCGGCACAAACCAGAGGGAGAAAAGTGGAGCCAGTTTTGTTGTGGGCATGTAAGATGGAGGAGAGAATATCATAACACAAGCATCCCCCCAGATGGATCACATCACTCCATGACATGGGGGACATCAATTAACACACTGGAATAGCCATGGTACTCATTTTGACTGGAAAATGAGGATTTTTAATCTTAGAAGCCTTAGTATAAAGATGCATTTGGAAGACACACAACAGAAGAAACTGGAAGAACCTCTAGGAATAGCTACAGAAGGTTTCATGATGGGCAGGAGGCCGACAAGCCTGCTGGAGCCACACACAACAGGGAAAATTGTCTGAGCCCTCCATGAACGATGTGGAGGAGAAAAAACAGCCTTGGATGGCCAAGGCAAGGGCTGACCCAAAAACCAGCCCAGATGTAGGTCCTTCTGCAGTAGATCCCTGGCAGGAAAGGAGATCTTCTCCAGGTGCTCTGGAAGCTGCAAGTCAACAGCAAGCTAAGCACTGAGCAGCCAGCAGCAGAGATGTCCTCTTCAGCAGCAGGTTCCACATTTCTCCCTGGCAGAGGGAAGCCAGCCCACCTTGTCCCGGTACTCCAGGCCCTTGTCCAAAGTCCCTCTCCAGGTCTTTTGGAGCCTCCTTGGGGTGTGACCAAACTGGTCCAGAAGTATCACAAGACACAGCACAAAGTAGGAAGAAAACATCAGTGAGAATCTGCACATTGGAAGGGGAGGCAGGAGCTTATTGTCAAGTATGAAATGTTTTCTAACTGCAATAGGAGACTTAAAATAATTTCTACGTAGGCTTTCTGGGTAAAAAGCACAGTCAGGAAAAAGTTACACTAATTTAAACAAAATTAATAAAGAAATGTTCTGCTTCTTTTTATCATCTTTCTACCTCTCATCATTTATCATGCAAATTAAATTGCAGTAATAGAAAATGTAAAGAAAACAAACTCTGCAGTATATTGAAACCTCTATCCAGCAAGAGATAAGGTTGAGTATTAGAAGGAAAGGTGCAGAAAATTAGCTGTCCAGACAATAACTGGGAGGGAAACTGGTTTATTTAGCCTGGAGGGATTTTTTGTTGCAAACTGACTAAATTAAAATCCAGACTATTATACCCAGTATCACACCAGAAAACGCCTTTTCCTTGCACTTTTAGATAAATTTTCATTGATCTCATTTTATGCATGATTACATTTTTAATGAGATGTACAGTATTTCGAAGCTAATTTTAAATGCCTTCTCCTTCCTCTGCTCCCCTCCCTCCTCCCACCACATACACACTTATGCTTGTTGGATTAACATTTCTGATAAATTGCTGGGCCAGAAAGGAACATTACCGAGAGGAAATAAATTACTTCCATCTTTCGCAGCTCCGGCATAGTAAAGTAACCTTTAAAATGGCCACTGTCTGATTCTGCCACCTTGCAATTCCTTCCAAAGGCAATCATTTTATTTCATGGAATGATTGTTGTTGGTCACACTGAACAACATATGGAGCAAGGGAAGAAGTCACTTTCCTCCACTGGCAGTTCTGGCCAGGAGAACCAGCCATGCCTTGAAACTCAAAACTCTGCTGAAATAAACAGTTTTATTGTCAGGATCTTTGACTCTTGTGAATAAAGTACAAAGCAGGTGAAGGTGGGTGAACTGGCCTAATGCCAGAGCATGGGGGTCTCGCCTTGCAAGTATTGGGCAATAATTGATTTTCAGCATGGAAAACTTGGCTTGCTCCAAGAAGTTTTCAATTTTATTTTCTTCCTTTGACTATTTTTGGTAAAGTCACACCCTGTAAAACAAAGGGGGAAATTGCAGGGACAAAGTATGAAATAAAATGCTGCCTCCAGCCCATCATTAAGGCCCCAGCAGTTTATTTCCCTCTTTGATTTCAGGCTCCTTTTTGTGAAGAGGGGCTGGTTTGTCCTGCCAGTTTCTCTCCAGTCCGTGCTCAGGAAGGGAAAATAAAGGAATGAATAAGTATGGAGGCTTGGGTCTCTCCTAAATGAATTTCAACTCCGTAATTTCCAGACGTTTAGCAAACTCTCCAGGGCGGTTCTGAATCGCTGCCTTGCCCGGCGGAGGGAGAAGAGCCGCTCTCGTCCTCCCCTGTGGCAGCCTCCCTCGGCGCCGCACCGCTCCCACCGCCAGGAGCCGGCGGGATGCTCCCGGGAGCTGGGCTCACCGGACACGCGTGTACCAGCTGTGCCCTTCGGTGTTTGTCCTGGGGCCTGGCCCAGGGCCAGCAGCCCCTCCGGCCCTGCCGCGGGAGCCGCCTGGAGCTGAGCGGGGACAGCTCGGGAGGAGGGGAATCGGGGACTGCCAACGGGACGGCCCCATAAAGCAGCAGTGCAGAAAACGGGCGAGGATTGCAGGGGAAGGGAAGAGGGCTGAGACGGAGCCGGGGCTCTGAAAACCACGGAAATGAAGGCGTATCGGAGGAGTATCAGCTCCAGCTGAAGCATCAGGAGAGGGGATTAGGAGTTTAGACTTGGGACAGTGGAAATGAAGCTGAGTAAAACGTCCCACAGACAATGGGAGCAGGAAAGAATCTTAAATGCAAATCCACGTTTCACAAAGGATTTACCATTATCCAGCAGTGCTTTGAGAATTAAGTGTTTCCATCAGAATTCTTGTCCCAGTGCACTAACACGACAGACGGCGTGAGCCTTTCCAGATGTGGGAGTGCAGATGGGCTTACGGGCCGGCAAAGCAAAACCTTCCCACTCTCCCCAAATGGATGAATGGGGCTGTTACACAACCTGGGAGGAATTATCACTGCCCAGAGAGCAGCGCTACAGGAACAGACAATGGGATCCCCAGAGCAGAATCTGTGTGTTAAAACACACAAAACAGTTCCAGAAAGGTAAACAGCTAAGAGAGGGAATATAGATCATTGAGCAAAATATGGGCCTCAGGCTGCACCCCCTATTTTTATTATCGTGGAACCAGAGAATCCCAGCCGGTTTGGGTTAGAAGGGATCTTAAACATCATCCAGTGCCACCCCTGCCATGGCAGGGACACCTTCCACTGTCCCAGGCTGCTCCAAGGCCCAACCAACCTGACCTTGGACACTCCAGGGATCCAGGGACAGCCACAGCTGCTCTGGGCACCCTGTGCCAGGGCCTGCCCACCCCCCGAGGTGGTTAAATTGTGTTATTATTCAGTTGTAGGTGTGAAGGTTAAACAGTTTTCCATGAGTAAATGACAGGTCCTTGTGATGAAATCAAAAATGTAACATTTCCACAGCTAAATGACAGCAAAGAACTGCTACTCCAGGTCCGTGGGTACCTCAGGGGAGCACAAACTCTCCCCACACACAAAAAGCATTTTAATGTTTCTCCCACCACAAAGGCTTTTCTGGCCTCAGCCGCATGCAGACCCAGCTTTTTACCCCATTGCAGGGGTGGATCTCGGACTGGGGCTGCTTTCAACAGAGCACGTTTTCCAAATAATCCCAGACGTTTGGCAGCGGAATTGCCAAAGCTGCTTGTAGGCTGGATGTAACTTTTAACACTTTTAACACACAAAGCAATTATTGCCTTGGTTTCCCTGGCTCTCCAGAAGGATCCCCTCGGTGTGCTGGCAGTGGGAGAGCCTTCACCACGCGGCTTTCAGGAACGTGAACTCCTGGACAGTGCGGGATGGAAGGCTCATCCCCGGGCTCACCTCACACCGAGGGCAGCCCCTGGCTGGGGACAGGGGCACAATCACACACACAAACTCCTTCTTTGGACTAGGCACAACCAACTCCCCCCTGGTATTGCTGCTACTGCTTTATTAAAATGCATAAAGCAGCCAGAAGCAAAGACACCAATAAATTCTTCTGTAAAAGCAGAAATGTTTTTTTCAAATGGCTCCCCTAACACTAATAATCACAGCTCTCTCATGTGTACTTGACTCTGGTTAACCTTTTTCTGGCACTTTTTAACTTCTCCAAGTCAGGTACTAATATGGAACTAATGTGGGGTTTATTTTCCCTATAGGAATAGCAGAAAGAGCACTGCACATTAGTGTAATCACACCGACTCCTTCCAGAAACTGCAGGACTTTACATCAAAGCAGCCGCATTATGGCACAGGAAAAGAATTTAATAACAATTGGGGGACTAAGCATTTTTTTAATGTTAAGGGGGTTTTATTGAATATTAATCCTATAAAATGCTCCTGAAAGTTGGCAGAAGGAAAACTGATGTCCCAAATAGTGATCGTGGCCTTCCACAGTGCCGGCATGCAACTGCAGTGTAATCAGAATTCATCATGCCATTAGCAGAAGGACAACAGGAAAGGAGACACTTCCTCCTGCATCCTGGGGCTCCAGCAACCAGAGCTGTGAGAACAGGCTCAGCATTGACAGCCCCAGCCGAGCTCTCAAAGTTCACATGGTTTTGGGTTCAGAGCTTGCAGTTTCTTGCAATACAACTTGATATTTGCACTCTCGATTTTACTTCTGCTAAAGATTTCCATTATATTTTCCTCTCTGAGGGGGTCGGAGGTGCTGGAAACAGGTCTGTAGTGAAAAAGAACAAGAAGCACCCAGATTTTTTTCCCCTATTTCTAATTGCTGGATACTTTCCTTTTTCTTTTCCTTTTTTTTTTCCAGGAGGTCACTCCACTGCCCGGCGCGGCTGCAGCCATGCTCCAGCCACATTAATCCCTGCCCTGCTGAGCTGCTGGAGAAACAGGAATTCATCTGGCACCAGCAGGGGAAAGACAGAAGGAAAAATGAAGGGGGAAAAATGAATAAATAAATAATTCAGGCAGAGGATGAATATTTGAACAAAGCAGGGCCTGTGTGCAAGGGAATGCTGGGCTGCTCTGGAACAGAGAAGAGCACCAGCCCACAAAAGTGCAGGTTTATCCAGGCAGAATCAGTGATCCTGCCCAGGTGCTGAGCAGAGCTGTCCCCAGGCACCACCTGGACACACACACTGTGCCCTGGGTGGGACCTGCCCCCAGCCTAGAGCTGAGTGCCTGGCACAGACCCTCCTGAGGGCACACGCCCAGGTTTGTGCCAGTCTGTTCAGTTGATTTGGGGTAGGCACTCAGCACAGCTCCTTCTTTCTTAAGTGTCTCATGGCCCCCATTTCAGGCCTTAGGATTTTCAGAGTAATTTCTGAGACCCACTCCTGAGGTCTGGGTCCCACATGTGAAAAAGGCCCTGTGCTTTAGCCTCCATCTCAAATACCCCTTTTCTCTCTTTTTCCCATGCCAGGGTCTGAAGGGGTGGGTTTTTTTGCACTGCACATGCCAAAACAAGGTCAGGAGCACAGAAACCACTTGTGCAGAGCCTGACGCTGGAGGGCAGGGCAGCACAGAGCCCACAGAGGCCCCCCACACTTGGACAGTGTCTTAGGACACACTTGGTGTTGGTTTCTTGCTCTGGGATGCCTCCAGCTTCTCCTTCACCGGAAAAGGAAACTCGTTCATTATGTATCACAACAGTGTGTTAACAGCTCACAGCCTGAAATGAAGCCAGTGCAGAAAACACTTTCATCTCGTCAGTTGGGAGTTTGCTGGCACTCAGTGGAGATGTTTTCCCACCCGTTTACCATACAGATACCCCAAAACAGAAAGTGGAAGAGTGCCTGAGCAGGTGCAGTGCAGAAGATCAGTTGTTTCCCCAGTCCCACGGCCGTGGTATGTGCTGTGAGCTGCTGCCGTGGTGTGTGCCGTGAGCTCTGCTGGCACTGTGAGCTGCTGCCATGGTGTGTGCCGTGAGCTCTGCTGGCACTGTGAGCTGCTGCCATGGTGTGTGCCGTGAGCTCTGCTGGCACTGTGAGCTGCTGCCGTGGTGTGTGCCGTGAGCTCTGCTGGCACTGTGAGCTGCTGCCGTGGTGCCTTTGGGCAGCCCCGGCCCCGCGGTGCTGACGCCTCACTGACCTGCCAGGAGCATCGAGGCCAGGGCCGAGCAAAGAACACGTTAATAAATCTTGCTATCAGTGTTTTATCAATGTGGTCTTGTAAGTTTACGAGCATTTGGCTTTGTTTTACACCAGACAACTCCACGCTGCTCCAGAGCAGGCTGCCAGATGTGCAGCGTTTCCCTGTGAGGCCTCATTGCTTGTGACGGGTCAAGTCCAGCAGGAGCCTCCCGGGGAGCCGGGCTGCTCCTCGCTGCCCCGCAGCTCCCCTGGGCACTGCTCCCCTGGGCACTGCTCCCCCAGCAGTGCCCACAGCCAGGACCTCTCTGGGAGTCACTGTGCAGACAGGGGGCTGCTGCCAGCGTCTGGGGCTGGGATGCAAAGCTGTGCTGGGAACATCTGAAAGCCCAGGGAGGAGAGGGCTGCAGTAGGGAGTGAAGGTGTGAACTCCGTGGGGATCCTGAGAGCTGCAGAGGCAGTTTCCATTCATATCCATGTACAGGTTTCTCAAGATAAAAATGTTAAGCTTGCACCCATGCAATACCAAGAAAAATCTATGTGCTGTCAGGTGCCCACAGGCATCGCTGCACATTTGACATTTGGGAATGGTAGGAACATCAAATGGTTCTGGACATCTCAGCAGCATCCAGCAACCTAAAGGTAGGCATTTTATTGTAGTGGGAAAAAAGCATCCAAAGGGAGATTGCCATTTGGCAATCTATAAAAAAACAACCCAAGGGAGAGTTCTTGCCCAAGTCCCTGTTTCATGTGCCACACAGCTGAGTTACAGAAGCAACAGACCCTCAAAATCTACCGACAGCTGAGTAGTTTAAAGTTGCTGTAAGGCAATTTTTTGGCAAGTGGTCATATAATTGTTTGTTCTGGACATCTGCGTTGACTGCAGGAGTAGTGAACAGAAGATTGTAGGGGTTTTGTCAAATATGGAGCAGAAGGCAGTGAATGGTCTCTTTCCCAGCAGTCTGTCCCAGCTTGGGCTCAACTACAAGAAATCTCTATTCTCAGAAATAAACTTTAGTCTTACAACAGGTGGCCCAAGGCAAAAGCAGGTGTTGACTACTGCCCCTTTCATAAGGCCTTCAGAGATGCCAGTCCCAGACTACTGAACACCTCAGGGAGAGGAGGGGGCTCTCGGATTGGCACATGCTGTGAGCAGACCCCGGAGATGAGCAGGGAAAAGCCTCCATGGATATGTGCATCCCTGCAATGTCAGCATGTCCGAACTGCCTTTTCCAATGACAGCTCCAGACCAACTTTTGTTACAAGGTGTATCTTTTGTTATCCCTCCTTATGTTACAAGGAGGGAAAAGAAACGGGAATTAATGGAGTTGTAGATGTTTGAGGTGTCAGTCACTGGCAGAAGAAGGCAGATGTCAAAGTCTCGGCTGCCCAGACTTTGCCAGCAAGGAGTGTATTCAGTATATTAGGGCCAAAAGAAATTCCAAGAACTGGTTCATTGTTGGGTGGATATGATTATATTATTAATAAAGAAGCAGACAAGACAGAAGTGGTCAATAAACATTTTGTTAGGAAACTCAGCCAGTGCACTCAAATCAGATGAAGGCCATGAACCCATCTGAGAATTTCTAGGCACAGGGAGCATTAAGCAATCTAAAATTGAACAGCCTCTGGGTGCCTTGTGCTCCTACACTGTAAGAGAATTGCCAGAAGAGATCCCTAATCTGTCCATAGGAATGGAGAAAAGTTACCAGAGCAGGAAAATCGTGGAACTCTGGAAATGCTGTAGATTATACCCACACTCAACCAGGGCAAGCACGACTTGTAACTACAGGTTACTGAACCTGACATCAATCTCAGCAGAAAGCCGGGGAAGTTAATATAGAATTTGATCAATAAAATATTAGAGGATGGGAATAAAATTAACTCAAGTCACAAATGTTTTGTACAGAGTCTTGTTGAGCAAACATTGATTTTTTTTTTAGGTTTCGTAGTGTTGTTTCAATTGACTGACTCAGAGTCAGGGCAAACAGGGCTGCCCCATGCAGCAAAAGCCTCCCAGGACTTTCCCTGCCCTGGCCCCAGCTGACCAGTGACAGCAGATGACTGTCCCCAGTGCAGGGGTTGAGATAGGGTCAGCAGACAGCACACAGGCTATCACAGCCCAGCCAAACCCTCACCACCACAGAGAGTCACTTCCCATTGGTTTGAGGGCAACAGATCCCATCCCTGACTTAGGCTGATCCTCTCACTCAAACACAGGATGGGGCAGGGAACACAGTGGGTTATTTGGTCCAGCCTTGCTGCTCCAGCAGGGTCATCCCACAGCATGGGGCACAGGATTGCATCCAGATGCTTCTGGGATATCTCCAGGCAGGGAGACTCCACAGCCTCTCTGGGCAATCTGTTCCAATCTCAAGCAGACCTCGGACTACTGGGTTGCACCACTGACAGAAAAGTGTGGCAAAACCTGGGAAAACTGGAGCTTTATTACCTAATTGCAGTAGGAGAGCACCCCAAAGGGCATGTGATGGTGGAGACACTGCTCACAGCCACCTATGTCCCTGCTGCCCCTCGGAGCACAACACTGCGTGACACCGCAGCCAATCCTGCAGAGAAAGCAAGGAGCCAAACAGGAGCTTGGCCTCGACCCACTGAAGGCAGGGGCTCATCTCTAAGTGTTCCAAGGTGTTCCTATCCCACGTTATGGCCAGGCTCCAATTCGTGCAGGAGCTGAAATAATGGCTCTTACTAAAGGAGGCCTTGGCTCACTCCTGCCTGAGCCTCCAGAGGAGCAGAGGAGTGATGCTCACTCACAGGAGCTGATGGAACCAGAGAGCTGAGCTTCCACCTGCTCTGTTAAACCAAACACCAGCCAAAATTCTATTGAAGTTAAATTCTCCTTGCGAAGATTTACAGGTGACCAGCTCAAAATTTTAATTGCAAGCATTAAATCAAAATAAATAAATTAATAAAGAGATTAAGCTGCTTATTTGAAAGGTAAGGCAGAGCGAGGCTGGTGGCCCTCAGGTAGGCTCTGTACTGGCACAGAGAGCCTGGGCTGGCACTCAGCTCTGCAGCAGCCTCACCTCTGGGCAGCAGAGGATCATCATCTGCTGGAAAGGCTCCAGAACTCATCTGGGCCTCCAAAGCCATTACTGCCTGGAGAACAGGGAAAGCTGGGGGGCAGCCAGGGAAGTGTGGGTACCATGGGGACCTGTGCCCTTGCTGAATGGGAGAGGAGGCAAAACTCAGCAAGGGCTGAGTTCTGGCTGGGTTTTCTTATTTAAGAGCATTTTCTGATGCTGCAAGGTCATAAAGTCATTTAAACTGCAACATTTTCACTGCACCCACTATTGCCAGTCTATCTGTAAATTATTTAATAATAAAAAATAAAAACTCCTCTACAATCTCTATCCCTTCATCCCCCCCCTTACCACCAGCCTGACACAAGACACCCACTCCCAAACAGGCACAAACCCCCAGAAAACGAGATCTAGCAATTGTAAGATTCAACTTCAAAGACATTGGGAAACATAACATTTTATTTGCCTTCTGCTTTTTAACTTTTGGGGTCCACTCAGGTAATGCTTTTGAATTTTTAATTAAAAATAAAAGCAGAGCTGCTTCTGCTGTCATTTCACTTTGAAGTTGGACATTTAAATATAAATCTGTTTAAATATAAAATCTGTTACCTGAAGACTCTGCTAAAGCTACGAGTTTAGGAAAACTGCCCAAAACATGTGTCTCAGCAGATCTGGACACTTATTATGGTTTGAGCTGGTTTTATTTTGCCTAAAACTCTTCCTGTACATTCTTTCAGCAATTTTAAAGTGATTTTGATTTCCATGCAGTTTTTCTTTTTGCATTTTAAATTTAAATCAGAATCATAGGATCACAGAACAGTTTTGGTTGGGGAGAGACCATAAAGCCCATTCCATGCCACCCCCTGCCCTGGGCAGGAACCTCCCACTATCCCAGGGTGCTCCAAGCTCCAGTGTCCAACCTGGCCTTGGATACTGCCGGGGATGCAGGGGCAGGGCACAGCCTGAGCCGCAGGGAGGGATTTCATTCACTTTAATGCATGTATTTGGTATCGTGGGGACGAACTGCCTCCATTTCCATCCAGTCCCAACCCCCTCCTCGCTCAGCCCCTTCCCCCTGTCGCTGTGACAGTTCCCGTGTCCAGACTGCCCCTGAGGAGCCATTGACACCTGGGAGAAGGGCAGGGCCGGGGGCTGTGCCCTCCTGAGACCTTTGCTGCCCGGTGGGATGGGTGCCCACCTTGACAAAGCCCCGCGGGTCCCGGGGGCCCTCCCCAGGCAGGCAGCACTGGCAGCTGTGGCAGCAGAGGGCACAAGCCCGCAGTGTTCCTGCTCCCTCCTACCCACAGCAGCAGGGCCGTAATGGGATCCAGCGGCAACACGCTCTTCCTACTGCACGACTGGTGTATTTCATCCCCGAAACAACTCAAAACTTTTGAAGCCTCTCCTTAATTTTCAATGAAAAGCGTTTGGTTCCAGCGTGACAGACGAGGCTCTTAAGAGCTGTTACCACCTCAGGTAATTATAAAATAACGGAAGGGAAAGGGAAGAAAGCAAGCGAGTGCCAGATTAACACTCAGCCTGTTTGTGCAGGGCTACAAAGGCGCTTGCACGGCTGCCTGCGCCGAGAGCTCGGCTACAACAGCTTCCAGTTGGAAAGAAAATTGAAGGAGGATGGAAGTGAGGAAAGAAGAAATTGCAATTAAAAACTGAAATGAATTCCAAAATGACATATGAACTGGAACGCTGCAAAATACTTTCAAAAAAATTAAAAAAAAAAAAAAAGAAAAAGGAGACTTTTGTAGCAAACTGAAACCAGCCCAGATTGGAAAGAAGAGTCAAAAAACTCTTGTGCAAGCTTGGGGCTGGCTCAGGCCCCAGGAGCTGGAGGAGGGCTGTCCTCTCCCTGGGAAGCAGGTAAATCTCAGCAAATTGGAATTTCACTTTGACACTTCACTTAATATACTCTGTGTATAACTAGGGGAAAAAAATTAAAGCAAGACAAAACCAGGCAAACAGGCTGAGCAAAGTCCTATGAAATGAAATGGTTCCAGCAGTAATAATTAGTTCTTTAACTAAAGAATCCCAGAATGGTTTAGGTTGGAAGGGACCTTAAAACTCATCCTGTCCCATGCCCTGCCATGGCAGGGACACCTTCCACTATCCCAGGCTGCTCCAAGTCCCATCCAACCTGGCCTTGGACACTTCCCGGGATGGAGCAATATGGTGAAAGCCAGTGAAGTAAGAACACACAGACCACATAAGAAACATCTGGAGTAGAGGTCCAGTCCTTTGGTAAGAGATAAAACACAGCAGCTCTCAGTGAGGAGAGTGAGCCCTGAGGTGGGACCATGCACTGAGTGACTTCACAGGGCAGGGGCAGCAGACAAGGGGCATCACCAAGTTCAGTAGCCTTCAACTTTGGATATCCTGCCCCTAAATCTAAATTAAACCAGAATAAAATGCAAGGTTACTAGCCTATAGGTCCACATAATACATTCCTCCTGAATTCTGGCTCCTGCCAGCAGAGCGTTTACAGCACTGCACGGGGACAAGCTCAGAAATTCTGTATTTTGAGTGGCTGTGGGCAGTGCCAGCCGCCAGCGCCCGCAGACACCAGCTGTGCCCACCAGCCCAGCCCGGAGTGGAGTGCACGGGGGCCGATGGCAAAGAAAGGGCCTTTAATAAACCAGCAGCATAATCCAGGACTCTGTCCTCTTTATTTTTTAATAGAAGCCTTTCACGATATGGAACTAATTATCGCCATCTGCCGTCCCTGGTCTTATATTTCCTCTCTCACAGCTCATTCTTCAAAAACTCAGTAGCTTCCTCCCCTTACATTTGTAAATGCTGTTGACTATGGATAAAATCCATGTTTACTTTGTATTCAGGGCCCATAGGAAAGCTTGTTTTAATCATCAACAGATGTTACATTCTCCTCTGCTGTGCTTGGCACACAACTTCAGAGGGAAATAAAAGAAAAATCTTTATTTTAAATTTAAATTGTAGATTGTTACAGACTAAATAAAATGCCAAATTGTTATTGGAAACAACATGGCCACTGTAATAACTGTAACTGACATTTACGTTTTACAATTAGGGTTTTTTTTTCTGGTGCTGTTTAACACAAGATGGTTTCCACATTTTGCAAAGGACTTTCTTTCCCTTTGCTCTGAAATGATTTGCAATCAAGCCACAGACATTTGTAATTTATTTTTATTTAATACTTTCCTACGAGCTTATGAAATACTGGGATTATTATGCTATATACAGTAGATAGTTTTTGAATACGTACTCTCCCTCCGGACTCATATTTCAATACACATTATCCCCTTGAACTCATTTATAAACACCCATTATTCCCCCAGACCCCGCTATAAACATGGAATATCTCCACGGACTGTTCCAGCCTTATGGTCCTTTTATCTCTGGCTTCTCTCCCGTTTGCGTTCATCTTTGATGTGCGCTCCCCCCGCCGGAGCGGTGCCCTCCGCGCCGCTGGCA
Organism: Cyanoderma ruficeps; assembly: GCA_008694505.1. Lineage (NCBI taxonomy): Eukaryota > Metazoa > Chordata > Aves > Passeriformes > Timaliidae > Cyanoderma > Cyanoderma ruficeps. The sequence goes on from VZDJ01000049.1 coordinate 758,347, forward strand.
GCGGGACCCCGCGGCTCCGGCCGCTCTTCCCTCCGGCTCCTTTCCCAGCCGGGCTGGAAGGGCCGAGCCAGCACGGCCGAGCTGGAAGGGCCGAGCTGGAGCGGCCGAGCTGGAAGGGCCGAGCTGGAAGGGCCGAGCTGGAGCGGCCGAGCTGGAAGGGCCGAGCTGGAAGGGCCGAGCTGGAAGGGCCGAGCTGGAGCGGCTGAGCTGGAGCGGCTGAGCCCGAAGGGCCGACCTGGAAGGGCCGAGCCGGCAACCGGGCCGGCTCCAGCACCTGCTGCACGTGTGGGGATCACGGCATGTCCCCGTTCCCTGCCCGTGGCATCCTCTGCTGCTTTCCCCGTCACCGTGTGAGCGGCGGCAATGTGACCCTCAGGCCGCCAGCGCCCGAGCGTTCGTTCCTCACCCAGCTACCAAACCGCTGCTTTCTTTGAGTGTTAACTTCTCCTTTCAGTTTTATTTCCACACTGCTGCAGAAACTAATTATGACGTTATTTAGAGGTTTGGTATTGCTCAGAAGCAAAATGGAATAAAATGTTTGAACAGGGAAAAGTGAAACGTTAGGCAGGATAGCCCTTCATTGTACCATGACCATAGCCCTTCATGACTATGAGAGGAGTCATAGTGGAGGGGACACCTTCCACTAGACCAGGTTCCTCCAAGTCCTGTCCAAATTGGCCTTGGACACTTCCAGGCATGGAGAAGATGGATTTCATGCCAAAAGACAGTTTAAATGCAAGCTCTGTGCATCCATGAGCTTATGCATCAGAGTGTCCAGGAGTTTTTAGAGCAAGTGTGTAAGGGAGCAGGAGGAGCTGTGCTAGACCTGGATGACATGGTGACACCACTGGGGCTCTGGAAGATCAGAGGTGCGGGCTTAGATAAAAGAGAATTAATTTACAAAAACACAACAATGAACACCAAGGTCAGATGTTGCACACATTTAGGCAAATATTAAGCACAAACAAGTTTAAAAAATTTTCCTCATGAAACTTTGTGATCTAAAAAAGAAATCTCAAGAGGAAATAAATCCTTTTCTTTTAAAAATTGCAAACTCCAGCACAATGCCAACCAGCCTGGAAAGCACCAGACAGCTATTTTACATTGCTGGTGATACTGTTACGAATTAACAGCTCATTAAGAAAAAAAACCTTTGCAAACCATGAATCTCAAAAGAAAGTCAGAGAAACTGTCATCTGCATTCTCCAGTGTGTGAATAAATCTAAAATCCATCAAGGGACGGATTCTTCCGAGAGCCAAACAAACAGGTGTCCCCTGGCCTCCCGACCCCAACATCAACAGCGCAATAAAACTCTTCCCAGTCTAGGACCAAACCATTTGGTACCAGTACATGGGATAATACCTGCTCCTTAAAACACGGAAACGCGGATAACAAATGCCTCTAAAGTCCCAGAAGAAGCAGAGACGTGCACTGTGAAGTATCCCCCCAGGAATCCTGTAAATCATACCTAAATTTCACTTGTCCTGGAACAGTTTTGAAAATCTGTTTGTGGTTTCTCCTACATATTTTGAACTGTATCTGGTCAGTTCAGAAATGAAAGAGTCCTTCAAACTCCAGTGGAAGGATCTCTGCATGTGTTGTTTTAAAATAGCCTTAAACTGCAGACAAATTTGCTCTGCAAACTCAATTATTTTTATGGTTTTAAAAAATTTACTCTTTTTTTATCACACTTGATTGATCTGTACAGTCAAGTGCCATTAGTTCATCCATTCATCCCTCTGTGCCAGGTTTGTTGGCGCTGGCACCCAAAGGGCAGCGCTGCGATTGTCCTGTGTTATCCTGTGCTCCCTGAGCTCCAGCATTCCCAGCACAGCTCAAATCACCTTTGGGCAGCTGAAAGCACCACAAGCTTCTCCTTTGGCTGCTGTGAGCCTGGTCTCACCCCAGCACCAGAGGTATGAAAGCCTCTGCTTATGCAGATGGTGACCCACATTACCTTTCCATCCATCCATCCGTTTCTCTGCGCTCTGAAGTGTAACACCAGCTGGGAAAGCAGTCCCAAGGTCACCTCCAGTGTCCCTTCCAAAAGGCCCCCTCAGACTGAGGGTGAGAGCTCAGCCCCTCTCTGGGGTCAGCTGGGTTCACTTGGCACTGCAGCACGGCTCAGCCAGAGGAGGAATTTTACCAGTACAAGTTTACATGCAGTTTATTAACATTAAACCCTTTCCCTCCATTGTCATTTCTCCCAGCTCCTCGTGGTTTATCCCATCACCACCCTAACACAACGTTCACACAGACATGTGGGAAACCCCAAATAATAAAACACACAAGCCAGTGTTGTGACATGCACAGAAGGCAGCAGAATTAGAGCTGGGAGTGTCACTCCAGCCCTGCACCACACCACGTGTGACACGGGGTGCCACCGCCACATAAAGCATGGGAGATTTAAGAGAAGAACAGATAGGAATATATAAAAAGGCAGAAACATCAGGAATTATTTTTTTTTATATTTTCCTGACAGCTCCTCACATTTATTTTCTGTACTTTGCTTCACCACTGAAGAAATCCCTGTTCAGACAATTCACGATGATGGACTAAAACATCATGAAACACTTGAGCAGGTAGGTCTGAGTTGCTCAAGAAAAAGAAAATTATTAGAGGTCATGTTTATTCAGAAATAAAAGTGCCTTGTTAATTCACAGGACTCAAGATAATGTGATGATTTGATCCAACACTTTGCATAATACAGGCCACCGGAATTTTCTGTATTACTTCCAGTTTAAAGCTCGATAGTTGCACTTGAACTACAGGTTTAGAAAATCATCTGCTCTTGATGTTAAAATATCCACCATAACAGCCATTAAGTTGTTCCAGTGATTAATCACCGTCCCTGATTAACACGTACATGCTTTCTAGTCAAATTTTTGTCTACCTTTAATTCAATTCACTAAATCTCTTTGTATTTTTTTCTTCTACTCTTAAGAGCTCTCTATTCAGTAATTCTTTTTGCCCGTGCAGGCACTTACTGACCGAGTTCAACCACCTCTCTACTGCCTTTCTGATAACAGAAGAGGCTTGATTTTTTTCTTTTTGTCTGTCACCATAAGATAAATTTTTCACTTATTTAATCCCCTTTGTGGATTTTCAGTGCATCTGTTTCAGTGTCTTTTTTCAAGTGTCAGGCCAAGAAATGGACAACAGCACATGAAGGCACCAGAGGAGCTGCAGGGACTCCCAAGATTAACTAAAGGGAAATTATCAGCATACAAGAACTTTTCAGCAATTATTTTTAATTTTTCAACAGAGCCATGTGCTTTTAAAGTGCATTTCAACAAAAGGCAGTATCGTTTGTTTTATATAAACAGACAACTTTGAAATGCATTCTCTTTAAAAATTATACCACTTCTTCACATCTTAATTAATGCCAAAACTTGATTTTCTTTCTTAGCAGTGTATTAGAAAACTGCTATTAATGTAATTTAATTTTTGTAAGGAGCAGCATTTGTTTTCTATTTAAAAAGAATAGGTGGTTCTGAAATGTTGGTCTGTCAACATCACTTAGAACATTCCCATTCCATGCCTCTATGTAATAAATTAAATCAGAGTTTTAATTGTGCCCATGCTTTGTGGTTCCTGGCAGTACAAAAAGATCTTCTGTGAATTCACGTCCCAAAAAGTCCTACTGAGTGATTAATTACTGGTCTGGAAGATATAAATATGCTTTTCAGGGAAGTCAGTATGGACTGCTGGAAGCTTTGGTCTTATATATGGCTGTAGGTGTCTCTCGCCCAGCAGACATCACCCTAATTCAAACAAGATTCCAGTTCTGATATTTACTGGCAGTACAAACCCCTTCCTGCCACTTGCCCTATTTAATTAATACAAGATCTATAGATCTGAAAGTGAGGATCATGAGATATGTTTATTCATATTTTCAACTTCTCTGAGTTCTCCTCAGCCTGGAAGAAGCCACCAGCACGGTGTCTTGAGTCCTGCATGTTCTGGACAGCAAAGCTCCTCCAGAGCATTGCTCTAATCAGCACGGCAATAAAGCCCAGCCCAGCTGTCAGTCCCAACCCATGGATCACTTTTGTCCCCGTGACTCAGGGCTGTCACAGCCCGTGGTTATGCCCTCTCCTCAAACTCCTTCTGTGCTCCAAATCAGTTCTTGGGACAGCCTGTGGTATTTGCAGTCTGCTCCCAGAGTGTCATACAATAACCACACAAGGAAAGGAGCCTTATTTTCCTTCCCACTGCAGCACCATCGATATTTAAACCAAAACCATCCCACCTGCACATCTGGAGCAAGTCAGTGCCACCTCAGCCAGGTGACGGGGTCCAGCTGGAGCTTCTGTCACCCCAGGGGAACATCTCCCAGCAGGGTGAGGAGCAGCAAAAGGAAAACTGATCAAAAGCAGCAGTGATTTCAAAGGACCTGGAACCACTGATGTGATGCTGAACTTCTCACAGTCGGGCCACCAACACAAGCCAAAGCAACCCAAGTGGAGATTACTGCCTAATGGCCTGGCAGAGGCAGCCGAGGGATCACAGTCCAGCTCCTTGCCGCAAGGAACACCATTTATGTCACTGCAAGCAAGAACATGACAAAGACAAACAAAGACTAACTCCATCCTTCCTCTTTGAAAAGGTCTGTCCATAGTCAAGGAACAGAGTGAAATGTGAAAGAGAAATGTGTTCCTGTTTGGGGGATAGAAGACAAGAGCTTTGCAATCCTCTGAGCACCAAAATTCACTGAAATCACCGGGGCCATTGTGATTGCTCATTAACAATACACATCTTCCAGCTGACATTTTTCATTTGGACCTTGTGAAAACCACAAATCAAACATACAGAAGAAGGTAGCCAACTTCAACCGAGGAAAGGTCTTTAAAAAACAAGAAAGAAAATAAACCTTTGATAAAATAATTGCTTCTACTGTTATTTTTTTTGCTATTGCTTCAAAAACAATTTCTCTTTCTTTCTTGTTCATCTATCTGGTGTCCTGCTGGTGTGCAGATGAAAGGTCCAGTCTCTTTAAAATTTCATGCAGGGCTCTTCAGAACATCTCAGTTTTAAATGCCCATGGCAAAGACAACAAAATGTACCAGTAAATGGGAAGCAGATGAAACCCGTGTTTATACACTCGGTAAAGGTAGCGTGTGCGACAGGGTCTGTTTGCACACCCACGCAGACTGGCAGGAACCATCCGTAAAATCACTGAACCACATCTCGTACATTCACCCAGTACCGGCCACAACTCAGCATCCCAAAAACTACCGGGGACTTAGCAAACCCAGGTGGCTACAATTCTATCACCTGGTAAGGAAAAGGTTTTTTCCTTTCTGCCCTTCCGACACCTGAAGGAGCCTGCAGGGAAGATGGAGACTATTTACAAGGAATGACAGGACAAGGGAGGATGGCTTCACTCTGCCAGAGGGCAGGGTTAGGCAGGACAGTGGAAAGGAATTCCTGGCTTTGGGGGTGGTGAGGCCCTGGCACAGGGTGCCCAGAGAAGCTGTGGCTGCCCCATCCCTGGAAATGTCCAAGGCCAGGTTGGACAGGGCTTGGAGCAACCTGGGATGGTGGAAGGTGTCCCTGCTGGTGGGACTGGATGAGGTTTAAGGTCCCTTCCCAACCCAAACCATTCTGGGATTCTGTGGTATCACTGGCATTTCCTTCAAGTGATTTTGCCACTCACTAAGAGCATGTTCTGACCAAATTCAAGATAACAGATTCTCACAACATACTTCAAGTTTCTACAGCTCGTGAGCCAGCATGGTCACCACCACCATCTAAGGCTGCAGTGTTCAAGTCTGACAGGTTTGTGTGGATTTGTAGCACCTTTTTCCATCTAATAAGCCTAAAGTATTTTGCCAGAGCAGTCACTGAATTTCCAGCCGGAAGCCACAGCATCTGTTTCCTATATCTCTGCTGTTGCTGCTCTCATTTACAGTGTTCACAACTCTGAGCACTCGTAAGGAGATATTTCTCAGCTCACCGTGGAGCTGAAGCAGACAATTCACATCTGTGGTGCTGAAGCAGCTTGGGAGACACCAGTGGACTCCCTTCCCAAAAGTGGGAATATGTGTAATTAAAAAAAAAACCCACAAAAAACTCATCAGAGGAACCAGCTGTCAAATACTGAGACACTTGAGGAAGAGCAGAAATTTACTGACTGTTTTTCAGAGAACTGTTCCAATATCTAATGGCAATCTAAATTCCCCTTAGGAATTGGGTAGTTTTAGGTGCATAAACTCGTTATGAGTGGAATTATGTTTCATACACTAACAATGAAAGAAACAAAAACTGTATCAAATTGGGTAAGATGGAAGGTTTGGACTCTCAGCATCCTGACACAGAAAATGTTACCCTGCAGGAGTCACTTGCATTAGTCAAAGCACTCTGGTAGTGAAGTGCACATTGAGAACAAGGGCCAACCCTTCGGTGAGCCCAGGTGTGAGATGGGGTGGCTCGGAGTGAGGATGATTCAGCCACAACAGTCTCTGCTGCAGTCCAGAGGTCGAGTTTGGAGAGCACTGGGCATCACCCACAAGGGAACTTCTCAGTATCTGAAGGAGCTGCAGATCAACAGCCTCATCCTGGGTAACCCTGTGCCCAGGCAGCTCCAGGGAGACAGATCAAAGTCATCAGATGTTCAACCGAGCAGCCTTGTAGGTGAAGGATGCATCACAGTGACACACGAGTGCGTCATGGGCTACTCCATGTGAGTCGTGGCTCAGTAAATGGGCTTGCTCTGGCCACACCCCTTTGGTGTCCAATCCCCATTCCCAGTCCCTGTGCCCAATCCCTGGGTCAATTCCTGTGCCAATTCCTGTGCCCAGCCGCCGTTCCCAGTCCCTGTGCCCACCAGCCTGGACACGTGTGCAGCCCACGGGCAGCCAAGCCCCAGCACGACCACCTCACCCAGGAGCATCCTCATTAGAATCATCGTTACCCATTCCATGTAATTAGCTCCACATAGTTGAAAGCATATTTTTGCTTGGCCTTTCTACATCTGTGTTTTCCCCAAAGACTTAACTACCTGGTTTCATGCTCAAACACTAAAACTCAGCTCTCCTTCCATAAAGTATTTTAATCTAAAAATAATTTGAACCATGTTTATTTTTAAGAACTTTTAGCCTCCCAAAAATAATGTTTAAAAGAAAGCAACTTTAACCATGAATACAGAGTAAATAATTGCTGTTGCTTTCCTTGCAAATAAATCACTTTTACTCTGAATTTTTTTAAAAAAAAAGATCAAAAGTAACATTAATCATGCTGGCCAGGGAGCAAAAGGACATTCCCAGACATTAACTGCCTTCCAAATATGAAAAACATATTAAATATCTCTCTAAACCAAGATGTTTTCCTCATGTTTCCTTTGAGAGAAAGCTGCTGGGCACATTCCTGCCGGGCTAGGCTGGGGAGGCACCTGCAGTGTGCCACCCCTCAGCACACCTGCCCCCCAGGCCTGGCACCCAGCAGGCTCTGGCCCTGGGATGAAGATGCTCTGGTGGCACCAGGCCACCTTGCCTTTACACAGGAATTCTGCACTGAGACTCGTCCTGACTGTGCAAATTGATTTTTTCCCAAACTTTTAAGAAAGCACACACATGGAAACTCCCACTCATCCAGCTCCACCACGGCACACGTGGATCAAACACCACAGATTGTGCATTTACTTAATCATGACCTGTGAGTTCTATTGCCAAGGGATCCGAGGCACGAGGGAGAGAAACCCGCTTGGGCAGTGTAAGGAAATGCAATTAGAGTCAATCCCAAAAAAGACCCAGGAAAGCTGTTTTTCCCTCACCCCAGGCTGGCCCAGAATCCCAGCACACCCTCAGTAACCCTGGCTCAGCAGGAAAGTGCCGACTGGGCCAGCAGTTCTGGTAGCAGCCCTGTAACAAACCTCACAGCGTGGGCTTGTTATGAGGATAAAACGGGGGCAATGCTCAGTGCTGGACGCTGCCCATGGTGTCACGGCCATTAAGAGCCCTCCTAACACAGAGGGGTTTTATCCTTCCCCTCCCCACCTCCAAAGACTTTTAATGCTTTAAAGACACAACAAAACACGGATCTTCCTTCCCTTAAGCAGGGAACTGAGTGGCCAGTGCAGTCCCTGTGCCCCACGCTGGGACACACCAGGTCCTGGCCACAGGGACTGGCCGTGGGAGATGCCACTGGCTGCCAGGCTGGCACACCCACTGCCAGTGCCACCCCATACCACAGTGCCCAGGTTCTGGAACGCCCCATGGCCCTGATCCTCGGAGCAGACACGTTAGAGCACTCCTGCCGGGTGCCTGCTGCCATGTCACACCTCCACGGTGAGGCTGCTTGTGCTCCTGCTCCCAAAAACACAGCTCTGCCTAAAAGGAGAGGGATGAGTTTGGTGCCCCAGCAATAAAGGCTTCTCAGCACCACCAGTAACTCCTCCTCCCCTTCATTCCCCTGCTGCCCCCACAGCAGGAGCGACACACAGACAGGGAGGCTGCAGAGCAACAGCCAAATCTCTTGTTGGATTTGCTGTCTGTATTTCTTTGTTACCGAAGTCCCCCTAATTACTTTGAAAGTCTGTGGGTTTTGGTTACAGGAATGAGGGGTTTGTGTCAAAGGAATTTTCCAGAAAAAGCTGTTTCTCTGGAATAAGCTTCTCATCTGCTAATCCACCACTGCTGCAGTTGCTGTCTGGCCCAAAACAAAGGAATAAAGTTTTCCTCCCAGATACCCTGAGGAAGAATTTTATTAGCAGCATACATGTATGATTAGAATAACAGAAAGAAGAGTTTATTTGTGAAAGAATTGACATCAAACCAATACCCAAGTCCTCCGAGGACAGGGTAGATGCCTTTGAGCAAGTAGCTTTTAAAAAACTACCAAAAAGCACATACATCCCTCACTTTTTCCATCGAGTTTCTTCTCTGTGTTTGACTAATTTTTTTTTTTAAGCAATAGTATTTGAATTTGTACCAACTCCTAAAAATTAGGATTTTACATGTTTATCATCCCTCATAAGAAGAAGTCCCCACATATCCAAGTGGCAAACAGCACACAAGACAAAGTGATAAAACTTGGCGGAAAGTCCCTAACTGTGAATCTTTAAAGGAGCCGATAATGCCAAAGCGAACGCAGCCAGTGAGCATCCCGGGGTGGGTCAGTTAAAGCCGTTCAGCACCTGCCATGCCGTGTCACAGGTGCTGCTGGAGCAGGAACTGGCTGTCCCTGACTTACCTGCCCTCCCGAGCAGAGCTCTGCTCTCCCGTGCCCCGCAGCCAGGTGGGTGCAGGGGCGGCTGCAGCTCAGGGCTCTCACAGCATCAGGGCAGGCAGCGGGGCTCCCTCGGCGCCCCTCCTGTCCCGGCCGGTCCTGCCGGCACCAGTGGAGCCTGGGAGGCGTTCGGGATCCCAGCAGGACAACCTGACAGCGCCTGTCCTCGGCTGTGGTGAGAGCACGGTCCTGAGGGAGCCAGCCCAGTGCCCCGGCTCTTGGAATGTGTGCCCTTGGCTGAATTGTAGCACCAAAAAAGGAGCCTACAGAAATTATTGTTTTCTGATTCACTCTTAGACTAATACTCAAAGATACACAAGCTCAAGTTATTTTCCAAACATTAGGAGTAGAAAAAACAAACATTTAACAAATTGATTAAACTTCTGTTGGGCAACAGTACTTCAGAGCATACCCTGAGCCGTGGGTGTGTCTGTGCCATCCCCAACACTGCCAACAGACCTTGTGCAGAATTGCTACAGTAAAAAAAAATAACAAACCAAAAAGAGAAGAAATAAATACGTGAGGCTTCTCCTCAACCTGTTTTCCTTTCCTAGGAAGGAGACAGTTATCCCTGCTCCAGCAGGACGGAGATAAGCACAAGCAGAATGCCCACAGGCTACAGTTTTTCATTTTCCTCTTGGCCGATCTACAACTAAGCTGCCAAAATAAACAAACTTTGCCTTCCAGTCAGGCTCAAAATGAACCAAACTGAATTTTTATATCATAAAAGGAAGCAAAAAAAATAAGTAGGAACAGTTAAAATGCTTGAAGTATCCACACTTTTTTCCAGAAGGGAAAATAAATTTCTGAAGACGAGCTATTAGCGTCGATTTCAGACACTAATTACACAGTCCCCTACACATCCAACACAGTATCTCAGACACAGTTGCCTTCTTAAAGTCAATGAGGTGACAAAGTTTGGCCTCATGACATCAGTGACCAAACCCAGACTTCTTAGGTCAGAAGAGGACCAAGTACATATTTTGACACCTACCTCATCTAAACTTGTTCTTTGCAGAGCAACAGCTTCATTAAATGACAAGATTTTTTGAGTGACATTTTTGTGGCCCAGTGAAAGCTTCAAAAAGAACTTGGAGAGAAACCCAAAATCTCCTCACTGACTTAGAGCAGCAGGGATGCCCCAGGGTCACCTGAGCAGCCAAGAGCCAGCTCAAAGAGCTGGTATTGATATTTTCGGGAGATACTGATATTTCTCCAGAGGATCCAGACTACTTTCAATTTTAGACCTAATATGAACTTTAAATGATTAAATGTTTCATTGTGTACTGAAGACCTGAAGGATGAACTTTTCTAAAATGCTGGAAACACAATAAGCACTATGAAGACGTAGACCTGAAGGCTAACCCACTGCCATGCTGCCATCAGTTCATTTCTCAGGGTTCTGGCCCAGCTCTGCCTCTGAGGCACAGGCACACCACTATGCCTCATAAAATAGTGCAAAAATACCTATTTTAAAGAAAAAAACATTTTGTGAGTCTTGTAGACAAAAGTACGAACCTCGAGTACCTGCTGTGACAACCAAAATACATAAAGCACAATCAGAAAAAAACACTGGAAAAATGCAAACGCCACATGAGGCAGTCTGGAAGAGTAACTTAAAATGACTGATGGGCTGCTTCTCACTTTTGTATGTATTCTTACCCTTCTTCCACTCACTACCACTCATTTCCCTTTTTTAAAAACCTGTTCCCCTCATACAGTGTCTTTGATCCTTTCAGAGTATGACACAACATTAATAACAAGAGGTAGACAAACATCCAGGCCAAAACAGAGCATGTCATCTATCACGCTTGGTTCCCCACAAAGTACAAGCTTTAACTGGAATTGGTGTGGCCAGCAAGACTGAATTATCAAATTAATTCACATTGTTCAATTTTTTTCCTTGTTATTCTAATAGAAAAAAAAACCCAAAAAGAAGAATTATTTCCACAGGATATATCTTATGACAAGTGCAGATGCAGACCGATGGCGTGTAGAGGGTTGGAGAGCACCAGCCTGAGATACCAGCCCCACACATGCAGCACGTGGAACCATGGCAAGAGTAGCCTCTCTTCTTTTTTAGAACAGACTGCAACAAGCCAGCTGCAAATGAGCGGGAAGCCACGCCAAGCAAGTGGCATTGCACACCTGGAGGGTGGGGCATTGCACACCTGGGGCATTGCACACCTGGGGCATTGCACACCTGGGGCACTGCACACCCAGAACACGGGGCATTGCACACCTGCAGCGTGAGGCATTGCACACCCAGAACACGGGGCATTGCACACCTGGGGCACTGCACACCCACAACACGGGGCATTGCACACCTGCAGCGTGGGGCAGGGCAGGAGCCGGGCCAGGCACGGGCACAGGTTTTCTGGCCCATCCCCAGTGGGAACACGGTCACTGGGCTCCCCTGAGACCGAGGCCAGGCTGCTGTTACTGGGGACAGGCTCAGCACACATCCAGCTCCAGGTGCCAGCGATGACAGGGCTGGTGGCTGAGGAGTCACTCCCCAAAGGTGTGGCCTGTCCATCCCTGCACGTGTCCAGAGCAAGGTCTGGGCCCTGTTACAAACACAGGGGCCCTACTGAGCTCCATCAGGGACCACGGCCACAGCTGGTGGCTCCTCAAACAGGGGTGTCAAAAGCTTTGAGTCACACAGAATTTTCTATTTCATCTCATGCACATTCCAACTGACCCCTGCTCCTGACATTGCCATAATTAGAAGCATTTGACATTACACTTTAACAACATTCTTCTTAGTTGGCATTTTTGTGAGCAATTAATAACCTTGACTAAAAATAAAATTTATGTATATATACGCTGCGCTATGAAACCCACAATATTTTAAGATAGTATTTCATCTGAATACTTTCTTGAGGTCATGTGCAGCATCTATCTCTTTATATGGATAACTAGAAGCAAAGAGGAATCTGTCGTGATAACATGCAAATAAGTACGGTGCATTCATACGAGACCAAACGCTAGAGTAATAAAAAGGAAGGAAAACTACACAGCAGGACAGATATTTCCAGCATTAATGTAGCATTTTCACCTGCTGTGCAGACACAAATTCTGTGTACATGAATTAACACTTGCTCTTATTTGTTTTCTCACCTTCTTTATAGAATAGAAGCCCAATGTATGTCTTTACTTTCAACTAATATTAAGAAGCATCCATGGCTGCAAAGATTATTTCCATTTATTCATGTGAAAAATGAGGTTGTTGTGTATACTTCCTGAGGGAAAAAAATTTAAAGAGTTACGCCAAAAACGAAGACAAAAAGTCTGTTAGACCCTCATCATTTTATCACCAAGATACCTTTAAAAAATGACTCTTACATCCAAGCAATGGTCACTCCATTGCCAATAATAAGGGCTAAATCAATTTAATCACAGAGCTTCTGTACTTGCAGGTTGAGCAAAGCTCAGCAGGAGCTCCTGGGCTTCATGGAGATAGAGACTGTCCTCTGATTTCTTATCTTAATGTTTTACATTAACATTCTTTTACTATTAACAGGAGCCTAAAAACAGCCCTGCATGTGCAACTGGATCATGTGCTTATTTCCATCAGTGTTCCTCCCACAACCAGCTCCTTGTAGATAAGATTTCTAAAATAATTAATACTTTCATGGAGCCAGCTATGTTTTAACGTCAGAGACACGCAAGGAGATGGCTCTGAGAAAAAAAAGAAAAAATAGTCGTTACCTAAACAGGTAATTTTTACTGAATTCCTGAGGGGCTCCAGCACACGGAATTCCCTTTGGCTGTGCTGTACATTTGCTGTGAGAACATATATACCTCACTCAGCTTGGCTCATGAAATCCGAGTGTGTTAAATCTCTGGTGATAGAACAGTCCTGATTGCCTTTGTTCTGCTAATTAGCAGGGAAAAACCCCTTGGAACAAGTTTTTCCCAGTGAGTGCGTTAGGGCGCACACAGTGCGGTAATAGCACCACAAGAAACTTGTGTAACAGAGAATTCTGGCTTCCTGCTTTCTTAAGCCTGACACAAAGCTGGAATAATTAGGGTGATAAAGTCGAAGCAGCCCGAGTAAATTCAGCTAAATCTGGTATCACCACAGTTGGGACACTTATTTGCATGTTTAAATTACTCAAGTGACTAATTCTATAATTTCCTTTTCAATTGCTGAATGCCTTACATCTCAAACGAGTCCCCTGGGAGGCAGAGGCACAGCGCACGGTGTGTTAAACTTCCAAACTTGTTATACTGCACCAGATTAGCATAATATTGCATACGTTATTCCTTATTTAATAAAAATTTAATTGTGCATATCATTTGATAATTCAATACCAATAATTTGTTATACAAATCTAGAATGCACTCATTTGGTTCCTTCCTTGGAAAAAAAGTTACCTGTGAGTTCTCTGTGACTAAACAGTCTCACTAAAACTCCCAATTTTGCCACATTTTACCTGCAGCCCTCCTAAACAGGCCACAGCTCACACCCAGGGAAATCAAAGCCTTTTATTGGCGCTCAGATGTCCTTAAATCCAGCCCCTGGGGCTTTGTGTGGAGGAAGCAGAACACTGAGGCTGTGGCTCTTTGTTAGTGATGTTCTGGTGATACTCCTCTGGCGCACCTTTCACGCAAAGCCGGGGAATGACCAGGGAACGTGACCAGAACAAGCAGCATTCTGTGGCCAGGTTCTCCTCACAGCCTGATGTCATGGGAGGGTCTCAATCACAGACTGCAAACAGCCACTGAAAACATCTTGAAAAGTGTTTGGAAAATCCCATCCTTACGTCATTCCCAATTACCATCCCTGGCAAACCGGCCTCTCCACTGATTTGTTTTCATGCGATTTGGTTTTCCATGTCCTGGGGGAAACGGTGATCTTGAGAACCTCCTAATGAAAGTAAAACTCACTCAACAGGATCACAGGAATGACTAATTCGTTCTCTTCTGCAGAAATTAGGACAAAATATTTGTCTCGGGTAGCATGTTATTTCTTCCCTGCTTTCCAGCTTGGCACTCTGGAGCTCATGCAAATCTTCTGACACAAAAAGGACGGCAGGCGCAGCTCCCCAAGCCCCAGGGCAGCCCTGGGGATTAAACACCCACCCACCGTCCCCCCTGGGTGCCAACATCGAGCCCCAGCAATGCACTTTAATTGAGAGCAACCACTCCACTAATAGAGGAATGCCAGAGAATGCATTTTTCCATCGGAAAAAAAGTCCTAATAAGCAGCCACCTTCACACAGGTGTTAAACCCATTAACCCCCACAGCTGAGAGAGGAGAGGGTTCTTTCTCTCACATGAAAGCAAACTTTTTGGAGAAGGCAGTTGGGGCAGAGCTGCATTTACATCCTCCCACAAAGGTCAGCGCAGCTCAGCCCGGGACCCCCGGAGCCTGCTGAGAAACCCTTTACATCTGCCACGCCTGTTTGCAATCTCAGTATAACACTCAGGTCACCTTCCCAACCTTCTCCACCTTCTCTACATTTAAATTATTAGTATCATTTTATTTAAGTTTCCAACTTGCTGTGCTGTATTAGCATATTAAAATTAACTCTGCTGGCTGTAATCACTTGACCTTAATAAAACAACTTACCAAGGCAAATTTGATAAAATTATAGTACCCCCTTGTGGTGTTACCTTTGTGCCCCAATAGAACACCTTTTAATATTATATTTTTTAAAATCCTTTTTTATCAAGCTTAGTGGAGAACTAATTAGCCTCTTCTAGAATGCAACAGGAGCAAAGGGAAGTAAAGGGACTATCTCTGGAATCCAAGAATGGATGAGCTAGAACACCACTTTTCCATGAGCCGAAGGAGTAATCTTTACTAAAACTGACTCATTTTTACATCAACAAATACAGCTTATGATACTTTCACATGAAAACATCACTTAGGCAATTGTCTCCCTGATGTAAAATCAGTGAAGAATGACTTCCATTAAAAAAACACCAAACTCAAAACCAGAACACAATCAGCCCAACCAGCTTCCCAGTTAGAAAGGAATTTGGGAGTCCACCCGTGATTATACCCCAAGGAAACACCCCCCAAACCTCAGCGACACGTCCTTATAGATCCTGAATATCCTGTACCATGGCACTGCTGCTTCCAGTGCTATAAAAACTCATGTGGGACAGGTTTAGTACCCAGGAGTTCAGGTGCCCTCCAGAACCTGAAAAACGGGAATGTGGGAGCATCCAAGAGCCTGCTCAGTGGAATTCTGCAGCCAGAGAACCCTGCCGGGACAGCCTGGACACCAGTCACAGCCATTTTAAACCCCTCGCCTACCAAGCACCACCCGTAACCTTCCCTCACAACGTTCAGAAGTTACTGTCTCCTGCTCATGGCAAACAGAGCTTTGCAGTTCCCAATATTTGGCTGCGGTCTAAGAATGGAAAACAAAGAGATACACCTAAGGAGATTTTATTCAGCGAGGAGAGGACCTCTTGCTTCACACAAGCCATTAAAAATTTTACAACCAAATCATACGGAGCTGCAAGGACACAACGTGTTCCTTCTCCCTTCCAGCAGCCCTGATAAAGGAGCCTGGCTCCAGGCTGGAGGTGTTTCCTCTGCTTCAGGACTCAACTCTGCCTTTCTTCCTCCTACTGCCTTTCTGAAATTCCATGGAAAGCCATTGTTGTTAAACAGCAGTAAGTGTTACTCTCCCAGCAGTGTACACTAACAACAATTCAGCCCAGTGTCAGGGGAGGCTGTGTGTTCCTAGCTGAATTTATTTGAAAAATAAAGTTTGTTCTTTTTCTCCAAGATCTTTCCTTAAGCCAGCATGGAACTCTTGTAAAAGAAAAGTGCCTCTAAGTACCAACTACCCAAGGAACAGCCTTTTTATTTTATTTTTTTATTCCTTGCTCACCATGACAACATAATAAATGAGCCCTGAGAGACTTGCAGTGCTTAACTATTTAAAATTGTGTATTTTATCTTTCACTGTAGGCTTCCAGACATAACATCCATGATCTATTTTTCAAACCCTCTTCAGTGTCTGTGAGTGAAATGCGCCAATTTTCACCTGCAATACGCAATGATCAGAAGGACACCTTGAGCGGGGACTCTGGTAACACTTTACAGAACTACTCTTACAGTATTTTTGTGATCTATTAATAATTACTCGTTCCTGTAAAAGAAAGGCAACAAGGCAATAGTTTCACCATCTGCTTTTTCCATTTTTGTTTGGAATTCTGCTGGATGGCTCTGTATTCTTTCATACATGACTAATAGGAAAGATACAAGACTAATAGGAAACACAACTGCAACTTCACTTAGGGTTGGTTTCAGTTAACAGATGGGCTTTAAACTATCCAACATAAAAGCATTCATTTCAGAAAAACTGACCCCAAAACTGCTTCATAAAATGAAGTATTTCCATTTTTTTTTTTCCCTCAAAGCTTTAGGATCTTTCATGACACTACAGTATAAGAGGCCCCTGGGTTAAAAAAAAAAAATAGCACACACACACTTACAATTTCTGACCTTAAATATCAGAGACTAAAGGTTTTGCAATAAAAGTATCAGCAGTAACATACACTGCTCTACAAAAAGCCTCCATGACCACAGCTTTCCTTGCTAAATTTTGTGTGCCATCAAAAATTACAGCAAAGAGATCTCCAAAATCCCTTTTTTGGGTCAAGTGAAGCTCTAGTTTTGCAGCAGCCACAGAGCAGCTGTGGTGGGACTTGGGGCAGTTGCAGCAGCACTTCCCTCTGGGTAAGTCCCCCGAGGCATCCAAGGATGGACACAGCCCGGAGTGATCCCACACACAGCCAGGACTGCCGGAGAGCATTTACCCGGGATTAACAAATAGGGTTGTCAAGATCCCGGACGCGCCCGAGGCCGGGCTGGAAGGGCTTGGAGCGCCCTGGTGTAGCGGAAGGTGTCCCTGCCCATGCGGTGCCACCTTCAATCCCAGCCAGGCTCAACCCCGGGGCTTTCCCAGCCTCCCGCTTCCACAGGCTCCAGCCCAACCCACACCGCAGCACTGGCGGCGGCTTCACATAGCTTTACATTTACCTATAAGGATGGCCAAAATTATACTCTACAGTGTTTTTTGCAAAGTGCTTCTCCTACTTCTGTCCCAAAGGTGCCAGTGCAGCCCCCCCGGACGCTGAGAGTTTGGGGCTTCCAGGACTTCCAGGCAGAGCCCGCAGGTGGCGGCGTTTTCGTGTGGAAAAAGCAGAATTCCCTTCGCAGTCACTGTACAGTCAGATTCTGACCCGCTGGTGACAGGCAAAGACCCTCCCCATCAGCCCCTCTCCCCAGCCGGGGCCGGGCAGTGCCCACACAAGCAGCAGCATTTCCCTCTGGACCAGAATCCCAACTTTCCTCTCCACTGCTGTTGGGGAGCAGCATCCCAGAGGTCACCAAAGCACAGGTTTAGAAGCAGAGGAAGCAAGTGGATCTTTCCAAATTTCGCTGTACCCCATAAGCGTGGCTCTTCATTTGGAATACTTTTATTACTTCCTAACCAGAACTCTCTGAGCTTTGCAGAGAGGTATGAAACCACTCAAAAAATAATAAGAACGCACCAAACAAAACTCCCCAAACCCTGTAGTTAAAAAAATGCTGTTAAAATTTCATACAAGAATTAACAATGGAGAAAAGTTAGCAAATAAGACTAAGTAGAAAGTAAGTTCCTGTGTTTCCAACAGTGGTTTTGCCAGATGCATCATCACATCTGCATGTGAGCAATTTTTCATTATTTATAAATGCGTTACAGGAACGCGGCCAAGCTACAAACCAAAGAGTCCAACACACATTTAAAAAAAAAAAATAAACCAAAACCAAAAAACAACAGGGAATGTGTCTTGGTTATAGAACAAAAGAATTCATTTTATCACTTGGCTTTAGCGCTGGAGAAAATGGCTCCTGGTGCGCTGAACCCCGTGATGAATGTGCCCCCTCCAGATCTTTATTGCCCCTGTAAATCACCGCACTGACAGCACTTAATAAGAAAGCTTTGGAGTGGGTTTGAAGTTTTGCTTTGTACAAATAAAATCTCATATTAAAGAATTTGCTAGTCCTCAAGGTGTGGAAAAATAAGTATGACTAGAACCTGTTGTGCTTGCTTTTTTTAACTGTTTGTTTCCAGTATTATGTTTTTTAAATCATTTTGTAGCAGAGGGACCAGAATAACATAAGGAAGATGGTCAGTATTAAAATAAAAAATTAGAATTGGGACTTAGTTACAAAACCCCCATATTTCTGATGTTTCTGTACCCTGTGATGTGTGGATAGGGCAACAAAATCAGAGGCACAGAATATAAAACATTAAATATCTTCCATGGAGTGATATGACATGTTGACCATACTCCTGGTTTTTAAGTAAAGAAAGCGAGGATTCGGCGTCCACAGTTATCGGACAAAATTCCACCCTTTGAGAGAGGGCAGGATTATCTGAGTCACCTGCCACCCCCCAGGTGGGAACAAAAGGGTTTCAATCCCTTGGCAGCAACTGCAACAACATTCACAGACGGTGTCAGTAACGACTTCTACATATATATCCTTTATTATATATTTATACACACACAGCTTTGGTCAAGCACCCTGTAGGGAAACAGAGAAATAAATTACTACAACACAAATATTTAAAGTTCATATCAGAAAGTGAACAGACTCGTTTATAATTACAGATTTAATCGCTTGCTTTAGAGATGACACTCTAGAACTGATATCTGAGGGGGGGAAGTGGCTATTTGGAGGTGTTCAGAAGCAAAGTGCAGCTTGGCTCAGGCCACCACGCACTGATAGACGGCGTCAGCACATCCCTGAATTACACTTTAACCAAAATAAATCACAACTCCTGTGGTGGTGGCTTTCTGCTCTGCTTCCATGGCTTGTGTTATCCTTGCTCAACTCCAGGCAGCATCATTCCTTCTAAACCAGTTTATGGCACACCCTGGCTGAGGAAATCTTAACAGGAAACTACAGTTATTTGGACAAAGCTAGATGTATTTATAGGGAAATAAATGTATTTCCTGTTCAAACTGGGAGCACAAAGGTATTATATGACAGACTATCAACAGGTCTGGAGGAAGTCCAGCTTCTCCTGACGGATAAAACACACTGGAGAAGGTACCTCTAGGAAAATAAACGCTATGGACGTGGTCTGTAAGTGCAGGAAAAATAAAGGAAGGGTTTTCCCTAAGAACAAACCCAACCAGTATTAAAGGAGCACATTAGTAAGAGTCCTTTAGGATTAGGATCCAAAGTATCAGGTATCAATGTTTCCCAGCTGCAGGGATCTTTTTCTGCCTCTCACCACTGGAAAGAACATCTGCAAAGGTGTGGCCGCTGTGCCACCAGAAAGAGTAACCCGGCACCTGGGGCCAGTGCACAACCCCAGACCAAGCGAAAGGAAGAGAGCCGGGGCAAAAGGAGGAGAATCAGGGCACACGAGGAGTCGGAAGGGAGTTCCAGGTCCATCATGTTCCCCCCGGGATCCCCGAGCTGGACACGGACCCGGCACAGCCGCCTCCCCTTCCAGGGACATTCCCCTGCCGCCCGCTCCCCCTGCAGCTCAGCGAGGCAACAGCTACAGCCCGCTCTAGCGTTTATAACCATCACTTTGATTTTTAAACTACTTTAAAATGGTTTCGTCTAATTTTCCAAACCGGAAACCATTCTTAAACCTCCGAGAACAGCTGTGTGTAACTTTTGGGGGGTTGTGTATGGGTTGGATTGGGGTTTTTTCAACAAGATAAAAGCCTGACAAATGCTGCAGAAATCACTTGTTCCATTTTAAAGAGCAGATCCCAGGTCTCCTCGTCGTTCCATCCCACTCCAGGTGAGGTGCCAGTGCCCAGGGACGGCCCCAGCTCAGCACCCCGGAGAAGGATCCCCTCTCAGTGAGGATGTTTGCCACTCCACGGCTCAACCACCTCATTAGCCGCTTTTTATTGAGCACCAGCACTCATTAGTGACTTCTCGATTCTCTGATTAGGCAGCGCACTGCCGGGATCCCCAGCCTGCCTCTGCCAGCCGATCAGCTCAGTAATTCTGATCGTCTCAAACCCGGGGAGCTGTGAGGGAACTGCAACCCCTGGGAGCTGGCTCCATTCACCTCTTTGTGTCACAACACCAATACCCCAAACTCCCGGCAACACAACCCGGAGAACCCAGCTTCAAAGGCGCCAAGTTCCAGAGTAATTTCAATAAAAAGCCACAACAGGCCATTAAAACGCCCCTTATTTGTGTCTGCCGCGCTGCCCCCGCGGGGGCTGGCACCCTGCGGAGGTTTTAAATCTCTCTGGGAGCCGGGGCAGCCCCGAGGTGGCCCTGCCCCGGCCGGGGACATCCCCTGGCCCTCTGCCCCCCGTCCATCTCCTGCCTGTCCCCCCGGCCCTGCCCGGCGTGATTTAACAACTCTAATTCCTTAGTTAACGATGTCAAAGGTTTTTAGGAAATTGACTGTATCTCACCAGCGATACATTTCTTCTCGATGACAGAGTGGTTAAAATGATTTTTAAACCAAGACGGCAAAATAAAGCGGTAATAAAATCAATAAAAGGTGCTTAAAACATTCCTTCTATTAGGTAATGGCATTTAAAATATCCGTAGCTTGTAATGGCACTTAGGATATGCCCGAAAATCAATGAACTAAATTACTTATTGAACTAGTTAATTTGAACATTGAGTTTTATAAGTATATTGATAAAACAAGAGACAAGAACGCTGGCTGTGTTCGAATTCCACGGTCAGATATCTCCCTCTGCTGGGAAAAACCTCAGAAAACTCCACTAGAGACTCCTTTATTTTTTTTTTCTTTCTTTCTTTTTTTTTCCGCAGGGACACTAAAGGATGTAACAACGGAAAACTCCATGGGAGATCTCAGACTCTGAAGGGTTCGTAAATAATTGTCGTTTTTGCCAAAATCTCTGAAGTTTTACGATGCTGAATAGCACCACAAAACCTTCAGTTGCACCCAAAATACCATTTGGTATTTTGAAATACCAAAATATTATCACTATATACAGAAAGTACATAAACCATGTGGGAACAGTGTAAAAAATAAGGGGATGTAATAGTGCTTTAAAAACTGCGAGATCACCTTCAACAACTTGGATATTTTTCATGTTATTAACTCCTCCGTGTAGACTCTGAAGTAACAGCCTCAGGTAACACTTTTTTTTTTTTTCCCCTAGAAATAGAGTGTGAAGGACAACTTCCGTGTCTTTTTTGACAAGTTTTGCTCCTGAGGCGCAAAAACCCTTCTCCAAAGTCTCACCTGAGCCTGTTTTTCCTTTACACGCAGCATAAACCTCTACAGAATCCCAGAGGCTGAAGGGCATCGGCTTTACCTGCCGCGGTCCCTGGGAAGAAACCAAGCACTAATAAAGATTTCTACCTATTTTGGAGGACTTTTATCGCTGCGGTAGCGGGATTCCTGCCGTGCCCTGAGGCTCTGGGACGACGGCGCTTTGCGGGGCCGGGTCTCCGGGCCAGCACCGAGGGGAGGGTTAAACCCGGTGTTCGGCTCTGGGCTCGCAGCCCCTGAGGGATGGCAGGGCCGGGATCGCGGCCTGAGGGGATCCTCACCCCCGGACAGGTCCCGCAGATCCCTCAGCCGGCCACAGGCCAACGCCGCCCGCAGATCCCACCGGAGCAGCCGCGGGGACACAGATCCCGGCAGGACTGGGGACACTCGGGGGAGGGACGGGGGGAAATGAGGGGAAAAGATGGGGAGAAGAGGAGGAAAAAGGGAGGGGAAGGGAATGAGGGGCTTTAAAAAAGCGGGGGGAGAAAAAGAGGGGAGAGGAGTAAAAAAGAGAGGAAAGGGGTGAAAAAGGGGGGGGGGAAGGGGAAGAAAAAAGGAAAGAAGGTGGGGGAAAGGGGAAAAGCGAAGGAAAAAAGGAAAGAAAGTGGGGAAAGGGGGAAAAGGGGAAAAAAAGGGGGGAAAAGGCCGAAATAGGGAGGGGAAAAGGGGCGGGGTAGGGGCGGGGCCGCCGCTGAGGGCCGCCCGCTTCCCGCCCTTTCCCCACCTCGGGGCGGAGCTACGCCGCAGCCCCAAGATGGCGGCGCTACCTTCTCAGCATGGCGGCTCTACCGTCTCAGCATTGACGCGTCCCAATGTGGCGAATCCCCTCCAAAGATGGCGAACGCACTTTCCCAAGATGGCCGCGGCCCCGCCCGGCGTGCGGCCGGCCCCGCCCCGCGCGTTGCACGCCGGGCGCTCGGGGCGGGCTGAGGGCGCGGGGCCGGTCGGGCCTGGTGCGGGCGCGGCGGTCGGAGCGAGCGGGGCCGGGCCGGGCCGGGCCGGGCAGGGCGGGCGCCATGCCGGAGCTGGCCGTGGACAGGGTGGTCGTGCACCCGCTGGTGCTGCTCAGCGTCGTCGATCACTTCAACAGGTGCGGCCGGGCGGGAGCGGCGCCGCGGCGCTGAGTCACGGCCGGGCCGGGAGCGGGGCCCTGAGGGAGCCCGGGGCCGGGAGGGGACCCGGCGGAGCGGGAGGGCCCCGGCGCCGGCAGGGGACCCGGTCCCTCCGGCACCCCGCGTAATTTGAGCTTAATTCCGCTCCTTCCCGCTGGTGCCGAGCGGTTTTAGAGTCAAAAATAAAGCCCTAAATCCCAGGAGGCGGCCGAGCCCGCGATGGGTGACACTGGGGCCGGTCGCTGCTCGCCGTTGTCGGCCGGTTTGGGGTCTCGTCCCCCGTGAGTGACATGGGCCCGTCCCTGGGGAGAGGCTTGGGTTCCGAGGGCACCGGGACGCCCTTCTGCGGCTGTAAACACAAGAGTGATCACACGATCATAACCCCTCTCTTCCACCCCCGCCGGGCCGCCTCCGACACGGGCTGGGCGTCCCTTCGCCCTCCTCCCTGTTTGTGGCAGGGCCTGACAGTCTTTGTCCTTTTAGAATAGGAAAAGTGGGAAATCAGAAGCGAGTGGTCGGAGTGCTGCTGGGCTCCTGGCAGAAGAAGATCCTGGATGTGTCCAACAGCTTTGCAGGTGAGTCCAGGTGTCCTGTGCTTCTCCAAAGCCACTGAATTGTTTAGTGGATGGATTGTGTTGGGGTTTTTGAAGGAACCCTTTATCCATCCATGTACAAATCATCCCATATCCAACAACAATTCAAACTGCTGTTGACACCCCTAAGTAAACCTCAGTCTCCTTTAGCAGCCAAAAATACCCGAACCCAGAGCATTTTGATAAACATTTTAATTCAGGAATTTGGATTCTTAAAGGCTGGTATTCTGTTTTATTCCCAGTTCCTTTTGATGAGGATGACAAGGATGATACCGTGTGGTTCCTGGACCATGACTATCTGGAGAACATGTATGGAATGTTTAAGAAGGTCAATGGTGAGTTGAGATCTTCTGACAGTCAGGGATACACTCCCAAAAACTTTCAGGGCTGTGGAAAAGGGAATTCTTATTAATCACAGAATCCCTAAGGTTGGAGAAGATCTGTAAGATCGTGGAGTCCATCATCAGCCAGCACCACCCTGTTCTCCACTAACCCTGTCCCACGTCCACCATCCTGAACCCCTCAGGGGTGGGACTTGCCTCTCCAGATGTCAGAGGTACATGCTGTGGGACCCTGAGAGCGACACAATTAACAGAAGCTGTTAATTACCCAGTGAAGGGGCCAGGAGAAAAGCTGTGGGTCAGTAACAGTGATGAGTCAGTGTGGTCACTGCTCAAGCCGTGGCTTAGTCATCCAGTTCCCTCTCCTCCACACAGACCAGACTCTCTGCCTCCATCAGCCCGCCCAGTCTGTGCCCAGGCCTGTGCTGGGGCCGCCCCGTGGTTCTGATCCCAAATCCTTTCTGCTTTTGCTCAGCCAGAGAAAGAATCGTGGGGTGGTACCACACGGGCCCCAAGCTGCACAAGAACGACATCGCCATCAACGAGCTGATGAAGAGATACTGCCCCAACTCTGTAAGTGGGGCCCCCTTGGGCCTGGGGGGTTGTTCTTCTCTCTCCTTCCCTGAAAGGGCCATCTGGGGAGCCTTGCACCCCAGCTTTTTGCTGGTGACACAGCGTGGTGGTTGTAAAGTGATTGAGGAACTGGGCTCAGGAGCTTCTTGAGTCATTGTTTCAGTGCCTGAGGTTACCCCTCTGAGCAGCCTTGTGCTGGTGCTGAGGAGGGAAGAGCTGGCTTGGGTATTTTTTTCCTACTCTTGGACTGAAATGCAGTTTTCTGCACGTTTTCTTTCTCCCCGAGGTGCTGGTGATCATTGACGTGAAGCCAAAGGACCTGGGGCTCCCCACAGAAGCCTACATCTCCGTGGAGGAGGTTCATGATGTGAGTGTTCACTCTGTGGAGTGTCACAGCCACCGCTGGGAGCACTCGGGGGCTGGAACTGGTGGGTGTCAGTGGCTGCAGGTGCTCCCAGGTGTGCCCAGGTGTGCCCAGGTGTGCCCAGTCATTGTGGGCCTGCCCTGAGCAGCTCCCTCCTCGCTGAGCCCCGTGCAGGCCAACAACACCCAGCAGTGACTCACTCTAATTGCTGCATTTGAATTAATTCTGGATGCATATAAAATATTGGATCTTCCTGCCTTTCTGAGGCCTTCCCTACAGAGCAGGAGCTGCTCTCCCAAAATGCAATGAGGTTGGATCAGGGAGGAGAGAAATCATTGTGATGCTCGGAATTTCCATTGCTCGCCCTGGGCACGGAGCAGCAAAGTGCAGGAAGGGGAAGTTACCCAGAGCGGGAGAGATTGCTGGGGCAGTTGGTGACACTGATTAAATCAAGGACATGGCAGCTCTCAGATCCCTCGTGGGCTGTGTGGGGCTGCTTTTCCTGTTTCCGTGGTGCCGTCCCTCATCCCCTGGCTCAAGTCCCCCGTTTGTGTGTCCCTTTAGGATGGCACCCCCACCTCCAAGACCTTTGAGCACGTGACGAGCGAGATCGGGGCCGAGGAGGCCGAGGAGGTGGGCGTGGAGCACCTGCTGAGGTGAGCGAGGGGCAGCTCCGGGCTGTTCCTGTGCCCAGGGAGCGCCTTAACCACACTCCATCAGTGCTGGGACAGTGAGGTGCTAATCCCCGTCCCCTCTGCCTTTCAGGGACATCAAGGACACCACGGTGGGCACGCTGTCCCAGCGGATCACGAACCAGGTCCATGGCCTGAAGGGACTCAACTCCAAGCTTCTGGACGTCAGGAGCTACCTAGAGAAAGTAGCCCTGGGCAAACTCCCCATCAACCACCAGATCATCTACCACCTCCAGGACGTCTTCAACCTGCTCCCAGACGTGAACCTGCAGGAGTTTGTCAAGGCCTTCTACCTGAAGACCAACGACCAGATGGTGGTGGTGTACCTGGCCTCGCTCATCCGCTCCGTGGTGGCCCTGCACAACCTCATCAACAACAAGATTGCCAACAGGGACGCGGAGAAGAAGGAAGGACAGGAAAAAGAAGAGAGTAAAAAGGAGAGGAAAGATGAGAAGGAGAAGGACAAGGAGAAGAGTGATGGCAAGAAAGAGGAGAAAAAGGAGAAAAAGTAAAAGGTGTAGTTTTTTTATTTGTAAATTAAAAATCTTGTAAACTAAATGCCTGGTGCTGGGGTCTTCTGTGTTGTGCTCAGCACTCTGCTGCTCCTTACCCAGGCAGGGTTGAGGGGAGCCATGTGGAGGCATTTGATTTGATAATACTGTTATACGGCACTCTTCCTTCCCCAGGGTGTCTCTGGGGGTGCTGAGGCCTCAGCTCGCTCACACTCTGCTCTCACTGAGCACGTTCCCGTGTTCCAGGGCTACTCCTTTTGCCAGTAGCCAGTTTTGTGCTCCACAGCCATCCCTGTGTTTAACTGGCTCTGTGCCCCAGCCCCTCAGGGTTGTCACTGCTGTCACAGCTCTGTGGCTCCCTGGGGACAGCGCTGGTGGCCCTGTCACCCCTGGCTAGGACCAGGCAGCTCTGGGGGCTGCAGGAGGCTGTGAGCCCCGGGAGGCTCTGGGGCCACCACCACTGACAGCAGGCAGGGACAAAATCCACGGATTTGTGATCCCAGGGCTGAGCTCCGGGTGCCATTATGGCCCTGGAGCCCCAGCCCTGCACAGACCCCACCCTGGGAGACACACGGGGACAGGGGACAGGAACAGGCCTGGACACACAGGGACCGAGGACAGGAACTGACCTGGGACACACAGGGACCCGGGACATGTACAGGGACCCAGCACACACACACACCCCCAGGACACGCTCCCAGGGATCCAGCACAGGCACACCTCGGCAGCTGCTTTGTCGTTTATTGCACACGAAGCCGCGGGGCCGTGCGGATCCGGCCGTTCCAGCCCGGGGCCGTTCCCAGCCCGGGGCCGTTCCCGGGCCCCGTCTCCGCAGGGCCCCCGGATACAGACACGGCCGGTCTGTCACCCGCACACACGGGGGAGGGACAGAAGTGACATCCAGGTGCCGGTGCCCTCAGCGCGGCCCGTCCGGCAGCAGAGGGAGCACAGGAGTGCGGGCAGAACGCAGGATCCGAGCAAAGGCTGGCGGGGCCCCGGCAGTGCCTGAAGCCCCCGGGGCTGCTGTGGAGCACCAGCTCCGAGCAGGAACATCACTTAAATACAACTGCCCCGGGGCCGCGGGCTGCACATCGGGACACGCTCAGCCGGGCTCCGGCTCCAGTGGCTGCGGGTCTGGCCTGGGAAGGGGCTGTGCTGTGCTGGTGCACAAGAGCCCCTCAAAAGCGTCGTCTTGGGGGTCCCTGTTACTGTTGCTGAATGCTGGCTGCAGGATGGGGCCCAGAAAATCTGAGAGCCATTTTCCTCCCCACTTGCCACTACCAAAATGCCATGAAAAGGCATGAAAGAAAGTATGACGGGGAAGAAGAGCCTCTACCAAACACATAACTGTCTGCTGGGGGGGCCGGGGAGCCCCAGTGCCCCCCCCTGTGCCAGCCCTCATGAGCCAAGCCCTTGTGTCCTCCTCTCCATCACACCTCGGGTTTCCTCAGGGAGGGAAGCACAGCCCCGTTCCCCCGGGGCCGTGTCAGTGCAGGCCTCGCCCAGGAACAAGAGGCACAGTGTCCGTGGGGGCCTGTGCACACCCCGGGCAGGCTGGGCCCCGGGCAGTGCTCCGGGAACGCCCCACGGCTCCATCACTCCTGTCCAAACCCTTCCGTCTCCTCGATGGCGTAAAGCAGCTTCTCCTTCAGCTGTTCATAGCTCTTGTAGGGAGGGAGATCCAGGCGGTTGAAGCTGGGGAGAGAGTGGAGGTCGGGCCGGGCCAGGCACAGCAGGGCCACCCACGGGCTGGAGAGCCCTGTGCAGCCCCACAGAGCCCCCCGTGTCCCCCCGTGCTCTGGCAGTGACTTACCACGTGTGGCTCCGTGGCAGCCACGTCTCTTTGCCAACTTTATCGATGCAGAATTTCTGGGGCCCGTTGCTGCCTGTTAATGATGAGCACAGCAAAGCTCTTTACACGAGCAGGAGCTGAAAAAGAAACCCCTCCCACACACACCAAGATCCACCATCACGGCCCTACGATCCCAGGGTCACACAGGGCACAAATCCATGGCAGCAATCCCTGCCTGTTTGCGGAGAGGATGCTCAAAAATCAAAGGAGAAAGCAAAAAGCAGACTCGCAGCACAGAGGGGCAAGAGCACCAACTCTGAGCACAATGGTTCCATAGCAAGTGCTAAAACTTACTGATCTCTAAACCCTCAGGATTGTGCAAGTCCATCCAAGAGTTTTAAAGGACCTGGCATAGGACATCTGAGTCACTGAGATGGCTTTTTAACGCATTGGGAATGCTGGAGAGGTTCCAGGGGGTGGAAAAAGCTAATATGCCAGCAAGAAAACTGAGTGTGTTAAGCAAGCTGGTTGGCTTGACACAAATGCCAGAAAAGTCAGGGAAAGGCTGGTATAGGCCCCAAAAAGCAGTAAATTAAAGGATGAGTGGAACCACACTGCGGTTTTCTGAAAAAGAGTCTTTGTCGCTCAAGAATCAAAATTGAATCAGAAATCCAATCTCATTCAGACTGAGATCACAAAGCAGCCTCACAAAGTTAACCCTGGCGGGACGGTCACGGCCAAAGAACGTGTCTGGAAATGACACACCACCAGATGGGATCCCTGTGCTCAGACCTCACAGCTGCTCTCCTGCTCACGTGGGGACGGGGACAGGGACAGGAAGGTGCCACCCCTGGCCCCCAGGACACACCAATGAGCTCAGCAAAGCCCCCGACGGGCAGGCGGCAGGTCCCGGTCACAAACTGCAGCAGCCGGATCCTCTTCTCATTGTCCATCTCCTTAACCACCTGCAGCAGGAAGGCAGCAGCTGAGTGGGATCCCAGCCCCATCCTGCAGGATGGGGACCCCACACCCTCAGCTGGGCTCAGACTGACCTGCCAGAACCACTGGATCTGTTTGCTGTTCTTGGTGTAGTGCCTGTAGATGGTATTTTTCTGCCAGTCGTTCATGTCGATCTCTTGCATCCCGCACAGCATCAGCTGGGGACAGGGGACACTCAGCAGGGGACAGACAGGGCCCTGTGCCCATGCTCTTGAGCACTAACCCCTCTGGTGCCAGCCTAGACCTGGCCCAGGCACCAGCACCGAGATGTTTGGGACAAATTCCTCCCATCCAACGAGATGTTCTCTTGCCAATGGACCCAACAAGCCACCCCCTGCCCCAACACCCGGGGCTGTACCCAAGCCAGCGGGCACAGAGCACAAGCAGGGTCAGCACGTGCCACTTCCCACCCACATCCCCACCCCAGGGGCCAGCTCACCTCCAGCTCCTTCTCATCGAAGTAGCGCAGCCACTCGAGTGGCACCACCTCGTTGAAGCCGTCCAGGAACGCCTTGGTCTGTTCCTCCACGCCCCGTGTGAACCTCCAGTCCGTCAGCAGCCTGGGGAGGCACAGGGGTGGGCACAGAGCCAGCACTGCTGGCCTGGCACGGGGAGACCCCGGCATCCCTCCCACCAGCAGGGAGGGCCCCGGGAGTGTGGGGAATGGGAGAGAGGCTCCCTCAAAGCACCACGGCTCCCCTCAATTCCCACTGGTGGGTTTCTGTGCCTGCCCCCAAACCATGAGCAGTATTCAGCCCCGACAGCAGCCTTAGGAGCTCCAGGGGTGCAAACTACATCCCCTGGCTGGAGCTGAGCTGGCCCTGGCAGCCCCCAGGCAGGCAGGGGGAACAGCCATGGGACGGGAGAGCAGCCTCAGCCTCTCTCCCCTCTCCTTTTTCCTGAAAGTCCTGGCAAGTGCCCAGCCCGCAGCAATCCAGACCGCAGCAGAGCTCGGCCAGCCGCGCCAGCCCGGCTTGTCACAGGCCACGTAGCCCAGGGAAGCGGCCACGTCCCAGCCCCAGGGTCCCACCCCGCTGGGGGCGGGTGCCTGACGGGACCCTCGGGACAGCCACTCACATGATGTACTCCTCCTTGTTCTCCTCCGTCACACGGATGCTCTCACCGCCCTCCTTCAGCTCATGGGTGGTCACCTTGCCCAGGATCTCCATGTCCTGGATGAAGTACAGCTCCAGGCCACACTCCTCCAGGCTGTTCTCCCTGCGGGGACAGCGGGCTGTGACTCCTGGTGGAGGCACCCAGCAGCAGGGAGGGGCTGTGGGGAGAGCTCTGCAGGAGGGAGTGCAGGGCACTCACTTGGTCCAGACGATGGAGTTGTAGAACTCAGGGTCGATGGACTCCAGGTCCTTCAGCGTGGGGCGCTTGTTCAGCATCCGTTTGTAGAAGGGCAGCGTGAAGCCCGTGTCGATGAACTTGCCGTGGTACAGAGCCTGCGGCAGGGAGGGGACACCAGGTCACCGGGGACATGCAGCCCTGGGGCAAGACTGTGCTCCACCCCGGGCAGCCACGGGGCAAAGGGACTCGTCCAGGGGTTCCTGGGCCGTGGTACCTGCTCCTGCCTGGCACACACGGAGGGGCAGGGTGGGCTGCCCCAACAGCACTTCCCGGGCCGGGTGGGCCGCAGCCCCTCTCCCTCCCCACCGCAAATTCCACTGCATCTCCCTCTCCCCTCACAGCTCTATTAAGAGCACTTGTTTAAACAGAGCCGTGCTGTGGCTTCCCTGAATCCCTGGCTTCCAGGAGCCCCGAGGCAAAGGCAGCCAAAAATAATGCAGACGCTTGTCTAGAACGGCCCAGCGGTGAGTAATAGTCTGGGGTTTTATTGGTATCCTGCGAGGCGGGGCAGGGCAGGGCAGGACAGCCGGGCCGGGGCCGCCCCCACACACACCCCGCGGGGCTGAGGGCCAGGGACCCTTCCCCGGGCCCAGGGAGCCCCGGCAGCCCCCCTGCCAGCCCGGGGCACGCCGGCCTTGAGCAATCCCAGACAAACGGGAGGAGCTGCTCTGGAGCTTGGGCAGCTGGAAAATCTCACACTGCTGGGACTAAAAATAGTCCCTGGAGCTGCAGACCCGACAGCACCTGGGGTGACAGCCAAAGACCTGGAGCCATCTATCCCCGCCACAGCTCCTGGGAAACCAGGTCTCCTCTGGCCCCGCAGCCATTCCGTGGATTTAAAATGCATCACCCCGCAGCAGCCTCTTGAAGGCCCATCTCCCCTGACACACACGCGGGGGAGAAGGGGCTCAGGGAGGGCAGCAGCGCCGAGCCCAGCACAGCCACAGCACATGGAGCTGCCCCTCGCCCTGCTGACCCCTGGTCCCCGCTCCCCAGGGGACACAAAGGCCCGGTTTGGTGCCCCGGGCTCTCACCATGGCGATGAAGCGGCCGATGAAGCGGAAGTAGGTGAGGTGGTCGGGGTTGATGGACGAGGCGGGGCTGATCTGCAGGCAGTAGTTGTTCTTGCCCGCGTACTCGAAGAGGCAGTACATGGGGTTGAGCACCTCGTGGGACAGGAGGAAGAACCACTCCCTGGCATGAGACAAGGGGAACACGGTGACAAGCAGCTCAGGGAGGGGACAGTGTGTGTCCCTGCACCCAGTGGGTGCCCGGCAGGAGTGACTGGGCGAGGGTGTTGCCCTCCCAGGGGTTCTGTATGGGGTTTGTGAAGTGTTTCTGGAGACAGCAGCCTACAGCAGGCCCTGCTCAGAGCACCAGGAACCTCGGCAAGTGTCACACACAGTCCCAGCGGGGCTGTCCCACACATACACACCCCCAAGTGCACCCAGTCCCTCTGCACACGCTGCCCCAGGCTCGGGACAGCACCGTCCTGGCTTTGCTCCCCCGGCCCTGCAGGCAGACAGGAATCCTCAGACGTGGAGGCAGCCCCGGCATCCCGTCCGTGGTTCTACCCTGTGGTAGAACAGCATGACGTAACCTACCATAGGGTAAAACCACTGGCAGGACACGGAGAGAGGTGGAGCAGGAGCAGGAGCCGGGGTAGCAGCCCCACACAGGGCAGCAGGCGAGTGTGGGGTGGCAGCAGGCAGGGACACGCCAACCCAGCTCCAACGACATGGCCCAGGTGACCCAGAGGGGGCTCACAGGGACACAGGACCCCCTCCAGCAAAGCCACAGCCCATGTGCTGTGGGAACATCATCCCGGGGCAGCAACACAGCTGCAGCAACCACATCACACCCTGCCTGCCCTGGCACAGCCTGACCGTCTGGGAACACCAGGGCCTGTCTGCTGCAGGGAGATGAGGCCACTCAGCCCATCGCCCCCACAACTGGGGGCAGCAGGGGAGCCCCAGCTGGGTGCTCTCACTGCCAGGTACAGGCGCTGTGACGCTTTCAGGGTGTCCCACCACTCCCAAAACCCAGTTTCCCATTTGAATGCCCCTGGACTCCTCTGCTCAAGGGCTGGAAGCCCCAAGTGCAGCTGCCTTATGCCCACAGGGCACACAGCCCTGTGGCCTGGCATGCCACGCTCACCTGGCAATGCCACCATAGTCCAGGCCCTCCTCCCCTCGCATGATGATGTACAGCCGGCGCCGCAGGTCGTACGGCTTCATGTTCATGATCTGGGGACCAGCAGGGCAGTGTCACCATGGCTGGGGCTGGCTCTCCTCCTGAGGGCCAGCCCCACACTCCTGAGGGCCAGCCCCACACTCCTGCCCGTTCCCATGGCCCCAGCACCCCCCTACCTGCTGGAAGGAGTCCTCGAAGAGCGTCTGCCGAGACACGCTGATCTTCACGTGGCTGGGCAGCGCGTTAGACTGCAGGGCAAAAGGACGGGGCTGTGTGAGCCTGGCATGGCTCTCCTCACCCACAGCTGCCCACAGGGCTCGGGGCACCCACACAGCTGCCCACGGCCGCTCTACTCACGTGGCAGAGGAAGCGGAACTGGTGGTACTTCCAGCGAAAGCTCCGGTCGTACGCGCCCGGGGAGCCACCGTGCTTGCTCCTGCCAAAGCAGCAGGGCCTCGTCACACCCCCTGCCCTGAGCAGCCCCCAGCACCAGGCAGGTGGGATGAGGGTCACTGGGGTGCAGCTCTCCTCTGTCAGAGCCCACACGAGCCCCAGACCCCCTGCTCAGGGCTTACCCAGACTCAAAGCCTGGGCGCGGGTCCTTGAAGGTGGTGGTGCGGGTGTTGTGGTCCACGAAGTACCGCACGCTCTCGTTGGTGTACTTCATCTCCCAGCCCGGCGGCAGCGGCGGCTCCTGGATCATACTGCTGGCAAGGAAGGGCTCACCAGACAGGCCCTCAGGCAGTCCCCCCCTCAACTACAGCTCTGTGCCAGGCCAAAGGAAGGATTCGTGGCACGGGACTGGTGAGTGACTGTCCACACCCCGGGAGAGGAGTCCTGCCTGGGCAGCACCCCGGCCACAGCACTGCCAGAGCTTCACTCCCCATGTGTGGGACACACGGCCTCAGGGCAGGCCAGGTCCCTGGAGAGCTGCACCTTCCCCAGCCCCGCTCCCCCCACGGCCACCTACCCCTGTGTGCGAGGGTCTTCCCACTGCGTGGTCCGGGTGTTGTGGTTCACGTAATACACTCGCCCGTTGTCCTGTCTCTTCTCTAGGAGAAAAGGGAGAGGAAGCGTTAGCTGGAGTCCTGGGAACAGCCCTCCCCTTCCCAGCTCACAGGAAATTTGTCAGCTCCCCCATCCCACCTCCCTGGCTCGTTTGGAGAAGGCAGGATAAACCCCACATTCCTTCTGCGTGCCCGAGCTGCCTCAGCCTGGCAGTGCCAGCGTGCAGGAGGTGCCAGGGCACACACCCTCGTGGCACACACACAGCCCCTCCTGGGACACACAGCACTGTCCCTCCACACGGACCCACAGGTGCTTTCCCAAACTCCATGGGTGGCTTTGCTGCAGTGCACACGTGTGTGAGCACACACACCGTCCCCGTGCTGCACACAGGCACAGAACAGCTCCAGCACACAGCCCAGCCAGCCCTGCACACACCCCCTGCCTCCCCAGCACTGTGTGTGCCCTGCACCTCCTCCTCCTCCTCCACGCGCTGCTCAGCCCTGCGCCGTGCAGGCAGGGACACCCTGTCACCTCCCTGTCACCCTTCTGGCCAGGGCCAGCCCCTCGCTCCATCTCTGTGGGCAGCAGCCCCCCAAGGACGGCCAGGACTGCATCCATCCCAGGGATCCCATCCCAGGGATCCCATCCGTCCTGGGGTGCTCAGGCCCACGCAGAGCTGTGCCTGCCCAGCCGGCACTGGGATGGGTCCCTTCTCCTTGCTGATGGGAGGTGGAACACCCAGCAAGGGCTCCACCACTGCCCCCATCAAGACCCTGCCCCTGCAGACTGCCTGAGCAGCCTTGGCCCCTGTCCTGCTCCAAGCTCCCACAGTTTTACCCCTTCTCCTGCTCCCTCTGGCACAGCACAGCCCAGCTGCACCCACAGCCATCCCAGCCTGCCCTGCCCAGGGATGCTCCCACCATGAAGGGGATCTCTCTGTCCTGGGGGTGGCACAGGGACTTTTCAAAATGTCCCAGCACACAATGGCTGAGCCATGTGGGGACGAGCAGCTCTGCTCCTGCCAGCTCCCAGCCCTACCCCAGACCCAGGCAGAGCATCCCCAGAGGCAGCACAGCATGGGACGAATCCCTGCTCATCAGAGGGGTCCAGGGATAAGCAAGGACTTCACCCCCAAGCTGGGGAACTTCCCCAATCCAAAGAACAATCACAAGCACTTCTGCATTCAGCAGCTGAGAGAGGCTGGGAACTCCTCCAGGAAAAGGGGAGAAAAGAGGAAAAGGAGCTGAATTTCACATAGCAGATGGTGCTGGCCACAGGCAGCCTCAGCCCCACGTGCAGCCGAGCCCAGGGAGCGCTGGAGCCACCCTTCACCCCTCCCAGGGACGGCAGCAGGGATGGGCAGGGTGCTGCTGCGGGTGACAGGAGTGTCCCCTGGGGCCATGCAGGGACAGGTGAGGCAGTGCAGTACTTACCCCAGCCGGGAGGAAGGGGCCCCAGAGGATCATTGTCCGACGGGGCTCCGGAGGACTAGAGACAACAGAGAGAGCAAAAACACGGAATAAACCCCAGAGCCGGGCTGGCAGGGAGGAGCAGAATGCAGAGGTGAGCCGGCCAGCCCCGCTTCCACTCGCCTCTCCTTGGCCCACAGCTCCCAGGGAATAGAAAAAAAAATTGCACGCTCAAGGAGGGTTAAAAAAAGAAACAAACAAAAAAAAAAGGCAAAAGCAAATTAAAAAATAAAAAAAAAGAAGAAGAAGAAGCCCAAAAGCTCAGGCTAAGCAGGGGCTGGGGCAGCCAAGGGGCAGCGGGGCAGGGGCTGTGCCGGCCGAGGGCGGCAGGACGGCCCGCAGGGCTCCGGACGTGCGCGGCTGCTCGGCTGCGCCGGCGTCCCCTCCACATACACCTCCAGCCTCCTCCAAGAACCACACACAAGAGGGGAAAAAATATCGCAGGCCTTTCCAATGAAATCATTCCCACAAGCGCTGTCCACGCCCCGCGCTTCCTGGCGGGATGGCGGCCCCCTCCTCCGCGGGCAGGGCCGGGGTGCGGGATGCGCCGCTCCGAGCCCGCATCCCGCCCCGCCCGCCCGCACAAAGCCCCTTTCTCCCGTCGGGGCAGGCCCGGCTCGGGGGCACCGCTGTCCGGCCCCGCTGGCCGCAAACCCCGCGCCGGCCCCGCCGGGCCCCCTGCGCATGGAGGGTCCCCGGGCTCCGGGGCAGGAGCGGGCCTGGAAGTGCTTCGAATGGTTAAATAAGAAACGTTACCCAAAAGGTAAAATACCCGTCTGCTGGAGGGGGGCTGTGTCCCGGCTCCCCGCGCCGGGAGGGATCCCGGGCAGCCCGAGCCCGGGGAATGCCACCCGCAGCCAGACCCGGCTGGAACCAGGGGCAGCCCCGGCCATCGGGGTGCCCCACTCCCAGAAAGGCACCAAAACCTGGCTGGGCAGAGCTCCTGGCAGCCCAGCACCCCGAGGATGGCTCGGCACAGTCTGTGCCCCTCCGAGCTTTGTCTCCTGTACCCGCCCCTGCGCCGAGACCGGCACAGCTGCGACCTGGGGCAGGGTCCCCTCCCCACGCAGGCTGCCCACACACGCAGCCGAGTCGTGTCCGGGGGTACCACCTCACCGGCACCTCCAAAGAGCTGATTACAGCTACCAGGGCAGAAATGCGGGCAGCTCCCGCAGCTCCCCACAGCCCCTGGGAACAACACCCCCCCTCTGTGCAAAGGATGCAGCACTGGGGCATCTGCCGGGAGAGAGGTCCCTGCCCTCACCCGAGCCCCCCAAACTGTGCCTTTCCCGGGCTCTGCCCCACTGCTCATCACCCCCCGACCGTCCCCTCCAGCAGGGAGGGCAGAGGGATGCTGGAGGCGGGGGCAAGGCAAGCAGAAAGCCCCTGTGGGGCAGAGGCAGAGCAGGAGCCATCACTGCTGGCAGCAGAGCTCGAAACAAAAAATACAATCGTTTCATCAGGCTAAATTTGGAGCCCGAGTCCCTCCCTCGGCAGAGCGCGGCCAGGGCGAGTCGCACGGCGCTGGAGCCGCTCCAAGGCCGGCGCTGGCAGGGAGAGAAGGACCAGAGGGACGGGCCGGAGCCCCGCGGGGCACGGGGAGACAGAGAGCCCCTGCACTGGGCTTGGTGCAGCACAGCAGTGAGGGTCCTGCTCTGCCTGTGAGGCTCGGAGGGGTTGGAGAGACACCCAGGGAGGGACAGGCAGGGGGAGGAGAGGGGCTGAGCTGCACCCGCAGCCCCGGGAGTGGCCCCGCTGCGTCCCACACAGGAGGGACTTTGCACTACACCCCCTCCCAGAGAGCAGCCCAGCCCCTCGATGGAGCCCTGAGCTCTCTCCAGTCCCAGCCGGGACTCCTGGCTTCCTCTGAGGAGATACAAGTCAGTGAGAGGTCGGTCTCTGTCCCACCTTCCCTCCACAGCTGTTCACCTGCCTGTTTCACCACTGCACAGGGCCAGATCAGTGCTCCAGGAGGCAGAACTGCTCCAGCCTGGCCCTGGCCCTGCTCTCCCTGCAGCCCACAGCCACCAGCACTGCTCGGGTCAGCAGAGGTGACCACAGCTGGGTCCAGGCCCCGGGCAAAGCTATGGCCATGACAGGTGTGCTCCCTGCCCAGGAAAAGCATGGTTGAGAGCATTCCCTGAGCAAGGAAACCAAACTCAGCCCAAACCAGGGACGAGGGGAGGTAGCAGAGGAAGCAGGAGGTTGCTGGCCAAGTCCAGCTCGTTCCCTGCACCCTCTGGTCCCTGGCTCCTGCAGCCCTCTCCACTTGTACCCTGGGCCTGCAGCTCCTGCTGCACCCAGGACCCAGCCACGCTGTCCTCAGCCCAACAGAGACCCAGGGTGGGCTGAGCTCAGGCCCCAGAGCCTCCTGTCCTGCTACACACCAGGCTGCCACGGCTCCATCAGCTCCCAGAGCAGGTTCTGCAGCTCCACAGGGCAGCAGCAAGGCCTGTCTGATGGGAGCCACAGGAGAATGTGTAGCTGGCCACATTGGCACTGGAGAAACCTTGGGGCCAGGCTGCTGAGGACACCTCCCACCACCCTTCAGGGTCATGCAAGCGGCTTTATAAAAAGCAAGTCACTCCCCCAAGCCTCTGCAGGCAGCTGAGGAGTCTGTGAGCTCCCATGCAGGCACTGCTCTGAGCCCGTGCTTTCCCACATCCCAGGGCTCCTGGGCACCCTGGCGAGACCAGCGGGAGCCAGCTGAGACCCCGGCAGCAGCCCAGGCAGCTCTCACCTGGTACAGGAACCTCTGGCTGAACTGCTGCATGGCCCCTTGCAGCTGGTTGCGCTGCGACTGCCACTGCTCGTAGTTGCGCACGTACTCGGCCGTGGGGCGCTGCCACGTGGTGGTCCGCGTGTTGTGGTCCACGTAGTAGTACCTGCCCCGAGGGTCCACGCGCTTCTCCCACCTGCAAGCACCCAAGGGAGTTGTCACTGCGTGTCTCCCGCTGCCCGGCGGGTCCTGACACCCTCCAGCACGGGGGCTCCGTGCCCGGCGCCAGCACCACCGCTGCTCTCACACCTGAAGGGGCTCTTTTGGACCAGGACCCACCAGAAGGAAAGACAAAGGACGAGTAACTCTTGGAGGAGCTCCTGCAGGGGCACACAAAGCCTGACAGGATGCTGGGACACCAGTGGAGCTCCCACCAGGAGACATGAGCATCCCTCCAAGACAGGAAACCACCGAGCGAGCCAAGGCCCGGAGCCCCCGAGCCCCTTACCCTGGGGGAAGGGGTCTCTCCCACGTCGTGGTCTTGTTGTTGTGGTCTACATAGTAGACTCTACCATTGGGCAGCTCCCGCTGCTCCCACCTGCAACAAAAACAAAATCATGAGGCAGGTGGTATTCGCTGGCACCCAGAAGATCCAGAGGGCTGCCCCTGGTGGGCCAGGGAGCCCACCCCTCACACCCTTGGCACTCCAGCCTTTATTTGAAGCTCTGGGTGGCAGCTACTGGGCCTCCTAGATGGAGACTCTGGGAGAGGGGCTGCAGCACTCTGCTTCCTCAACAGGCATAAACTCCTAATTTCCCCCAGAAAGGTCGGCATAGGATTTCACACAGGGTCAGTTTTATGCCCCAGTGTTTCTGATGTTTTTGTTTGGTTTCTCCTAATCCATCTTCAAAGGGGAGTGTTTGAGTTTGGGCTGGGGCTGGGTTCTCTCCCTGGCAGCCCTGGGCTTGCTGCTGACAGCTACAGCCCCAACACGTGTGTGGCCACAGTGCTCGGGCCGGGGTGGCCCTGAGGACAGCCCAGGTGACAGCGAGCCTGGCTCCACAGGGCCACACTGCAACCATTCTTTGTGTGAATTCATTCATGAATTTACCCTGGCAAAGGTAAATGCTCTGTGGAACCCGTGCTTTCTTGTCAGCTTTTATCCTGCAGCAGAGGAGGCGAGCCAGCAGCTGCTGACAGATAAAGTGTTCTCCTGCCACACTTCTGCTCCCACAGGCCTCTCTCCCCATTCAATCATCTGTCTCAATTAATCAACACAAAAAGCTCTAGGAAATTAATACACCAGCTTCTGTGTGACAGCAAGGGAGGCAGCCCAGGCTGGCAGGGAGCAGCCCTGGGGATGGAGCTGCTCTGAGGGCTGGTGCCCCATGGCCTGGGCTCACCCCAGCTCAGCCCCACAGCTCCAGGGACAGCAGTGCCATCGATGACCTCACCACGGCCACACGCCTGCAGTGACACGGCTCAGCTGCTCTGCAGCCTCTGTGGAGCCAATGCAACACCTGCACATGTTCCATCCAGGCAGCAGCACTGGACCTTGATGCTCCTTGACACCTCCGAGACACCGGCGGGTATCCCTGAGGGAGAGTCCAAGGCAGGACCTGCTGTGCCCCCAGACCATAAGGGTGAGGGGCTGCCCACCCTGACAAGCCTCTCGTTAACAACAGATTCTCTGATCCCTTCGGCTCTGAGGACTTGGAAGGTACCATTCCTGTGGCTACAGAGACCAGAATCCCCATGATGAGGATTCCTCCAGGTTTCTGGATCCCTCTGGGTGCACTCACGACTGCAAAGAGCCACGTGGGACTGGGGAGAGCTGCTGGTGGTGGCAGCCACTGCCTGATGTCCCCTGTTCCCACCTCACCCCCGTGAAAACACCGATGAGCTCTCCAACTCCTCACCAGCAGCTCCTGG
Source organism: Cyanoderma ruficeps (assembly GCA_008694505.1). Classification (NCBI taxonomy): domain Eukaryota; kingdom Metazoa; phylum Chordata; class Aves; order Passeriformes; family Timaliidae; genus Cyanoderma; species Cyanoderma ruficeps. The sequence goes on from VZDJ01000049.1 coordinate 797,482, forward strand.
GTGATGTGAGGAGTGAATCTGCCGAGGGCTGGCTTGCCCTGAGTCACCACCAGTGATGATGAACCGTGGTTACTGCTGCCACACGGGGATGGGGACACTGGGAACACCCCATCCTTGCTCAGACCACCCTGCCCCGCTCCACATGGCCCCCAGCATGGGAGATCCATGATTTTGGGAGTGCTGGATGGTGGGGGCTCTCCCCACAAGCACCACGCTGCAACCACAAAGCACCCAACATGCCAGTCCCTGCCAGCTCTCCTGCAGCTGCCCACAGGCTCACGATGGGCAGGGATGCAGAGAGCCACAGGCACTGGGAAGTGGCAGAGCTGAGGCAACGCTGCAGTCCAAACAAAACGCCCTCCTTACGTAAGAAACCACAGCCCCGTGGGCTCTGCCAGGCAGCATAAAGCACCTCTTTGTGCAGGCAAGACAGTGCTGCACATCCCCACTGCAGCCTGCCCCGCACAGGATCATCCCTGACAGGATCCAGACGCAGCAGCCAGCAGCCCCCTCCCCTCCCTTCACTCCAAGCCCCTCGGAAAGCCCAGCAGGGGAGCTGGGACCCCCGAGGCACCACACACGCTGCCACAGCACAACACTGCCCAGAGGATGTGAAGGAGGCTTTGGGCACTGTTGGGGCTGGAATTGCTCAGAACTCCTTCCAGCCCTCTCCAGCCCCTAGGGCAGACTCCCAGCTGTGTGAGGGATGCCTTGGAGCCGCCACACCTGGTGCAGATGTTGAGACACAGAGATCTGAGCACAGCGAATGGCTCGGGATCCCCACATGAACCCAACCGTCTGTCACAGCCCAGAAGGAGCAGGGAGGCTGGGGCCACTCTCCAGAGGCTGAAGTGTGGCTCCTCATACTTCCAGGGAAGGAAGGAGACACTGAGAGGACAGGGCAGGGCTCAGGAGGGACGTGCCTGGCAGCTCTGCAGGGAATCCTGCTCCTGGAGTGGCAGAGCAGGAGCCCATGGGCCCTGCAGTGCTCTCACAGCCATCCCAGCAAGGGGCTACTCTGCATCCCCATCTCCCAAGCTGGGCCCCAAACCACCAGTCAGAATAATTCCGTGGTGAGGGGAGCCCGCCAAAAACCAGCCTCCCTGGAACAGGGCTCCAGAGAGCTCCAGAAGCTCATTTACACCCCCCAGGGACACAGCCTTGTGCAATCCCAGTTCAGCAAACCCCTGTTAGCGCAGGACCTGCTCTGGCAGCTCTCTGGAAGGGCCCACGCTGTGGAGACCTCGATGGATTCAACTCTCTGCTCTCCTCCACCTGGGGAGCCCTTGATCTCTGGTCTCTGCCAGCACAGCACAAGCACAGCTCACACTGCCCTCTTTCCCCCTAGAGACCCCATGGCCAGCACAGAAGGTGCTAATCAAAGGTGGCTCCAGGGATGCAGATTCCAGGAGCCCAGCCTGGAGAACGCCTCCCTACCCCTTCAATGTTCCTCTCCATCCATCTCCCAAAGCACAATAGCTTTATCCTCCTCCCTGCTCTGGCACACCCAATTCTCCGGTGTGTGAGCTCCACAGGGAGATGGGCAAGGAGGACACGGCCACCTCTCCAGCTGGCAGGGCCAGGTAAACCCAGCCTGGTGTGTCTTAGAAAGCAGTGCCTGCAGCCTCCCAGGCCTCTGGAATCCTGAGGTATCTGCAGGCATCCCCGCCCCGGGAAAGAAACAGCCTGTTCCCAGCCCCAGGTGGGGAAAAGGAGACCTTCAGTCTACCTGGTAGGAGCAGAAAGGAGCGTAAGCTCTGGCTGGAATAAAGGCCTTTTTGAGAGCACTGGACTTTTCCAGCTGCCTGGAAACAGGAAGCGCCCAGGCCAGGAGAACAGAAACCCTCACAGACGGGCATAAAGGCACAGTGAGCCGTTAACCCTAATTACCTGTGACTGACACGCGAGCGGGGCCCTGACCTTGCAGGCATCGCCTCAGCCAAAGCAAAATAAACTGCTCCCTTCATCCCAAACACAGGCCATTTCACCCCCCGCCCAGAATTCAGGGGGTCTGACACACGGGGAGAATGCTGCAGCTGCAGCACACTGGGGGCTGAGCCCAGACCCCGATTGCTGCCCCCCACCCCGAGCCAGCAGCTCCCACTCCCCTCCAGCCCCTTCCCCACGTCCCCTGGAGGAGGAGGAGGAGGAGGATGAGCAGCATCCGCACCAGGGAGAATGAGCACCACTACTCCAGGGTCCTGTCCCCTGTCCCCAGCAGTGGCCAGTGCCCCTGTGGTGGCCCCGGGGCATGTCCTGCTCAGGGGGAGCTCCCTGAAAATCCACATTCAGTCTCCTGGGCGTTTTCCTCTGACTGCCCCCTGGAGCAGCCCTGTGAGAGCAGAGGGCTCTGCTGCTCCGTGGGCACAGATGCTGAGAGGCTGCTTGGCACCCACTGCTTAGTGCCCCAAACACCCAGCAGGCACAGGCCAGACCCCAGAGCATCCCGGGCAGACAGGCAGGGCAGGGAGCAGTGCCAGGCAAGGGGCACAGGATCCCCGGCACCTGCCCCTGTTCTGTTGAGCACCAGCATCTCCACCAGCTCCCGGGGCAGCACTTTCCCTCCCTCAAACAGCCCCTCATCCCCCGGCAGTGCCCCAGCTGGCTCCTGTCCCCCTCCCCGAGGGCCCCAGGCAGAGCTTACCCGGGGGGCAGAGCATCCAGGGCCAGCACGGCCGCCCGGGCTGGGGGGGCACCGGTGCCTGACGGCGTCTCCTCCGCCTCTCTGGAGCTGCTCAGGGCAGGAGGGGCAGGAGCAGCAGAGCCCTCGGCCGTGCCGGGCGCCGCAGGGCTGGCCCCCGCTGCCGGCCTGTCCTCGTCCGTGTCCGCAGAGTCCCCGGGCACTGCAAAGGCACAGGGCAGGAGTCAGCACCAGGGACGGGGCCAAGGACACTGATCTTCCCCAGAAGCAGAGCTGGGTGGCCGACCAAGCACTGTCCCAGCCTGCAGCAAAGGCAGCTCCTGCCTCACCCACACCCCTCTGGGAGCCACTGCCATCGCCTCCATCCTGGGACAGAAGCAGAAGGTGCTTGGCATTCGTGCCCAGGGTCTCTCCTGCCACTGGAAACATGCTGCATCCCAGATGGGAACTCAGGGAACGAGCAGGAGCTCCAAAACAGTGGGTACAGCATCTCCCCTGAGGCAGAGTGAAACCCAGGCTCCACAAGTCGACAGCACTGGAAAGAGCTGGATTCCATGGAACTTTTGGAAAAGGGTAGAGACAGAGCAAAGGAAAACTACAAAAAAAAAAGGTGAGGAGGAAAATGTAGAGCAAAAAAGTGAAAGGGAATTTGTTAGAGTAATATTTATTAGATAGCCAAAACCCTTAGACCTGGCAGCCCAGCTGAGGAGAAGCTTTGGTACAAGACTTCCTGTCTGGAGTGGTAAAGAAAAAGCTTTATAAAAACCCAAGAACAAAGAACAAAGGAGTGAGGGATGCAGACAGATTTCCATGAGTTAGAGCTGAGAAACAGTAAAAAAACTCTAAGGGAAGCCCAAATATTTAGAAGCATTGTAGGAGAAAGCAGTATAAACCCTCATGGAAGGGAGACTGAAGAGCTACAGATGCTCTGTGGAAGAGACAGAATGCTCAGGACACTCTACTGGGCAGCTGGAGGGTGGCAGGACAACACTGACAAAGGGAACCTGCAGCAGGACCCAGGTGAATGCACCATGGTCAGTCTGATCTCAGTCCTGTCCCTGGAAAAAGCAGGAAAAAGCTGATCCAAAGTTCACCTGATAAGGAAGGGCTCCAGGGGGAACACAGCAAGGGTTGAACAATGTGGCTGTGGGGAAAACACACCTGTGAATCATCTCCTTTTATTGTCAGCTGAAATTACAGCCGTGAGTGACAAATGTAATGGGGATGTTCTTGTGACAACCTGCTCGAAAAACATGGCAGTGTCACCAAAATGGGCCAAACTGAGGGGGAAGAAGTTGGTTTCTGGAGGCATTCCAGGGTGTCCAGCACTAATCCCAGCCACACAAAACACTCCTCTCTCCATCCCAAGCCATTGCTGACAGGACCTGTGGGAGGCACGGAGGGTGGTAAAACAAGGATGGCACAGTCATAAAGCCACCAGGGAGGCTGTGGCTGGGCCAGTAGAAAGTGCTTTAAATACACCAAAGCCAAGGAGCCAAGTTGTACTTGGGATCAAAATGCCTGTCCCCAGCCTGAGGGACTGTCCACACAGCAAGGAGCCTGGGGAGGGCTGGGCTTTGGCAAAACTGAAATTGCATTGCCCCAGGTCTTCCCAATGAAACATCAAAAAATACCCAACTTCTTCTGGGTTGAACAGCACATTTCCTTCTATCCAAAACAAAGCACTCTGCCTCTTCTTCATCTCCCACAAAAGCAAATGCAGTGTGGAGGAGAGGAGATGCTCCCCAAGAGCCAGAGAAGAAAAACAAATCAGCCATGTGTGACTTCATAGTCAGGTACTCAGCAGGTCCCAGTCCTGCTCCACAAGGGATTCATGGCTTTGTGCACAAATCCAAGAAATGACAAGAGAGATCTTTCCAAAACCAGCCAGTATTGTAAGAACCAGCCCTGTTTGAGAGGTGGGTTTGTGCCTTGTCGGCTGCTTGACAGGCAGCTGCTCCTCCCCCCTTCAGAGCTCAGAACATTTTCACTGAAAACTGATGGGAAATTCAGCTGAACCCTGAAAAAAGTCCACTCAGTGGTGACCACTGTCCTCCTCACTGTGACATCGGTGACAGTGCTGTCCCAGTATCCTTTTAAACACCTGGAGCTGGTGACTCCAGAGCAGAGCCCCAGAAATCATTCCTGACAGGCAGCAGGGATCCTCTCAGCGCACTCTGCGCAGCTGCCTGGCTTATCAGAAGGGAAATCAATAAAAACCCATCAATCCACAGGGACACGATTCCCGGGCACTACAGAGCTCATTATCTCAGCAGAGATTCATTTTCTCCACAGTAAATAACCCTGAGCTCTGTCCCACCTCCCACAAGCGCTGGGTCACCTGTGCCGTTGGCCACGCCGTTGGCCGTGCTGGTGGCCGTGCCGTTGGCCACGTTGGTGGCCAGGCCATTGGCCACATTGGTTGCCAAGCCATTGGCCATGCTGGTGGCCGTGCCATTGGCCATGCCATTGGCCATGCTGGTGGCCGTGCTGGTGTGCTGGGAGCTCTTGCCCTGCTGCCGGTGCCGGCTCCTGGCGCTGGGACTCTGCTCTCCAGTGCCCGCGCTCCCCCGGGCGGCTCCGGCCGCATGTCGGTGCGTCCTGCAAGGGAAGGGAATGCAGGAGGTGAGAGACATCACAGGGAAAACCCCACCCCTGTCTGTTCACCTTGGTCTGCTGCTGCTTCCCCTTGGGAAGGGCCAGGATACGGCCCCGTGCCTCTGCTCAGAGCAGTGCCTGGAGCTTCATGCTGCCTGCTCAGACATGCCCACAGTCCTGGCACACACCTGCTGGTGGCAGAGACCCATGGAGGAGTCCCCTGGGTGACACCACCCTGCTTTGTTCACAGGCGGTCCTTCTGTGTGCCAAGGAATGGCCCTGGATGCTCTCAGCCAGACGTGCTCACCACAGTGGATCCCAGCTTGCTCCATCCACCCCTGCAGATCCCAGGAGATCCCAGACCAGCCCCGGGTCCTGCACCACGGTGGGGACCCTCCCCAGTGCCCTGTGCCTGGCTCCAAGCCTAGCACAGAGGCAGGTGAGGCAGGTACTCGTAGGACAGCTGTGGCCCCCAGAAAAGGAGCGAACAAGCAGTTAGCAAAGATGGGAGCTGAAATCACAGCCCAAGTTGTGACCAGCTCAGGTGCAGCTGCTCCATCTCTTGGGGGTCACTGCCAGCCTGGAGATCACCTGCCACTCTTCTGCATGGCCAGGGCAGCCCAACCTTCGCTGGCAGAGCACCTCCAGCTCCCCCAGACAAACTCACTCCCTTGGAACATCCAGGGCCCCCAGGGCAGCACAAAGGCATTCCTAAAAAAGCTGGGTTTCACCTTCAGAATTCATTCCTGAGAGCAAGGAAGGGGACAGGGCAGGAGGGGAGATGCTGCCATCCCAAATCCAGGGGTCCTGGGGAGCAGAGGCAGAGCCCAGGCACCTCCACCCAGGCTGGCAGCCCAGGCAGCAACCACAGAGGGTAGAGACTGCAGGGAAAAGGACAGAAGCTTCTCCCAGCCAAAATCTACCTTAAAAGGGCAAAATCCACAAACTGTCCCCAAGTCTCAGGGCTGGTGCTGGGAGGGGACAGCAGCTTGGCAGCAACAGGGCACAGATCAGTCATGCCACTCTCAGCAGCTCCAGCAACTGGAACCCTCCCACTCGCTCCAAAGCTGCTCTCCTGAGGGAGCGGCTGATGGCAGGGCTGGGACTGGGAGGAGACATGGGAAAGCAGGAGATGGTTGTTGAAAATAGATTAGATGAGAGCCACGGGCAGAGCAGGAGCTGCTGTGACCACTGCAATGAGTCACAGACCCCTAGAAGGGCAGCCCCAGCTAGAGGGTCCTCAAGGTCCTCAGTGAACCCTGAACCCCCGGCTGGCCCCCAGACATGGCTCTGTGCTGGGGATTGCTTTGGCCACCAGCACCAGGAACACGGAGCACCTGTGGGTAGAGAAGAGGCTCCTCTTCCCCCATCAGGAGGTGAAGGGAGCCCCTCACTGCTGAGACTCAGCAGGGCACACTGGTACCACCCTCCTCCCAAAAGCTGGCTGGGACCTGTCCCCACAGTTCCCCCCATGGTGAGGCCAGAGGCAGCACAGCCCCTGGAGCCCTGGCCAGAGGGGAGCAGGCAGGTGGGACCAGCCTGTCCCACTGGGAGCAACCTCCCTGGCATGGGATGGGTCTGGTCCCTGTCCTCCTCAGCACAGATGAGCTCAGAACTGCCCAGGGAGTTTTTAGAAACCAAAACAGGATGTTTCCAGGCTGCCAGCCGGCGGCACAGGGTTACCAGCCTGAATTAGCCAGCCCGCCGCCCAGCCCAGCCCTCCTACGAGTGCTCCCATCTGGGCATTGTCTTTTAATAGACACTGGAAACAAACCCAGCAAGGCCACAGAGTGTGGCGGGATGGGAGCGTGTGCTAAAAATAGGAGCAAGGAAAAAACCAGGCAGAGCACGGGTGGGAACAGAGGGGGGTGGGATGGAACAGGGTGTGTGGATGGCAGCCCCTCTCCCACACCAGGGACAAGACCCTGCTGTCCCCCATTGACTTGGGGACCTTGGCTGGCTGCCCCATTGCCCCTCCTGGGCTGGGGCAGATGATGCCAAAGAGTAAAGTGGCATCAGCCAGGTGACATCAACCTTTCCTCTTCCCCTTCTGCCAGGGCGGAGTCCCCTCATCACAGTGGCCAACACGGACCCTAGCCAGGAAACCCAGGAACAGCCAGTTCCTGCAGCTGAGATGGCCAGAAGGTCCCTCAGGAGATGCAGCAGAGGTGGCAGCGCATGTCAGTCTCACTCAGCACACCAGACCCCAAGCTGTGGCCGAGGAGGAGGGAGGGAGGGCTGGAGCCAGGGCTGGCTGTGGGGAGCAGGGCACCACCTCTGGGAAACAACCGGGAGAGCCTCAGCGCCACGCGGGCAGCGAGAGCACAGCTCCCAAAACACAGAGCTGAGAAATTCCCCCTGGCCCTGCCAGGATGGGGGGAGGCAGCCACATCCCCCAGCACCCAAATGAGAGAATCATGGAATAGTTGCAAATATTCATGTTACGAACAGTTGCGAATCAAGGAATGGGGTTCGAAGGGATCTGAAAGCTCATTCCACTCCAGCTCCCATGGGCAGGGACACCTTCCACTAGCCCAGGGTGCTCCAAGCTCCCTCCAACCTGGCCTTGGACACTTCCAGGGGCAGCCACAGCTTCTCTGGGCACCCTGTGCCAGGGCATCCACAAACAGGGGTTGTGGCACCCATGGCCCCAGCTCTCACCCAGAGCTCCCCCTCACCCTGCACAGAGGGCTGTGGAATTTCACACCCAATCACCAAGATTAGCAGCAAATCCCAAGATGACATTTGTTCAGGAGAAGAAAGAGAAGCCCTGACCAAGCAATTTCCCTTGCAGGGACAGTGTAGAAATAGCTGAGGAGCAAAGAATGCCCCTTTTCTTCCCATCCTGCTGCTGAGCACTTCGCCAGCATCCATCACCAAGCCCAAGAAAATAAACACGGCTCTGTGTATAAACACAGCAACCATCAAACAACATTCCCAAGTGCAAGGGACACACATTCCACTCCGGAGCAAGCAGCTGTGGGTACAGAGAGCAATGCTCTGCCCCACGGAGCAGCACCACATCAAACTGAGCAGGTATGTCCACAACAACCCCAATTCAGGTGAGGGCAGCATGGATTGAGCTCAGAGGTTTCCATCCCAGGGCAGCCAGGGGACTTGGCTGATGGCAGGCACAGCTGGCAGGTGTCTGAAGGTGCCCTGCACAAGGCCTGGCCAGACTTCACCACACTCAAGGCGACACCTGAAGCACAAGCTCCTCACAGCCGATGGGAAAGCAGCAGGGAATGGGCAACAGGCAGTGCCCAGGCTCAGCCTCCCAAACCAGAAATTTCCTCGCAGGTTTTCTAGCACCTCCTGAGAGCTGCTAAGTGCCTGCCAAGCCCAGCTCAGTCAGGTCACTGAGCACTTCCCACCCCTGGGGAGGCTCCAACACCTGGACAGCAGGAATCAACAGGAGCAGCCACCACAAAAGGGCACAATCTGTGTTCACAAACTGCTCCCAATTTCCATCCCTCTCCCTCCGTGGGTGGGAGACAAACACACAACGTGCATACAAAGACAAGGTCACTTTTTGAGCCAAAAACATCAACTCTGGTGTGTGCCCAGCAGGTAAAGAAGGAGCAGAAGAGCTCAAGGTGTGGAGCTTGTAGCTGAGAGTGCTCCTGAGCCTGGGCCACGCACAACCTCCCACAGACAGGCTGCAGGCTCCCTTTCCACAGCCACACTCCTACCCAGAACATCTGTACAGGCTGCTGGGCCACTGCCATGCTGTGGAAATATAAATAGGTGTTAAATTCAACTCCATGTTGACAGTGTGACACGTCTCTCAGTAACCACAGCTCCAAAAGGAGCAGCGCTGAGCCACTCCAGCCCGGCAAGGAGGCAGGGCAGGGCAGGGCATGGAGCCAGGTGCAGCATGGCCTGCTGCCCAAGCATCTCACTTCCTTTGGAAGCAGCTGTTATTTCCCTGCAGCTCTGCTTCTCCTGCTCTCCCTGGACCTGTGTAAGCATCTCCCTGTGGCCACTGCCCAGAGGGGCATTGTGCTTCCCAGCCTGGCCAGAGGGAAGAGCTGGGGTTCCTGTGATCCCCATTTGAAGGGACCCCACTCTGGTGGTTTGCCTGGTCACAGCCTGCTCCATTCCCACACAAACCATTTTTTCAGCTGCCACTGGAGCAACTGGTGGAAACTCTGTGAGCCATCACAGACTTGATATTCCTTGAGACACCAACACTTTAGGAGAGGCTCAGGCCAGCCACAGCCACAGCAACCCCTCAGTGATGGACACACGGCATGGGACCCTCACCTCGGCCTGCTGCCAAAGCAGTTGGTACTGGGAGGTTGGTGCCGGCCCTCCGTGGCCACAGCCGTGCTGCTGGGGTCCCGTCCAGGCACCTGGGACCCTGCATGGGGGAAGAACAAGGGGTGAAGAAAAGGACTGAACCACCTGTAGATCCACCCCCCTTCCCTCCCTCCAGAAAGGAGCCCCAAAAGCACAGCAGCCCCGTCCCTTGCAGGACAGACCCTCAGCACCCAAGGCCGCCCCACCCCACACCACACTGCCCGCCACCCCCAGCACCCCACAGCTCCACGCAGGAGAGCACTGCATCCACAGCTCCTGGATTTCACAGGTTTTGTCTTCCAGTGACAAAGAGAAGGAGTCAAGGGAAAGCAATGCGCCAACCCCTGCTCTGCACAAGCTTTGCTCCCCTGGCAACCCTGAGAGATCAGCCACCAGCCCAAGACCCCACGCACGCTGCCACGGGGAGCTCTGGTGAGCGGATCGGCAGAGGCTGACACCATTTCCCCAGCCCTCCCAGCCAGCCAGGGAAGGGGCAGATCCAGCCAGGGAAGGGGCAGATCCAGCCAGGGAAGGGGCTGACCCGCGTGGAAGGCTGGAGGAGGGCTGGAGAAGGGCCGCTCCTCCCAGGCTGCAGGGGAGGCTGCTGCCGGCCCGTCCACGCTCCCGTTCCGCTCCTGCCACACGGCGGGAGCCCCCGGGGCTGGGGCCGGGGCCTCACGGGGGGCGGAGGCGGGTGCTGGCCCCGGGACACCGTGCCGGGGCTGCCGGGGCTGCCGGGGCCGCGCTCGCCCCGCGGCGCTCCCCGTGCGGGCCGGGCACTCACCCTCCGTGCCGGCACTGCCGTCGGGAACGCTGCCCAGAGCAACAGCCGGCCCGTCCAGGAAAATCGTCAGCTCTCCGCCCGACACAATGCTGCCTTTGTTCTCCGTCTGCAGGTCCAGGGTCAGCTGCCTGTTCTCCACTGCGGCAGACGGACATGGAGAAAGAGACCCCCAGTCACCACCGGGATACCAGGCCCGGCGGAGGTGGCTCCGCTGCCCCGGCCCTCCCGGGCTCCTCCGGGCCTCCCCTCACCCAAAAGGACAATGTGCCCACTCCCTCAGGGCCACCTGTCCCAGAGAGCACCCCCAGTGTTGGCCCCACACCTACACACACCGACCAGTGCTGCCAGAGGACCCCGGCCAGTCCCACCACCCTCTCCTGAGGAAGGTCCTTCTTCACCAGCCCTCGGGATCCCTTTACTGGGGCTGCAGCTGCCCCAGGGGCCCTGGCTATGATACCGACCCCCATCGCTCACACATCCAGGAGCTGGGGCTGTAGGGCAGATTGTGGCAGGAAAGCCAAGGGATTTCACAGAATCACTGGGTTGGAAGAGACTTCCAAGATCACTGAGTCCAACCCATGCCCTAACACCTCAACTAAACCATGGCACTGAGTGCCACATCCAGTCTTTCTTTAAACACATCCAGGGATGGTGACTCCACCACCTCCCCTGGCAGACCATTCCAGTACTTTATCACCCTTTCCATAAAAAACTTTTTCCTAATATCCAACCTAAATTTCCCTTGGTGCAGATTAACACTGTGTCCTCTTGTTCTGTCAGTTCCTGCCTGGAGAAAGAAACAACCCCCACCTGACCACAGCCACCTTTCAGGAGATTGTAGAGATGATAAGGTCACTCCTGAGTCTCCTTTTCTCCAGGCTGAACAACCCCAGCTCCCTCAGCTGTTCCTCACAGGGTTTGTGTTCCCAGCCCCTCACCAGCCTCATTCCCTCCTCTGGACGTGCTCAAGCGTCTCAAAGCCCTTCCTAAACTGAGGGGCTCCTTTAGGATGACACCAGGGGCAGGGGGGATCCTGAGTTATGGTGAGCAGCCCTCCATCCACACCCCTGTGCATCAGCTCCACTGAACAAAGCCAGCACAGAGGGCTGTCCCCAAACAGGAACACTCTGCTGCAGCACTGGACTGCATTCACAGAAGGTTCTGGAGAGGGTGCCACGAGCTGGGAGGCTCCTGGAGACAGCTGCCAGCTCCACTCCCTCCTGTGTCAGCCAGTCTGGCTTCAGCAAGGTTTTGGTGGTCCCTGGGGGCAACGGGGGCACAGCACAGCCCTCAGCACCCACCCCATCACAGCAATGCCTGCCAGTGCCAGCCAGACTGAAACACTCGGCTCCGTCACACAAGGCCAGAAAAATTTGGCTGCACCAGCCTGGGACACTGGCCCAGACGCTTCCTGACTCATTTGCTCAAATAATATTTTTATTATACAGGGATTGCTCATGACACAATGGCACCATTTTTCAGCAACCTGCTTTGTCCCGGTGTGACGCGGGGACAGGGTGCGGCTCAGGCCAGCAGGAGCAGGATGGGAGCACATCCCCATGGAGCCCTTGTCCCACCTCTAGCTGAGAGCTGTCCCACACTGGGACTTGACACTTCCTTCTCCAAGGCCCCCCAAAACCCAGTGACACAGGGTCTGCAGAGAACACAGGGTCTGCAAAGAACACAGGGCTGTGGGACAGGAGGCACTGGTGGATCTGAGGAAAGCCTCCAGTTTTTAGTGCCAAGAAGGCAGGTGTCTCCTGCACAACAGGAGCACACGCTCACAGAGGCACAGCTCTGTCACTGATCACCAGCATCCGACAGGGGATTCTGCTGAGCCTGGTCTTCCCCTCTGCCTCACGGAGCTGCACTCCACTTTGCTTCCATGAGGAACCGACCTCACAGACAGTTTTAAGAGCCTGAGACAGAAGATGCTACTGAGCACAGCCAGAAACCAGAATAAATCCAGACCCTGTTTCCCCCTGGCTCCTCCAAGCTGTAGGAATCCACATTCTCTCCAGGGTCCCTCCATCCCCCTCCGAGCACCGCGCTCCGGGGCCGCACAAGCCCTCATTGTGCGGGCGCCCAGCTGAGGCGCAAAGACAAGGTGTCTCCAAGTGGAGGATGTGAACATGAACCTCCCAGCCGGCTTCCTTCTCCCCCCCTCCACCCCCTCCAGCTTTTTTAAAGAAAATAAACACTGGCAGAACCTTCCACTCCCTGTCCCCGTGCAGCGTGCGGGACGCACAAAGGGACATTGCTGCTGCACCGACGGCGGGTCCCCCGAAGGGCCCGGCACAAAGGCTGCCTCTGTCCCGCCGGCTGCCAGAATGTCAGAGGGATTATTATTATTTTGGGAGGGGGTCGGGGGGTGATTTGGTCCTGAATAAGGTCTCAGTTCAGCTACTTCCAGTGCCCTGCACGCAGCATCAGAGCTCCCATTTAGCAGAGGTGAGCTGGAATTCCCACCCAGCCCATTAAGTGGATTTACGGTTCCACAAAACGGGGCTGGGAGCAGCCGGCGTGATAACGGCCCCGGGCCGAGCCCCAGCCCCGGGACCCCCCCAGGACCCACACGTGTCTGACCCCAGGGAGCTGCCACACGGGACGGGCAGCCCCTCTGCAAGACCCTGTGTGAGGTGGCTCCATCTCCACGGCTGCATCCCCAAAGATTTTCAGACAGACAGACAAAATGAGGTTCCCAGTCTCTCAGCTTCCCAAACCTAGTGCCAAGCTCTTTGCCCAGTCCCACTGGGTGCAAAGGCCAGTTCCCATTCCAACAGCTCCATGAGATCATCCAGATGAATCAAAGCTTCCTGGTGCTTTGAAGCTCCCTGGTACTTCACCTGGAAGCAGGTGAAGACTGGCTCAGCCTCTGTGCATTCCCACAGAAGGAATCAGTCCATGCCGTGGCTACAGTCCCTCCAGGAACAAGCGAGGGGAAAGTTAAACCTTCCACAGACATTCCCAAACCAAGAAGGAACACAGAGTTTAGGGAAGGGATAATCTTTAGTGTCCCATGAAAGTCTCCCCAGGTAAGCTTTTCCTTAGCTGCTGATCCAACCTCAACCAGCAGCAGTTTAGAGACAACTGTGTCCCACTCCATTTATCTGCCAGGGATAACCAGGAGGGCCTCAGGTTTCTGCATCTTTCCCCTAAAAGGTCACACAGGATGGGCACTCTACAATCCCCCTAGAGACCTACTGGCTGGATGAGCAGTTTTGTGGGATTACATCCTGGCCATGGCAGAGCCAGCTGCTGGGACATGCAGCACAGCTCCTTCGGCATCACAGCCACAGTGGGGTGCAGCTGCAGTTTTCCAGAGGCTGGGAATTGCTGCTGGTGTCCTGGAGGATCCCAGGAGGTTACAGCTCCAGCCACTCCACCTGGGGCACCACAGCAGGGGCTCTGTGGGATCTGTAAAGCACAGCCAGCAAGGCCCAGGATGGGCTCCCACACAGCCCGGAACAAAGAGCTGCCTCTGCTGGCAGGGGCCGGGCGGGGCCGTGCCATGGCAAACGAGCTGTTTTATGGGAGCCCCGGGAGCAGCTCGGCTCCGGGAAGGCTCCAGCCGTGCCGGTGATTGAGCCGGCCCTGACCCACCTCTCCACTCCCCGGCCAATCCCCGGGAAGGCGGGAGGGGCTGCCGGCCAGCGAGAGGCCCCGCGGGCGCTGGGACGAGTCCGAAAGCCACCGGAGCTCCTGCGACAGCCAGGCTGCAGCTCCAGAGGCTCCCACAGCCTTCCCAGGAGCTCAGCCCTCACCCCTGAGCTCTTCTGCCACGCTGCAGGCCTCAGAGCAGAGACTTTCCCCCTGAGGTGAGGCACACCTGGCAGGAGGGCCCACAGCAGCATCCTGGCACACGCTGCCACAGGTGTCACTGGCACCGGGGACACTGTCCTGCCCATCGGGGACAGGGACATCAACCCAAGGCCACTGCTACACACACAAACCAGTCTCTTCCATAAAGCCTCACCAAAACGGTAACAAACCCAACAAAGAGAGGGGCTGCTGCTGCCCAGCAGGAGCTCACTCCGGGCTGAGCATTCTCAGGATGGGAGAGGAGGGCCAGGCCCCTCCAGTGGCAGCAGTCACATGCATTTCACTGCCCTTCACATTAAATGTCTGACACAGGATGGCTTGAAATCCCAGATGCCTCCTGCACGCCCTCGCCTGACCCAGCCCCTTCCTCAGGCTGGCAGGCAGAGGAAACACACTCCTCTATTCCCAGGAGGAGAGGAGCCCCTGAGGAAAGGATCTGCCAGGCTCTCACGGGATCCCCAGCAGCCTCTGGCCCACTCAAGACCTGCAGCAAAGCCTGAAGGCTGAGCATGAGCCTGCAGAGAAGAGGAGGGAGTAGATGCCAGCCCAGAAGACAAGGAGGGCAGACAGGAGCAGACCTTCCCGGGCTGGGCAGGCTCTGCAGCTTTAAGAGTCCTTCCTCCCTCCCAGCCCGCGGTGTCAAGGAAAAATCTGACACGTTTTTTCTGGGGGATGTTAACAGACAAGCTAGAACAGCCAGTTGCCTTTTCCATTCATTTTCCACACGGCCCCCCGGGATGGCTGGGAATGAAAGAGCCAATTGTGCCCCCGTGGAGGCGCAGGTAGGGCGGGAACCGCGGCGGCCCCGGCACGGCCCCTGCACACCTCGGGAAATAACGACGGCAGGGAGGGTGCCCAGGGGCACAGCACCCACAGCCGTGGGGCTGGCTGGCAGCTACACCCCACAGAGCCGGCCCCAGGCACACGTCCAAGTCCCCACAGGCCTGGTGAGAGGACAGCAGTAGCAGCACAGCTCCCGTCTGTCCCTCACCGCCGCAGCGCCCGGTGCCACCCAGAGCCGCGGTGGCACGGCGGGGACACCGGTGTGGCTTCAGAGCTGGCAGCACCGGGGGAAGCAGCTCCCCCCAGCCCCCAGCACCGGGGAGGGTCTGAAGCAGCCCCGAATCCCTCGGGGCGCAGGAGGCCCCTCTCCCCTCTCAATACCAGGTCTGTGTCTCACAAGCTTTGCTTGGAAGAGACAGAGCCGGCCCTTTCCAGCCCCGCGCGGCCCGGCCCTGAATGGCCGCCTTTATGTGGGAGCTGCTGTCACGAGCCGCGCTCTGGCAACCGCAAACGGCGGCGGAGCAGAGAGGGGTTTGTGTGAGGGGTTTGTGTTCCCCGGCCCGCCCGGCGCCCGGGCTGACGCAGGTAACGGCTTCGGGCACGCCCGGCCCGGGACACACAACGGCACCTTGTTCCCTGCCCGGGGGAGGAACCGCCACTGCGGCCACTCTGCCTTGTGCCTGTCCTGTCCCCTGTCCCAGCCCCTGCCTTGTGCCTGTCCTGTCCCGTCCCCTGCCCTGTCCCCTGCCCTGTCCCCTGTACGTACGTTTGCCACCCTTGAGCAGGCTGCCCAGGCTGACGGAGGCAGCGCCCAGCAGCTCGTTCCTCAGCGTGTGGCAGATCCACACCTTCAGCTCCAGGTGGCTCTGAGCAGTGACATTCCTGCAGAGAGCGGGGAAGGGGGCTGTCACCGTGGCCTTGTGCCTGCTCCACGCTTGGGGAGCAGGCAGTGCCACAGGCAAGGGGCAGAGGAAGGTGGGCAAGGACATGGGGCAATGGGAGACCCCCCACCCACTGCCCTCCCAGCCCGGCTGTCTCTGGCAGTGTCCTCATGCAAGGGGCAAAGCTCTGTGACACTTGAGTGTCCCCAGCCAGTGGCACAGCAGGGCACACGGGGTCACAGACTCACAGGGTGAGGATCTCGTTCCACAGCAGCTCGGAGACCCCCATCTGCTTCCCCGTCTTCTTGGTCTCGCTGGGCAGCCCGTCGCCGGCCACCTCCACGTAGCAGTTCATCCGTGCGGGGCGGCTCTGGGCCTTGGGCTTCAGAGACACCACTGGGCAGGGACAGGCACGGGGTCAGGCCTGCCACACACCGTCCCCTGCCTGTCCCCCACCCCAGCTCGGGGTGCCACAACTCACAGCAGAGCGCCGGGAGAAGGGCAGCGGGGAGCAACGCTCCCACTGACAGCGACGGCTGGCACCAAGCCCTGACCGTGCCTGTCCCCACCTTCACCCCTCCGGGGGGGGCAGGACTGTCACTGTCCCCACAGACACCTCCCTAGCCCAGGGCACGGGGGCAGCGCGGGCCGGGCCCCCCGGGCCGGCAGTGCCTGCGGAGGGGCAGGGCCGGCCGTGGCTCCGAGGGGACGCGGCTCCGGGCTCCGGGAGCCATCTCGCGGCCACGGGAGCAGCAGCGCGGCCCCGGCAGGGCCCCGAGCCGCGTCCCCACGGCCGCCCGGCCCGGCCAGCGCCACACGGGGCAGCGCCGGCCATCCCTGGCTCCTGCTCCCCCCGGAGCGTCCCGTGGGCACGGCTCAGCCCTGGGTGCTCACACGCTCCTGGCACGGGCAATCCCAGCCGGGCAGCAGCACCCACCTTTCACGGAGAGCGGGGACTTCTCGCAGGGCAGCCCGGCCCTGGCCCTGCTGGAGCCGGCGGCGGCCATGGCATCACCCCCGGCTGGAAGCAGAGAGAGGAGACGCCTCAGCACCGTTCCCACGGCACCCAGCGAGCCCAAACACAGCCCGACGGTGCTGAGGGCGCCCAGCATGGCAGGGACATGGGGAAAGGGCTGGGCAGCCCCCGGGACACACAGGCTCCCCCTCCTGAGAAACCAGCCCTGCACCAAAGGCCACACTGTGTCCCTGGGAGAGCAACCCCTGCACGGCAGTGCCAGGGGCTGAGCTGGGCAGGGCCACCCCCTGACACCCCTCTGGGCACACGACCCCCTGACCCACAGGTCAGTGCTGCTGGGGGACAGAGCAGCCACCAAGGCCTTGCCCTTGGGGACACTGACTCACCACACATCACCCACGAGATGGCAAGGACACGGCTGGACAGAGGAAGGTCTGACCACAGCACGGGGACCACATCCCTCAAGGGCAGCCCTGGTCTCATTATGGTGCCAAAACCCACAGGGTCACCAAGGCTGGCAAAGGCCTCCAATACCATCGTGTCACCCTCATACAGGAAGGACACGCTGTGACACCAGGGAGGGTGGCAGGACACGTGGCCTCTGCCCAGAGCAGTGACCACAGAGCGGAGGGATGAGGTCACACGTCACGCAGGAGCACGAGACGCTCCACTGGGACCACGGAGTCAGCGTGGGCCTGTCCAGCCTCCTCCCCGCCATTCCCAGGAGCTGCAGAGGACGGGGCCAAGGTCACAGCCCAGCTGAGAGCTGCCTGCCTGGGACCACTGCCAACCTCCCCCTCCCCTGAGCAGGGGAAGCAGGAGAAGAGGGAAGCAGCTCCAGCCCCTCTCCCGGTGCAGGAGCCTCTTCTTCCCTGTGCTCTCTCTGCACTCTCCTTAAACTGTACCGAGCTCCATCCCATGGCAGATTCCCTGTGAAATCCCCTCTCCCAGGGTCTCCACTCTCTGTGCTGGCACAGCAAACCTGCCTGGCACCCCAGGGCCTGACTGTGCCTCCTGCAGCCCACACTTCTGCCTGCAAGTCCCCATTTGGCACTGCCTGACCACTGTCCTGGCTCCATCCATGGCAGCCAGGGCTCCCCGGCACATCCCAGCCTTCTGCCCCTCACCAGACTCACAGCCACTCTCACTGCACTTACCCCGGCCCACAGACCCCCCCGGCCTTCCCTGAGGATATCGGATACTCCTGGTCCTCCTGTCCCCAGCTCCACATCACTCGGGTTCCATCAGGGCCATGCCCCTCCGGTGCCAGCCTGTGCCCAGCCCTGTCCCGGCTGGGCTGTCTCCATCCTTCTTCTTTCACATCCTGACTCTTTTCCCCATTCCCTCTTTTCCTGACCCCACACCATTCCTCTGTCACTCGCTCTGACACGGCCGGTCCCGTCAACACCACCCCTGGCCCCCAGAGCCACCCGGTGCCCGGTGCCACCCGCCGGGCACAGCTCTCCTGTCCCGCGGCCTCTTCCCGCCCCGCACCCCCGCAGCCCCTCAGCGCAGCGGGGCCGCCACCGGGCCGGGCCCGGGGCGCTCCCGCACCCTGCGCACGGCGGCATCTCCCTTGGCCAGGCCGGGGCCGCCCCTCCCTCCCCGGCTTCCCGTTTCCGCCAGCCCGGCCTGGCCTCCCGGGTCACCCGCGGGGCCGCCGCCCGGGCGGCAAACACCGAACCCGCCCCGGACCGGCCGGGCCGGCCCCGCGGCTCCGCACAGAACCGGGCCGGGCGCTGCGGGCACCGCACAGAGGAGACGGCGCCCGAGGGTCCCCCCATGGCCCGGGCCGGTACCGGCACAGGCTGAGCAGCTCCCGGCGGCCGGAGCGCCCCACCAGGCCGTGTCCGGCGGACGGACGGGAGCGCCCCAGGCTGGGCCGGGAAGGGAAGCGACGCCCAGCGACGACCGTCCCGTCCCGTCCCATTACCGGCGGCCGCTCCGCTCCCGCTCCCCGGCTCCAGCTCCCGCCGTCATGTGACCCCCGGCCCGTCACGTGACCGCGCCGTCCGGAAGCCGTCCCGCGGCACGGCCGTCGCTCCCGGCGTGCCCCGACCGAACTACAACTCCCGGCGTGCCCCGTGCCCGGACCACAACTCCCGGTGCGCTTCCCGCGGCGTTTCGACGGCGGCCGGGTTGGGCCATGGGGTGCGCAGACATGGCGCGTGTTCCGCACGTCGTGGCCGACACGGGCGCGTTCCTGAGCGCGGCCCCGCTGCAGGTACCGGGGGAACACCGGGGAGACACCAGAGGGACGGGGGGGACAAGGGGTTACGGGCCGGTGTGACGGCGCTGCCCGCAGGACATCGCAGACGCGCTGTACACCGTGCCCGAGGTGCTGGCCGAGATCCGCGACCGGCCCACGCGTCGTCGCCTCGCCGCGCTGCCCTGCGAGCTGCGGGTCCGCCGCCCGCGCCCCGAGCTGCTGCGCCTCGGTGAGTGCCGGCCAGGCCCCGGCAGCGGCTCCCTTCCCCCGGCGTGCCGGCCCCACGGCCCCGCCCGGCTCCCGCGGCCCGGCCCGACGGCCCCGCTGTTCCCCGCCCGCAGTGACCGAATTCTCCAAGAAGACCGGGGACTACCCGAGCCTCTCGGCCGCCGACCTGCAGGTGCTCGCCCTCACATGCCAGCTCCAGGCCGACATCGACGGCCCCGGCTGCCTCCGCTGGGAGCCGCAGGACAAGGTAGGAGCGGCCCGGGGTTCCCCGGGGCCCCGGTCCCGGCGGCCCCGCCGACGCCCCGCGCTGCCCCCCAGGTGCGGCTGAGCTCCACCCCGCGGCACCCCGAGGCCCCCCTGCACCTCGCCGGCTTCCACCTGCCCGCCAAGGTAAGGCACGGCGGGCGGGCGAGGGAGGATGCGGTCACATCCCCGGGGAGCCCCGCTGAGCGGTGCCCGCGCTGTGCCCCCAGCACAAGCCCGCGGGGAAGGGCCCACGCCAGCCCGGCCCGGCCCCGGCCGACAGCGACCAGTTCGGATCCTTCCTGTACTGGCGGCCGCCCCTGCCCAGCATCGAGGAGGAGCTGCGGGAGCTGCTGGTGAGAACTTTCCGCAGTCTTCT
Source organism: Cyanoderma ruficeps (assembly GCA_008694505.1). Taxonomy (NCBI): domain Eukaryota; kingdom Metazoa; phylum Chordata; class Aves; order Passeriformes; family Timaliidae; genus Cyanoderma; species Cyanoderma ruficeps. Next base: position 817,328 of record VZDJ01000049.1, read on the forward strand.
CCTCGCCGTCCTCGCTCTGCCGTTTCTGGCGGGCCTTTCCCGACCCCTCCGTGCCGCCCTCACCGTCTCCCCCCCCCCGCATGGCCCAGGCCATCTCCGGTAGCCCCGAGCCCCCCGAGGAGCACCGGAGCTCTGCAGGTGGGGCCAGCGCCGGCGAAGAGGAGGATGAGGAGGATGAGGAGAGCGATGATGAAGGCTGGATAACTCCCAGCAACCTGAAGCAGGCCCAGCAGGACACGGGGCACTGTGACACTGCTCCCGTCGGTGTCCAGGTCGGCTGTGTCACCACAGACTTTGCCATGCAGGTGGGTGCCGGGCTCAAACCTCGGGGCTGCTCCCACCAGGGCAGGGCTGAGTGTCTGGGCAGGGGAGGGCAGCTCTGGGACAGCTCCACGTGTCAAAGCAGCAGGGTCTCGGTCCCAGAGGCCTCTGCAAAGCCTGTTGGGCTCTCAGTGTCCCAGCTGCTGGCAGTCCCAGCTGCCAGGGTCCCGCTGTGTCCCTGCTCTTGCAGAACGTGCTGCTGCAGATGGGTCTCCATGTGCTGGCTGTGAACGGGATGCTGATCCGCCGGGCCCGGAGCTACATCCTGCGCTGCCACGGCTGCTTCAGGTGCTGGGGCTGATCCTGGGCTGAGCCCGAGTCCACGGCCCCAGGAGCTCTGAACCCACTCTGTCCCACCCTCGCAGGACCACCTCGGACATGACTAAGGTGTTCTGCCCCCACTGTGGCAACAAGACCCTCAAGAAGGTGGCAGTGAGTGTCAGTGACGATGGGAGCCTCCACATGCATTTCTCCCGCAACCCCAAGGTGCTGAACCCCCGGGGGCTCAGGGTGAGTACCTGGACACAATCCCAGAGACCCTGAGGTTGGAACAGACCGTCAAGATCATTGAAGCTGATTTGTGACCGATCCTCACCTTGTCTGAGCCCAGAGCACTGGGTGCCGTGTCCAGTCAATTCCCTGGACACATCCCGGGATGGGGACTCCAAACCTCCCTGGGCAGCTCCTTCCCACGTTTAACAACCCCTTCTGTGAAGAAATTCTTCCACTGGGACCCCGGGGATGGGAGGCCAGCCTGTGGCTGGCAGGTTGGAGGGGATCAGAGCAAACTGAGAACATCCTCCCGGGGTTTTTGGGCTTCCCTGCTCAGTTCTCCAGAGGGCTGCGGCCCCCGGAGCCCCTGGGGCTGATCCCTTCTGTCCCGCAGTACCCGCTGCCGGCGCCGCAGGGCGGGAAACACGCCAACAATCCCCACCTGGTGGAGGACCAGCGCTTCCCTCAGCAGCGCCTCTCCCGCAAGGCCCGGCAGAAAACCAACGTGTTCGACCCCGACTACCTGGCCGGGGCGTCTCCCTTCGCCGAGAACGACGTGCACAGCCGGGCCGCCCACCTGCACCTGCGGGACGCCGCGCTGGGCGCCGGCCGCCGCCGCCTCAACCCCAACGCCGTCACCAAGAAGTTCGTGAGGAGGAGGTGAGGGGCGGGACGGGCCCCGCCCGCAGGACTCACCTGCCCAGGTGTGGTGGTGGCTCTGCCAGGGCGAGGCCTCCCCCAGCACCTGGGCATGGGCCGGGCCATCCCGTCCCTGCTGTGCCCAGAGCCGCCGTGCCTGGGGAGGTGGTGACGGGGTTTGGGGAGGGCCCAGCATGGGGGAAGGGTGGGGGGGCTTCTCTGCCCAGCCCTGGGCGCCCCTGGGCAGGGGCTGTGTCACCCAATAAACACCAAACCCCAAAGCACCGTGACTCGGTCCCATTTCTGCAGCTGCCTGTGCCAGGGGAGCCTTTCTCTGAGCCTCCAGGGATGAGGGGGCTGGGACAGAGGGAGGGAGGGAGGATTTCTTGGATCTTTTGCCCCATGGGATGAGCTCCAGAAGGACAAAAGCCCAGGGCAGGGGGCTGTGTCCCACCCTGGCACTGGGGGATGCCCAGAGCTGAAGGGGGAAACTCTGGGTTAAAGCTTTTTGGATAAATCTACTGACACATCTGACAAATGACTCTTGGGCCCAGCTCTTGCTGCAGTTTCTCCTTTACCCTGCTGAAATTGGTCAAAATAAGGAAATACCTGATACCACCTGTAGCCTCTGGTCCTGGGGAGGTCACAGCCTCCCCAGCCCCAGGGCATTTTTAGTGTGTCAAAGCTGCAGATAAAAGCTGCACACATCCTGCTGAGGACGTGGGGACTTGCAGCATCTTGGCTTTGGCCTCACCTCCCTGGTCCAGACTCTGCATCTCCCCCAGTCCCTCAGAGACAGGATCCCAGGCTATGGAAGCTGCTCCCTTGGCCAGTTTGGGGGCAGGGCTGGGCAGCCCCCCAGGGGTTACTGGGGATCCCACACCACCAAGTCAGTGTGATTCCCAAGGACCTTTTCCTGCAGCAGCTGCAGCCCCGGGCATGGCTCTGGAGGTGCCCTTAGAAAAACCATCACAAGACTTTACACTGTAAAATGAAAACTTTCATCGTTTATTCTCGACTGCAGCTGTTTACAGAAATATAGTTGCGAGTATACAAATGTCCCAATAGAAGCAAAATATTTATTTTTTATTTTTTTTTTAATATTCAACAAGTTATCACAGGAGAGCTAAAAACATAGATGCAAATAAAATATCCCCTCGTAGACAAACTGAAAACACCGGGAATCAGTGCTTGGAAAACCCACCTACGAAAGCCATATACACAGAACTGCACGAAGGAGTATCTGGTGCTACTTTCACATTGCAGGACACTGAAGAGGCAGCTCAGCAGTCGAGGGTGCACCCAGAACATCTGGCAGGCAGGGGAGAGCCCACCAGAGGTGCAGGGACAGAGACAGAGGTTGGAGCTCTGCTCTGAAGGGGTTGGAGCTTAAGTCAGCATCAGCTCAGATGGAAATAATTCCAATTGTCTCCTTTTATCCAGAATAAAAAAGCTTCAGGAATGCTGCAGGCTGCTAAGGATACTGGAATGGGATCCCAGTTCTACACTACCCAAAGAGCCACTTCCAAACAGGAACTTCCCTGGACACATTATCCCAGCGGGCAGCCATGGTCCTGCCCAGGGCACTCGGGTCAGATCCCATTCCACAGGGCAGCTCCAGGGCCAAAACAAAGCCAAAGCCATTTACCTGCCAGTGAACACAGGAGCCTTCCCTAATCCCAGGCCTGGAGCTGGAATGTGTCACAGAGGGCTGTGGGAGCCTTGGAACCTGAACACAGGGCAATGAGCAGGGAATCCCTGGATTCCCCGCCCTGTCCCTGCACAGTGAATGTCACTGGGCAATTTAATGAAGTGTAACAGCAAAAATGACAAACCTCTGGAAAATGCAGAGTTCAGCTCTGCAAACTCCAAGAGAACAAAGGAGGACATCAGCTCTCAGTGTGGTGGAGGTGATTTAAGAAAACCTAGACCAGGACAACACTGATCCACTCCTGACAAATTACACTGAGACACAGATTTGGAACTGAAAGTCATGTTGGACACAATATACACATTGATTTTATGACCTGATTTAATGGCTGGAGCTGTGCCAGGGCAGGCTTAGGTTGGATATGAGAAAAGGTTCTTTTCCCAGAGGGCACTGCCCAGGCTCCCCAGGGAATGGGGGCAGCTCCAGGAGCCTTTGGATACTGCTCCAGGGGTGCCCAGGCTGGGATTGTTGGGGTGTCTGTGCAGGGCCAAGGGTGGGACTGGATGATCCCTGTGGGTCCCTTCCAGCTCAGGATATTCCATGATTCTATGATTCTTACCGTTTAATTCCTCACACAACCTGCAACAAAGAAACCAGCACGAGTCCTGGCAGGTTCCTCACGGACAGAATTCAAGGGGAGCTTCACTGGCTTTCAAGGAGTTCTCTGGATTTTGATTGTTGCACGAGTGAGTCAGTTAAAAACATCAGTTTACAGACTCCTGCCCTCACGGGAATAAAGGGAAATGGCAGAGGAGCTTCCCCTCCCTGACCCAGCACAAGCAGGGACCTTTTGCTACACAATAACATCCAACACACCCGGCTGGTGACCCGGGACGGAAAAGGCTCTGGAGCAGCTCCAGGGAAGCCAAGGGATGCTCAGGGCTGCAGGAAGCCCATCCTCAGCCTGGGTGTCAGTTCTATCCTAAACCACATCTGCGAGTATGAACTAAAACGTATAAAAATACAAAAGTGGCCACAGCTGCTTCCAACCCAAAGATCCCAGTGAGGTTCCCAAGCAGAGCAAGATCTGGAGCCACATCACCAACACGGCCAGGACTGAGAGCTGTGAGACAGCCACTCATGAGTTACTACAAAAACCTCCTACTGAGGAAAAGGAATATTATTTCATGTTTATAAAAATGTAAATATAACAGTATTCTATGCATGTGTCTACTATTATTTATATATAATAATCTGACTCCTCTATATACATATATATATAATCCTAGAATATACAGGCAGTGCATATTTACATCCCTATACAGACTGGGAGAGGAAAAGCCTCTCCTCCTGTGTAACCCCCCCGAGTCCCCCACTCCCCCAGAGAATTTCACAAGTTCCCTTTTGCAGGAGTTTACCCCCTGCTGCATTTCTCCTTGTTTCTACCACGTTTACCCCATTTCCAAGGCTGCCCCTCGGTGCCCTGCCCGGGGCACCACGGCCACCACAGCTGGCACAGCTGCTCTGAGCAGGAACACACAGTGCTCACAGGCTGCCAAAAAGACTAAACAAGCCCAAATTAAAACAAAGCCCCTGAACAAACACAGCATCCCACTGCTGCTTCTTTTAGCTTCTACAGAATGGAGCTGCCCCGAGCCCCCCTGAACACAAAACCCACCAAGCCCTTGAAACTCAGTTTTGCACTAATGAGAAGTCACCAGTGACCAGCATTTCCTGTTCTCGCCTTCCACCTACAGCTCAGAGCCAAGCAACTCCCTCTCCTCTCTCCTGTTTCTCTCACTCAGATCCATGTCTGTGCCCCCTCTGCTCTCCTGCAATGGCTCTGGAAAAAGAACCCAACAGTTTGCCAAGCAGAGACACAAGAAAACAGGAATAAAAATCCATTCAGACATATTTTCCTTTTAGAAATTGGATTCTAAATCAAAATATCGATGGAAACTTTGAAAAATAAAGTTCAGCTTATGCAAGTGAGGGGAATGTCCACTGACACAGCTGCCCAGACTTGATGCTCCCAGTAAAAACCTGCCCAAGTTATGTTTAACTGCTCATGCCTTATCTCAAAACCCCGTCAGTGATTAGAAGTAACCATAACCAGTGATGAGAGAGTGGACATCCACTTCAGAACTGCCAGCCTGGAATTAATTCTTGAACTAGATCTGTGTTAAAGTAAGAGCAAAGCGTTTGGCCTGCTGCGAGATCAGGCAGTGAGGAAGCAATTAATAAGAAAACAACTGTTAATTAAGCACAAAGCACCAGTAACTCCATGCCAGAGGAGATGTTCAGCTCAAACTGTGCACCAAGTGTTGGCTCTGTGGTTTCTGGGTGGGCTCTGGGCACACTCAGAGGGAAAGCTGAGGGGACATGGTGGGGGTTGGCAGCTCCATCTCCCTCAACTCTCCCCTGTGCCCACAAAGGGGTGCTCTGGGACCCCCAGGGATGCTGGATTTACACAGACTGAAACCTCAGGATCCTCTCTGTCACCCAAAGGGCCCGGACACAACGCCAGCGCTCCGTGTGCTCCTGGAACACAGGGGTCATGGAGAAGCTCTGCTGCCCAAATTCAACTGCTAAAAATGTCACAAGTGAATGCTGAGGCCCCTGGTAAAACACAGACGTGGCTCAGGCTGTGATCCCTGCCATGACACCCTGCAGCCTGTCCTTGAGCTCCTCTGGGGCTGGTCCAACCCCTCCGCCCTCAGAGCCGCTGCCGAGCACGCGCCAACTGCTGAGCGACCTCTTCAGTCACACAAATACTTTTTGTAACCAAATCACATGTTCAAAGTGTTGTACATTTAAACATTGACCTAAAATGAACAGGTAAATTTAACACGAGGAAAGGAAGGTGTTTCCAGAAGGGAAAACTGGGATAGCACAGCCCTTGGTTGGTTTTCTTGTGTATGTTTTTTTTCTGTCTTCTCTTTGTAAGTGACCTCAAAGACGCCCACAATTCAAACATACCCTTCCCTGGAGCTGTGGCAGGCTTGGGATGAGGTTCTCTTCTGGCCACTCATCCTGTTCCACAGAGAATTGGTCCCTGGTGACTTGGCACTGACCAACAAACAGATAGAGCCCTTTGGAACAAGGAGCGAACTGAAGCAGCACACGAGCGAATCCATCGTTCCTGTCACTCCTTCTGTGTCCAACGGCCCCAGGTGACACCAACAGCTCATCCTGGGACACAGATCCTGCAAACACCACCAGTTCCTTTCCCAGTGAGTGGGCTATGGACTTCCACAGCCCTCTGGACGTTGTTGGGTCCATTGTTCTCAGCCTGAGCAGCCCCACACGGCGCCTGGGCACTGCTGGGGGCTGCTGCTTTCGCGTTGTGAACCATTACAAGATGTTGGTAATGTTTTGTCTCAGCAGGGGAAAAAAAAAATAAAATACAGAAAGAAAAAGTCTGGGTCGGGGTTAAAGCAGCTCTGGACATGATGCAGTGGGGAATTCTTTCTGTCCTGATTAAAATTTCCAACGTTTGAGCATAATCATAAATTAGGAGTTAAAACACAGAGGCGCTAATAATAAAATATTAAATAGGCAATGAGAGTGGAGAAAAGCTGAATGGCTCATCCTGAGGGAAACCCCAGTATTTCATATTTTATATAATCCTAAATGCCTCTGGGTTTCCTGGCTAGGCTGTGAGTGAGGGACACACCAAACACAGAGCAAAGCTTCTCGTGGCCAGCTGGACCAACACTGCCTGATGGAATGGCGAGAGATGAACACGTTATTTATGTTGCAAAAAGTACTTAAATACTCAATAAAGACATAACAAACCCCACCCCACCCCACTGTTATCAGACGCCACGTTGTGGTAGAACATCAGACAAACTCACAAATTTACCACAAAAATGTGTGGCAAAAAGAATATTTTATATATATGTATATATATAAATTTTTTATATTTATGCCAATGTACTCACTCAGTACAAATAGCAAAATAGTTATACCATTTCCTAAATACAAAATATAGCTTTCCAAAAAAATGAAACACACATTAGATATAAACCATCCAAAACTTGAACGATTGAAAACTGTATTCAAAATTAAATGACCCAGAGCAGGTCTCTTTCTGAAAAGTTCCCTTCATATCGGCAAGAAGCCTTACTACTGAAAACGTAATTCAATGCCTCTCAATGAGAGAGAGAAAGAGAGAGACAGAAAGAGAAAGTGAACGTCGTGACAGACCAACAAACGGGGGGGGAAATCCAGGAAAACCAACAAAAAACTCTACACGGCTCAACTACGCACACGAGTTAAAGGGGAAAACACACAGTAAACAGACTCGAGGAACTTAAAAAAAAAAAAAAACAAAACCATTTACAGACTGTTCTTTTGTTATTTCAAATAACAAAAATGACGTGATGCCAGCTACGCTCTGCCGAGGCGGAACGGGCGCCGCGGGAGCGGGAGAACACGGAGCTGAGCGAGGCTGTAGTGAGAGATCACACACTGCCCGGAGAGTTGAAGCACCCAAAAAAATCCACATGCCTTACAATACACCTGCATGGTCTGGAGTGGGTTGTTTTTTTTACATTCGGTAACATCAGTCAATGATTTATTCCTTAATTAAACATGACAATCTAGAAACTGGGGCTCGGTGGTAGAAAAAGGAAAAAATCACTTCAGAACTGCGAGGAGCTCCATGTGCTACAAAGATGCAACAGCTCAGGATGAAGTGACCTTTTAAGAAGGCTTAAAAATGACGCAATTTGCCCCCTACTTGGAGTAAAGCCAAGCTGAAGATTTCCATCAGTCACAGCTGGAAGTGGTGGGTTAAGGGGGATTCCTGCGTTTAGAAGGTGGTGGAGAAATTGCTTCCTCTCTCCTTACTCCTTGATTATTTGTCAAAGCTTCTACTGACTAAGCAATTTACTGCCAAGGATTCCTAAAAGCTGTTTCTTTAGCTTAAAAGCCAGTAGGATATCTATGTCTTTTTTAAAAACACAATACAAAACTGAGGGAGAGAAGGAAAACCATGGAAAGAACAAAAGGGAGAAGGCTGGTTTGGGAACAGCTCATGAGGCTTTACAGAGCTCTAACCCATCAGTCAAGAGTGAGAGACACAGAGGAGTCCCTTCCTCAGCCACACATAATGCTCTTTTCAAGCTGAAGGTGTTTTAGAGAAGATTTTAAGATCAGTTGGAAGTCCCCCTTCATTTCTTCATTTTGTAGAGCCACCAAACCCTTGCTCTATGTACAGCTCCACCTAAGGGATGTGGAAAACCGTTAATCCCATCCTCAGATGGGAACTGGTTATTTACAGCAGCAATTCTCTGCTTGGTTATTACAGTTATCAGCACTTTCAATTCATAAAGGGTGGGTTTGGCTCTCCCACTCCGTGTCAATCCAGAGATCCCTTCACTTACTGACAGCTGAGTCACAGCTCGGGGCAGAGGCAGCTGCTGTTTCTGCTGCACGAGCTTCCTGAGGGAAAAAAGGGATGTAAAGAAGGAACAGGAGGGAAAAAGTAAACGTGGTAACATGGATTACCTTCCAACAACAATAATAACTGACCAGATATGCTTTAAATTCCAAGAGCCCCCACTGTAATGAGGTTTATGAACCTGGTAACAGCCCAACCCCACGCCCCAGTAACACAAAGCATAACTCCTCAGCATTATTGGCACTGTGGAGCCCAAATTCCATGGTCATGGCCTCAGGTCTGCCACTGGCCACGCGTGTGCTCTTTAAAGAGGCCACTTTTCCACAGAAGCAATTGGTTCCACGCAGCCTAATCCAGAGTTGGAAGGTCTGAGAGCATCTGGGAAATCGTCGCTTTTTTTTCTTCACGGAATTTCTGCATGAGAAAACAAGCAGAAAAGTCAGGCACAACTAACCACAGTCCCCTCTTCCTTCTGTGCAGTGGCTTCATCTTCAGGGTGCTCCTCATGAGCAGGCACTGACCTGGGGGCGAGGAGCTAGAGAAGCTCTGGAGACACTCCAGACTCCATATGCAAACCCCTTCAGATTAGACAATGAAGTGCATCACTTCAGTGAAAACTCGGGGGGGATTTAGGACACGACCAGCCCCAAGTTACACACCACAACCTACACTGGACTCCAAAGTGCTCCTGGCTCTTGGTGCTCATTTGTAGTCAAAGGCTCTTTCCCCCCTCTGAAAAAGGCACCTTCTAAAAGCAGAATGTCTCCTAGCAACAGCTGATGCTGTCGGCTGTTTCTAACACAGCCTCAGCATGTGGCACACTCAGGAGCTGCCACATTCCACCAAAACTTGTTCTCACATGACGTTATTGTAACCCGGGGGAAGAGTTCAGAGCAGTTCAGACTTGAGGTGTTATTTACTCAGTAAGCCCCGAATTTTTTAACCAGTCATGTTTCATAAGGTTTTGATCTGCCAAGCTGCCAGTGATCCACTCTCCTCCTTAACAAAGTACCAGACTGTCACGGCAGAAGACAAAACGTAAGAAAAATGAACAAGACACAGTCTCAAATGTTTCATACAAGTTCTGACCTCTGACTGGTTTTAGTAACTTCATTCTGCTATTATAGTCTTAACTCAGCCTCACTGGTGTTTTAGCTCAACTCTTACAACACAGTCACACACTGAAAGGTACAAAGGTACTGAACAAAGCTCCTGCGTGGCAGCAAAGAACCCAGAGACACAAACTCACCACTTGCCTAATTAAAACGAGCCAGCCATGTTGTTCCCCTGGTTCTGCAAGGACACGAGCAGATCATCTATCTTCTCCATGTTCTGGTTGGTGGCCATGGCCGAGGGCAGCGGCGGCGTCTCGGGGAGCTGCTGGGACAGGAGCGCCGGCACCGCGGGCTGCGCCTCGCCCTGGGGCTGCCCGGGCTGCCCCATGGCCATCAGCTCCTCCGGCAGCGCCCCAGGGCCAGGGGGCAGCAGCTGGCCACAGTCTGGGGGACAGAGGGACATTTCAGTGTCCTGGCACAGGCCAGGAGTTCCCACAGCAAAGCACACGGCCACAAGCGTGGCCCACCACCAGCTGTGTGCCCTGTGAGAGCTGCTACGACCTGTTGTAAGCAACACCTCTCACTGCTGGAGCTCACAGGCACCCACAGACCTCTCGACATCCCACAGAACTGGTCATGGAGGCTGGCTCCAGAGAGGAGGTGAGGAAAAATGCAGGTTTGTACAGCTGAGAACACTTTAACAGACACTTTTCTGGACTCTACAGCTTCTAAAATCCTTGCTTTCCGCCACAAACATGAAGAGAGGTAATGCAAAAACAGCAAGAGTAATGCTCTCTTAAGAGAGCACAATCATTCCTAGGTTAGATATTAGGGAGAGACTCTTCCCTCTGAGGATGGGGAGGCCCTGGCACAGGGTGTCCAGAGCAGCTGTGGCTGCCCCTGGATCCCTGGAAGTGTCCAAGGCCAGGCTGGACAGGGCTTGGAGCAATTTGGGACCGTGGAAGGTGTATGTGCCCACAGCAGGGGGTGGGACCAGATGGACTTTAAGGTCCCTTCTCACCCAACCCACTCCCCGTTCCCAGAGCAGCTCTGTACACTGTAAGCTCAGCATCAGGCACTGGTCACTTACTGCTCTGGATGCCGAACAGGAATATCCCCGACGTCTGCTGGGATGAGGCTGGGGAATTCTGCAGCTGGTTGATGGCACCTCCCGCCGTGTTGTGGAACAGGGGAGCCTGCTGCTGGGGAGGAGAAGCAGTTCCTGGCATTCCTGCCATGCTGTTTTGGGAGGAGTACATGGGGGACTGCTGCAGCTCCGGCTGGCTCATGCTGTTCTGCAGGGCAGACATGGAAGCTGAGGAGATGAAGAGGGTGACTTGCTGCTCTTGAGAACTTGGGGACCCTTGGACCAGCTGAATCTGGGGGGAGTTATGGAAGATGGCTGGCTGCTGTGCTTCAGCCTGGTTGGAGGCAGGATTCTGGAGAGGAGACACTGTGGTCTGACTCTGGAATTGCATGGGCTGCTGCTCCTGATTCATCGAGGCCATGTTGGACTGTGGATGAAAAATGGACTGGCCTTGCTGCTCCTGATTGGTAACTGGGTTTTGATTTGGATTGAAAATCATGTTCTGCTTTTGGGAGGCCATTGTACTCATTGCATTTTGATTGCTGAACATCATGTTCTGCTGCTGCTGCTGTTGCTGCTCCTGAGATGGAGGGCTGCTCTGGATAGCAACAATCGAATGCTGAGGCTGGAAGATGGCTCCTTGTTGGTTCTGAGGGATGGAGCTGGACTGGATGGAGCCCAATGACACCTGGGACTGAAACAAACCCTGCTGAGCAGGCTGAGTCTGCGGCTGCTCCTGGGGAAGCATGGAGCTCTGGATGTGAGAGATCTGTGTCTGCTGCTGGAAAGAAGTCTGCTGTTCAGTGTTTGTTGCCGTCTGAAGAGGAGAAATGGGATTTGGGCTTGTAAAGAATGACATCTGCTCTTCCTGAGTGGCAGGGTTGCTCATGGAACTCTGGGAAAGGAACATGTTGGCAGACTGCTGGTCTTGAGGCACCGAGGAGCTCTGCAAGACACCCATGGCATTCTGTGAATGGAACATCGGGGGCTGCAGTTGGTCAGAGGAATTAGTGTTGGTCTGGTTGTGGACAATGGAATTTGAGCTATGAAAAAGGGATCCTTGTGTTTCCTGGGATATATTCTGAGTGTCACCAATAGGGTTCTGAGAGTGGAAAAGCTGAGCTTGTGAGTGTGGAGACTGCTGGATGAAGCTTCCTGACTGAATCGACATCATTTCTCCACCTTGCTGGAACAGACCCCCGCCCTGCTGCTGAGTCCCACTGGCCTGGACACTCATCATGGTCTTGGTAGACGAGAAGAGATTCACCTGGGACTGACTTTCCCCACTGTGCTGCATCTGAACCATGGTCTGAAACACAGAGCTCTGCATCTGTTTGCTCTGCCCCGAGGCCTCTTCTCCCTCAGCAGAGCTGGAGGGCTGGAACATGGCAGGGCCGTTGTTGGAGACCGGCTGCTGCGCGGGGGCGGCCGCCTCGCCACCGGACACCCCCGGGGAGGAGGAGAAGAGCTCGCACTGCATCTGCATGTCCTCGCTGGTGGACAGCCCCCCCATCATGTGGGACGCCTGCTGGTACACCGGGGACTGCTGCAGGGCCCCGTTCCCCGCCGTGCTGGAGGAGAACAGATCCGACTGCATCTGCGTGGCCGCCTGGCACATGTTCTGCTGCATGCCCATCACCATGGCCGCCGACGTCTCCATGGCCTGCTGCTGCTGCTGCTGCTGCTGCTGCTGGTTGGACAGGCCACCTTCAGGCTGGGAGTGAACGTTCTCAGCTCGTCCCGGCAAAAGGTTCTCCGCTCTGGAATGGACAGCTGTGTCTGAGGAGGAAAACATGCCGGGATTCACGCTGTTCTGTATCTGGCTGACCTGCTGAAAGATGTCTGCGTTCAGCTGATCTTGGACGTCCTCGCTGCTGTCTGAGCCCGAAAACAAAACGGAAGATAACTGCTGCTGAGCTTCCAGAACCTGCTGCACCAAGTCGACGTTCCTGTTGCTGCCCGTGGCGGTGTTGGTGGGGAAGTTCCCAGCCTGGAGCTGCTGGATGGTGTTCTGGAGCTGACTCACGCCGCTGGCCGACGAGAAGATGCTCGAGGAAATCTGCTGCTGCAGGGCCTGGGCCGGCTCCGAGAGCGTCGGCTGCTGCTGCTGTGAGGCATCAGTCAGCTGGGACAGAGTCACCACTGTGCCATCCGACTGCAGCACCTCCCTGGGCTGGGAGTCCCTGGGCTGGAACTGTGCAGCCTGCTGCAGCAGGGCATCGCTGTTCTGCAGCTGGCCCGGGGTGGACACTGCCGAGAAGCTGCCGGGCTGGGAAATGTCCTGTGTTTGGATCGTGCTCAGGGTCTCCGGGTTGTACACCTTGGGCTGGATTTGCTGCTGGTTTTCACTTTCAGAAGGTAAATGGGAAGCAGAAGTTGATATGCCAGACATGCTGTTTTCCAATGTTTGCTGAGTTGGTCCGACCACATTTGAAGCCTGAAAAGAGCGAGACATTCGGTAACTTCTAAACTTACTGGGGTTATGCACATACAACCTCCCAAAAGCCCTGATGTCCAGGGAAGATCGGAGGGAGATGGGAGATGTGAAACCCAGACACACCCAAACCAGCAAGCAAATGGTTAGCAGTGGAAATGCTACTTCAAGGATGGAATTGTGGCACAATTCCATGAAAGCAATGCTAAGAACTGATTAAAATAATATTCCTACAGTAATTCACTAGTTCTGCGTCACAGGATAAATATCCCCATCACAGGATCACTAGCCCACCCATCTGTCTGGGTACAAGAACCAGGTGAGCTACGAAGGAAATTCTGTTTTACTCATGATCTGTGACTGTGTTTTGCCCAGACTAATCCTGGACATGGCACTTTCCCTATCACTCTTCTCCACTACTAAAGCACAGACAAGGAGCAGATGTAACTCAGAGTCTGAACACTGCTGTGCTCAGCCCCCACCAAACTCACCTGGAACATGGGGGGAGAGCATTTTTGTGCACTTACTTCCATTGGAGCCACATCTTCATTCTTGATCATACTGCTTGGCATGAGTGGAGTTATCAAGGCACTAGGAAGAATGTTCACCTTCTCCAGGTTACAGCCCGTGGCCTTCACTGCTGCAGCCACAAACGAAACAAGAACAAGAGAAGCAGTGGTAAAACCCAACATTCCATAACTCCCTCTAAGCAAATTAAAGAATTACTCTTCAACGTAAAGCAACACATCTCCACACCCTAAGCAAATTTAAATCTTCCAGTAATGTGGCAGTAAAATTTCTGCACATGTGTACAGAGTGAGGAAGGAGAGAACAGACCAAGTACATAGAGCAAACAAAATTCTCTGACCTCTGGTTCAGAGTCAACCTGGAGCAGAACAGGTAAAGGAATGAAGCATCAAAGAGGAGCTGACACAGAGCCCCACATGAGAAGGTAAATTCAGATTTATTGCATAAATTAACTGAGGACATGAAGGAACACCAACAGCACGTTGTGTTCTGAGGAGCAGCAGCTGTTCTCCTGGAGCAGTTGGGCTCTTCCCTCAGCTAAGCTGCACATTAAATTAGATGGCTGTCAGGCTTACCCTTTATATTAGTTTATATATTTGCTTAAATTCACACTACACATTCTAATTCTTTGTATTAACTACAGTCCTAGGCTTCTTTTTTATTCTTCACTTGCAAACATACTAAATAAAGATTGGACTGCAGAGCCTAATGCATGAAAAATGAAAAAAAATTAGTATTATTTTTTACAATTTTTTTGTTCTGTATTATCTCGTACTAAAATAGAAATACTGTTATAAAGTAAAAGTTTCAGAGTCAGAAAACAAACCTCCCTGTAAGAATAGGGCCAGATTTTATAAGCAGAGACTTATCACAGGATGTCTGATTCATTTAGCCAAATCTGGGTAGGAATTCATAGTTAAATTATTAAGAACACTGATAAGAATCAATTTAGTACCTTTCATAGCCTCTTCAAAAGAACAATGTTGGGCTGGGCTGGAGATTTCCTTCTTCACATTAACATTCAGAGTCCCAGCTGCCGAGACAAAACACATTGAGAACTTCCTTACGTTAAATCAGCAAACAAGCCAAAAAAACACAAAGCAAACCAAAACAATTCCTTATAGCTTAAAGAAATTCAGGTTCTTTGAAACCCACACAAACCCTTGCACTGTCTATTGTGATACAGATAAATAAATAAACTAAAATACATGAAGTGGGCAAATTGCAGCTTTCCTCAGGATAAAGCCTGGTGGGATTTCTTGGTTTACTTGGTGCATTGTATGGGATACATTGATTTTTTTTATCCTGCTTCATTTTGATCCTTAAACTAGAAATGGATGCTGCTATATAAGAAAAGCTGTCACAAGACAGCTGGAATTTGAGGTATTTGGCACATAAATGAGAAAAGCAAAGCCTTAAGGTTGTATTATTAACAGAGCAACATTTGCCAGCAAGAGGGGTTTGGAAAGATCCACATTACTCAGCATTCCTGCTGCATGGACCAAAGGCTGTGGAGTGAGAAGTGAGCAGGTGGAATGGCCTCTCCTCCCCCAGGGCACCCACACACCTGGCTCTGGAGTGTAGGTGAAGGGCTGCACGTCATGAGATCTCCCAGCGTTGGTCACCACATATATTCCCACAGAGACAGCTGAGGTGATTTGCTGGTCGTGATATGGTGGCACCTTCACAATAAGGTGATTCTGCAAGGCAAAAAGATCACATTTCATTACGACTGATCTTAATTCTACCTACTGACATCAAAAGAGAAATGGGCTGGTAAACCACCATAAAACCCCAGGGCACTGGGGCCATGCCCTTGGAGGTGGGACCAGGATGGCACTTTCCTGACATCATTTGCACTTATTTATGTCAAAAAGAATAAGTATTCTGTAAAATATTTCAAAGTGGAATAAAAATTCAGCCACTAATAAAGACTATGGTGTACACACAATCTCGTTCCATGGAGAAGTGCTGGAAAAACTCAATTAGGCCTTTTAATTTCATTGTATATAAGGGCAAAGACCTGCTCACCAAACACACTGTGGGATCCAAGCTCTCAGTTAGAAACTGGACAATTATACTGGTGTAAACACAAAATTATATTCTACCAGACACACAACAGACCTTATGTGAAGAACATTAGTATTATTTCTAGAAATGCAGAGAAAATGGGAAAGGCTTGATTAATATTTCTTTGGAAACAGGCACTGTATTTTTTAAATTAAAAATACAATGATAATAATAGTGGTAATCACAATAATAGCAGTAGTAGGGAAAATAGTAGTAATAATAATAATAGTAATGCAGAAGTACCTGATGAAACAATTCCATGTCAATTTCAGCTTCTGCCTTCCAAGAATTCTCATCTAAATGAAAATTAAATGTCTCAGTTACTGCACATCCTGTAGAGCAATCTATTTTAGTGCCTTTGACTCTCTCCTCGGTCTGCTCTCCACAACTGAGCTTTACCCAGCAGTGAAGCCCCGACCCCGGCTCTGCTCAGCACCCCAAGCCAGCTCTGCTTTCACACTAACCGGAAACATTCTCTTGGAAAATCACTTTTGTTCCCTTTAGGAAGTTCTTGCCAATCAGAAAAACTTCCTCTTCACCCTTCACTGAACAGCTGTGGAGACTTTTCTTTAGGATCTCTGGGACTCCCGCTGGCTGAGCTGCAAGGGGAAAAAACAGAGTCTGGAATCAAGAAAATACCAACATCCAAACCAAACCACTTTTACTTACAGGGTTATGAAGGAAAAACTAAAACTCCTGAGACTCTTTCTTTACCATGTATCTCATTACAAACTCTTCAGAATGTAACCAGAATACAGCAGAATATAAATAATATTATTTCCTCACTAAATGTAATGAGCTCACAGAAATTACACTTAGCTCAACGATCCACCAATAATCTTTTTCATTTTCTTCTGCACTTATTAAATCTTCAAGACAAAACTCCCAGTGTTGGAGCTAAACCCCAGCAAGTTCTGAGAAGAGAAGCAAATATGGTTCTGTAATTCCCTGGTGTAGAGTGATTTCAAGAGGCATCGGCCCTTAGACACCTGAAGCCTACCTGCAAATCCAGCCTCTGGGTCATCAAACTTCATTTTTTGTGAAACTTATTTTGTTTTGCTCTCCAAAAGAGCAGAAGGAGTAACTCCCCTATTACCTGGGGGCCCTTGCACATGTTTTTACACGACACGGTTTTCAGTTTGGTGCAAGAACTAACCCAGGGCTTGGAGCAACCTGGTGTCCCCAGAACCCTGGCAGGGGTGGAATGGGATGAGCTTCAAGGCCCCTTCCAAATCCCTGCAAGACTCACATCTCTGGAGTTGGGACTTTTAACAATTTGAGTCAAATAAACAAGTCAAGAGGATGTGGTTTTACAGACACACATTCCTGGATGCCCCTGTGCCAGAGGTCCAGATGATGATTTAGATCATAAACTGTCGTGGCTGCAAACCATTCCTACTCTTAATCCTTAAACCAAATAGGATCACTTGTGCTAAATGCAAATGAGCACTGCAGACAGTTTAAACAGAGATACATTTTAAAATAATGTGCTTTGACACATTTAATATAAAATAACTCCAGTTTCTAGCGAAGGCTCCTGAACCACCTTTTCTCACCACAGCTCCCCAGGGCACACACCCAGACTCGTGCTCCTGCCCTTGCCTGGCCCACTTTGAGTGTTTAATAACAATATTCTCTGGGCTTACTACACAGCAGAACATACATCCTGTACAACTCCAAATTATTTAATGACCTTTCAGAAAGGATTTTTCTACAACTCTGGCTGCGGGTTCCCAGGCAACCGTTACGCAACGACTGAATATGCTCAAGGCACATGAAAAGAGTAACTGGATTTAGGTTTGCTAACAAGTTAACAAAGCCTATTTAAAACACAGCCCTTAAATAAAGAGCCTGCAGCTCCTTAATGTCTTTTCTATGGTTCCAGGAACATTATTAGCTATAAAAACAACGTAAACAGGCTCTGATGAGTGTAAATGTAAACCTTGTTGTGAAGGTACATTACACATCTGTAGTTAGGTTCATGTAGCAAACCAGCCCAGTGTAATGTGCTTGAGAGGATTATTTATATTCAATAAACAACACATTTCATCCCATTTTGATCAGCCAGTATCCGTGTGCCAGCACTATTTGCCTGGCCAAGCTCTGCTGCCAGTCCCTGCAGCTTTGGCGTAAGTTAAGACACAAGCACAGAGTCCTGGAAGGAGCCTCAGGAATTCCCCTCCCAACCTTCACACCATGATCAGCTTTACCCACATGTTCCCCAAAGACACAAGTCTGACCAAAGCGTTTTGTTTCTGTGTTCTGAGACTTCCAGCAGAGGAGACACTGTAAAATTCCTGGGCAACCTCTTAGCAACTTACACAATTGAGAATATTTTCTTAGCAAGTGACCAAACCCCAGCCTGCCAAAAACCAAACCAATTCACTCTTTGCATTAAATACAGCTTTTTATAGCTCAACAGCCTATTTTAAAATCAGTCTCTACATGTTTCATCTCAGACTCTCAGCTACTCACAATAGCAAGTTTTGGACTGTTAAAACATCAGGTGACTTCCACTCCCTTTTCTCTATGGGTGAAATAATTTTACCTTTAACCAGAAAGCTACAAACAAAAGAGACACAGGAATGACTTCGGGAGGTTTTATAAAGAATGCTTTTATCTTAAATCTGAAAATTAATATGAGACATTCCATTACTGTGAGATACCACCATGGTCTACTGACTGGAATGGAGCTGCAAAGATGACTGTATTTCTAAAATATAACCCCAAAAAATCATTTTTAATACCACGATAAGAGTACAATACGAGTGTCCAGGAGCTTGTCTACTCTTTCCATGCACAGACAAAGCTCTCCATCTCATTCATCAAGATAAGGCGTGGAACAAGATGAGCTTTAAGGCCCCTTCCAGCCCAAACCATTCCATGATTCCACAATCCCCTTTTCCCTGTTGGTCAGTGCAACCTCCCCAGCCAAGGCAGCCATCTGTGCTTGTGCTAAACAGAGCAGTTTAATAAAGAGCTATAAAAAGTTTTGTTCTTGCACTGAACCAGAACAGATTCAGCCTCTGGCCCACACAAAGACCACAGCTCAGAGAGCCAGGCTTGCTGAATTACTGCAAGTCCTGTCTAGCACTGAAAGCTGGGGCATGAACATGACAATACAGAAGGGACTGAAAGTCCTATCAGAGTCATTTCTCAAAGCAATCGCAACAAAAATGGTGAAATTTTAGGAGACAAAAATTCACTGAACTGAAGATCAGGAAATGTATAATTATTTTTCAATACTGGACAACAATTTTAACTAATATCCCCCACAAGAAAAAAACAAATCAATCCACTTGATTTTAGCTACAGCAATTCTGAAATTATCACAGGGTGATAACACAGGGTGTTTTTTTCCTCCCAAGGCATTTCCAGCAGAATCACCTCATCGTTTAGGTTGGAAAAGACCTTCAAGACCATCAAGCCGTGCCAAATCCACACCTTGTCCCCAGCCCAGAACACTGGGGACAAGTCCATGTCCAGCCCTTCCTTGGACACCTCCAGGGAAGGGCACTCCAGACCTCCCTGGGCAGCCCCCGCCAATGACTAACCACCCTTTCCATGTTGAGATCACACTAAAACCCAGGCCCCTGCACTCTCAGCACTTTGGTTTGACACTCACTGCACAGAATGGGGGAAGAAGGTGTCTGCAGGGTCAGCGTGGAGCCGTCCTTGCGCGTGATGTTGACGCGAAAGACGAGCCGAGCGCGGGTGCTTTTCTTCTTGGAGCCAGCAATCCCTATCCTGGCTTCAACATCGGCATTCCTCAGCTTCAGGATTCCCACACAATCAACCCTAACAACACAAAACAGAGCAGGATTTCATCGTTTAGTAAGTTCAGCATCTTTAAACATCTCCCCAGTAGTTTCATAAGCCAAAGTCAAAAGCCTTGAGGTAATTACTGAAATGTTATTGGATTTCTTTTTATTTACATGAAATCTATGACCTTTTTCAAGTTTTCATTCAACCCTGCCTAATTTGGATGATGAATCACAGCAGAAAAGCATATGAAAGCATGAATAAAACAGAAAGTGCAATATAATTCTGGTAAGCATTCAATTTAGAATCACAGCTCTTCATTCTTCCATCCCCAGGGCGAGATCTGTGTTTGTAGGATTATTGCTTCAAAATATTCTGCATTCACTTAAAGAAAGCAGGAGTAGAAGAAAACTTACTGTAGTCATATTATTTATGTTCAGTGGGACTTGGAAGTGACAGATAAGTCCTCCCATAAGTGTGGTCCTAGGGGAGATGTACAGGGCCAGGTGAGTGATGCAGTGCTGGCTTTCAGACAGGCTCCATGCAAAATTATTTAAAGCAAAAAAACAGCCAAAAACACAAGAACAGCAGAAGCAAACACAGCCTGATGTGTTAAAAAGAACAATATTGCAATCTACCCAGGATTTGGGGATTTTAGGATTTTGGCTTTTGTGTCCCAAAAGCACAGGGACCACCTGGTATCTCCTCCGAGTACACTGAATTGCAAGCGAGAGCCGAGGAGCAGAGAGAGGAGAGCGCTGAGATGTTCACACTTGAACCATAACCCATCCAACAAAAGAAGGAAATCGGTTCCCAAACCCAAGCTAATAAACGAAAACAGTCCTGAGCAGAGCTACTCACGCCAGTGTCATGTTGTTGCTCGGGTCCAGCCCCACCTCGATGACAGTGGTGCCCTCGATGTCCACCTCCTTGCAGGGCGTGGTGTTCCTGCCCGTCACCCTGCAGGCCTGGTAGAACCCGTGGGGCTTCACGCGCCCGGAGTCGTTCCCCACGAACACCTGCAGCACCACGGGCTCGTTGTGGCCTTCCAGCTGCAACATGCCAGGCGGGCAATTAGCACAGGAATGACTGCTTTAATTGTTATTATTCACAGCTGGTTTCTAAACCAGCCCGAATCCTGTCCGCCTGCAGACAGAATGATCCCAACCGCGACCCTGGCGTCTCTTATGCCTCCTGGTCTCGCCCCAGCTGTGACTATTCCCCCTTCTCTTCCCAGGGTTCTTCTTCCTCCCCCAGCATCTACATCCACCAGCCAGCCAAGAAAGAGAACATTTCCTGGGGCAGATGCCAGAGATGAAGAGGTTTTGCTGGTCAATACGTGTACAGGCACTGGCATTCCAGGATCCCACCTTCATGCCCGATGCATTTTGAAACCCTCGTGAAACCAGATTAGAATTGTCCACTACTTGAAAAACCCCTGATGGAGTCAGAATAGGATGAAAGGAAGCAGAGGGAGAAATGGGATGATTGAATGGTCCAACTATCCAATCACAGCTTTCCTGCAGACACCAAAATAAAAATTAAAAATGGTAACCTGACACCTACTTAAAAGCTAGCAGCGTCAGGATTCATTGAAACGTTTCATAAATAAGAGGTCAGACAAATGTAACATCTTCCTGCAACCTCATGTGCAAGCCATTAAATGGTTTGTGTCCTCTTAATGCTTTTTTTAATTAGTGGGATCCCGCTGGTGCCACTGACTAAAAATACTCTCAGGTAAAGGAAGTCCTGAAGTAAACCTGGACACTGCATTACAAAGGAAATTTTCCTTCTTTTTAGGAAATAGTTAAGAAAAATACTCCAAGTGAAAAGAAACATTAGATTGTTGCCAAATTCCCTGGCCAGAGATGGAAATTCCTTGCCAGAGCATTCTAGGAGATAAAATGAGTATTTTAGTGTTTCCACTGAGACACATTTGATGCTCTAGGATTTCTGGGTGACAGTGTTGTCTTTTGCCCCAGGCCTGGAAGCCCAGGCAACACCTGCAGAAAGAAACTCCAGTTTTAGTATTGAGGAGATGCAAATTAGAGCAGAATCCTCTGGAGAATCTCTTGGGGGATTATTCCCTGACACACTTAAAAATGTAGTTCTGAAGTTTGTAACATTAAATAAAGGAAAAAAAATAAAGAAACCAGCAAACACTGGTAAGATCATTGTGTGCTTATGTCCAAGAGGAGCAAATAGCAAATGTGACTGTCAGAGAGGAACAAAGCTCCAAGATCTCTGGAGGTGGCCCAGCACAGGCACTCACACAGGAACCACAGGCACAGCTCACAACACAGGGCTCAACAGCCAGTCCCTTGATTAAGGCTTGCTTATACAATTTTAACGTTGCACACTGACTGTAGACTCAAGTTCTAAGTCATCAAAAACAGTTTTATTTAAATGGCCACTGAACCTGCTTCTCCTTGGCCTGTTAGGGCCGCATGCCAGATCTCTGCTGAGCACCAACATCTTTACACTGTTCTTCCCCACCTTTAAACCCCACAAACAAAACAAAAAAACCCTTGTCCGTAACGTATTTTTCTTCCCAGTAGCTCAGGTTTCCTGAAGATTCACTGACTCATTTGTCTGTCCAGCCCTGGCAGAGTTTTATCTGCAGGGTATGAACTCCTCTGCCTACTGGTAAAGCAAACTGGAACTTCCAGGAATTCAGTAACATGAGACTCTTCCAAAGAGAATTTCACTGATGGGTGCTAAAGGGTAACTGGGAAAGGAGTTAAAAGGAAATTCAGATGAACAAAGGCCCATTAAGAGAATCCACATAAATGAGCACTAAATCCCCATAGCAACAGGCCGATATGAATGGATTCTTTTCTTATGAAACTTTACTGGAGTTCTGCATTACTCAGGAGGACTGAGTGAAGGGCTGCTGGCGTTCCTAACACTGCTGAACAGGACTTTGAAGATAAGCCTACTTCTGCATTCTGTCAGCAGCAGTCAGCACAAATTTTAAGGGCTGTGTGACAAACAAACATCTCCTTGTGGACCTGGTAAGTTAGTTTGGGTTAAGAACTGCTTTGCTGCTTTCTCAAAGTGACATAGCTAAGAAAAAAATACGAAATGAAATGTCTTTCACTGTCCTCATCTAAGTGATAACAAACCCAGTTGTCTACTCACTCAACCTGCTGGCCCCACTCCTCCCAGTATGTCCAGTATGCCATCTGCCATGGTGCCAGTGTAGTGCTGGCCTGGACTCAGCTCGCTGGTGACTCTCACAATCAGTTGCGGGAGGATATTTGACATCAGTTCTTCTGTTTGTCACCCTATGTCAAGCCCAGCCTTGCTCCTGGTAAGCCTCTCTACCATTCCCATTAGGAAACCTTCCCAAGTCCTCAAATTCTCCAACTGCTTTCCCCAGGCTACTCAGGGAAAAAATGAGACCTGCAAAATTCCCACTCTGTGCATTCATGTGCAGTCCCTGGAGGACAACCTCAGCCTTCCTTACTGAGCAGAAATGCAAAAGATCTCCTTGTAACCTTCTTGTCTTTCTCATCAAGAGCACGAGGCCTTCAGCACCTGAATTTTAAGGCATCGAAGTTCATAGAGGAAACAGGCTGCAACTGTCAAGGGTGCACATAAATGCTGCCTCTCTCCTTGCCCCCTTTCTCCAGCTCTAATCCACATCTACCTCTACTAGCTCCACTGTACCACGCTAACACACTGAGCAGTGCGACCTGTAAAGCACACCTCAGTGAGATCTCCATGACTCACCTGAAAGACACTGTATACATAACTCAGATACTGGTGAATTAAAAAACAACAAAAACAGCAAGCAATCAAAAAAAACCCAAACAAAAACAAACAAAAAACAAAACCAAGAAAAACAAAACAAACAAACAAACAAANCCCCTTACAATTTTTTTTTTTAATGAAACCTGGTTTATGTCTTTACTACCACCTGACAATGATTGCCACTGTCACCGGCCATCAAACAGCTAGAGCATTTCGTTATGCCCCTTTTATAGGTATGGAATGCGTCTACATTCACACAGCCCATGGAACTGCAGCCTAACAGGATGTGCATCCCAGATTTTACATCCCTGCCTTGACATGCAGCTTCCCTCCCCCTGTAACTCCGTGATGCCAGTAGGACTCAAGACCTGCAAGAAGAGACCCTGTGCAGCCCCTCCAGCCCAGAGACTGCCAAGTCTGCTCCCTTCCCACTGCAGAGACCCGTGGCAGGGCAGCTGCCCTGCCCCTGGGCAGCCCTGGGAGGCAGTGCCCACATCCCCAGCCTACCTTCACAGTGGGAAAGCCCTGCTGCGTCCGGTCCTTGACGGAGCCCCGGCTGCCCTCGGTCAGGTACCGAGCCCTGTGCTGGGTCTCCGGCTGCACCATGATCTTCAGCTCCTTCCCCTCACTCTTAGTCGGGTACTGACCACACAACATTGGGGTCTTCTTCCCTCCAGCTCCCTTCTGGTTCTCTGATGCTCTGAGAAGTCAAAACACACCATCGAGAAGATGTTAGAAGCAGCTCCTCAGTAAAAACAATCCAAATCACAGAAAAGCTAAAAAGGCAAAGACTGTGAATTAATGGATGGAAGATTTGTAGTTGAGAGCAAACTTTGGAATTCTCTTTCTGCCAGAGGAGACCTGCAGGATGAAGAGGAATGGTGCTTCCCTGCCTCCTCCATCCAGAGCACATCGGAACTGCTTTTCAGAGAGCAAACATAAAGGAAGGGAAAAGCAATTAGCATTAAACGATGTTAACGAACAGAAGGCGGCTCATAACCTGCTTTTTCAGAGTCTATGACACAGCCTGAACAAGCTGTGTGACAAACACACACGTACACACACACTGGATGGATTTAAGGTTAAATGACGCTTCTTTAAACAGGAAAATAGCCTCATGCCTGTCTCCACCTCAACTTGTATATCCATGCAAACTCCAGTTCTGATTTCTGTCTGAACAGATTGACCAATTTATGCTAAGACCCAATTAGTTATTGTAAAAGCTCTGGCATAATTGCACTAATGTTAAATCAGTGTATGCACAAGGCCTTTCTTTCCAGGTGCATTCCTTAAGATGTAGTGGCTTGTTCTCAGTTCCATAATTAAAACCTCCCAAGTCTAGCCCTCCCAAGTCTAGCAGCACTTGAGCCATTTTGTGTTCCCTTGAGAGCACAATGGGAAATAAACCAGGATTTGGTAATGAACCTGAAAGCCAAGAAACTCCTTTCCCACTAGGAGATGTGATTGTGCTACAGTACATGGTGCAGGCAGGAAAAGGGCTCCATGATTCATACAAATGTCATATTCTTTCTTCCTAGCAAAACATGGTTTCTAACAGCTAAACCCTGGGAAGCAAGCAGTTTTAAATAACAGGTGTGGATTGCTTAGAAAACAAATCCCCTTTCAACATGCAAGTTACTTAAGTAATTTACCCAGGATTTATTCCTTCTCAAAAAGGGTGAAAACTGCTTTTCTTTCCAAACTGTTCCCTGGGAGCTCTGCCACAGCATGAGGCCCTCAGTGACCTGGAGCTGGGGTGACCCGGCTCTTCTCAACTAGCAGGTGACAAACATGATGCACACCTTTGCTAAAGCTCCTGCACACAGCACTGCCCAATCCAGCCCTGCCCCTGCACTGCTCCTCTCTGCCCAGGGAAGGCATTTTGCCCCCCAGCTCACCACATCCCACAGCCCTGAAGGCCATGGAACCACAGCACAGGGTGGGCTGGGAGAGACCTTTAGAGCTCATCCCATCCCACCCCCTCCCACGGGCAGGGACACCTTCCACTGTCCCAGGCTGCTCCAAGCCCTGTCCAATCTGGCCTTGGACACTGCCAGGGATCCAGGGGCAGCCACAGCTTCTCTGGGCACCCTGTGCCAGGCTCTCACCATCCTACTTGTGAAATTTTTCCTCCTTTAATGAAAGCCATCACTCTTTGCCTAACGCAACAAATCCTATTTGTCGCACTCTTATTTCCATTAAGCTTTCCAAAACCTTTTGCTACACATAAAAAAGGGTTAAAACAGACAGAGTTGGTGCTTTGGCTATCTCCATTCCCATTTTCTGTCCACAAAGGTTAAGCACTGTGGACAGCCCAGCCATGGCCCTGGCTGCCTTCCACACTCATCCTCACCCAACCAATACCCAGCAGAGGCAGGAACTAGATAAAAACCAGCATAAAATGCTGCAAAATAATACTAATACCATCTTACAATAAAACTATCTTTCTGCCAAGCAGTCCTGATTATTCTGCCCACTGCAGCCACTGGGGAGACTGGGATATAGTTCAATTTTGAAGGGACAGGTTGGACAGCCAGCCATGAAAATGAAATTCACCTTTACCACTCCCAGGGCCACATTTCAGCAGTGACATTAACACCGACCTCTCCAGGGGAACCGTACCCTTAAATCCCAACTACATTAATTGTCAGCATATTAATATTTTATCGTTATCGTATTTATGCAGAGAGATTCTCCTCACAATTATTTTAGTGTTTCCTCTAGAAACTTAATCATTATTTTCAATCAATTAGCCAAACCTGGAGGCAATAAAGCCTTCACCAGAACTTCTCAGTGGTCTTCAAAATATGAGGATGAATCACTTAATACATCCTTTCAATTAATGAATTTTAATTCAGTTTATTCATACTGCAAATATTCACGCCTGCACATTTCATACACACACATTTATTAATCCGATTGTTCCAGACAAAATATCCTCTAATCTAGCACTTCTTTTTTGAAAAGGAATAAATAAATAAAGGAATGAGGGGCAAATCCTATGAATCTACTCAAACAGATCTCCTGAGTGGTTTGGCCTGGTCCTGCTCGGCCATCAGGGCTGCTCACAGGGCAGAGCTAAAAGTGAAAGTGAGACCAGGAAACCTGAGTCTGCCCTGAATCACCACCAATTCATCCACTTCTAAAAAGGCTTTCACAAATTCCAAGTTTCCACAGGAATATATTCTTTCTCTTCCTGGCTTTTAACAACAACTGTCTCTTTAGGGGCAAATGCCATTTCCATTCACCACGGAGCACGGCAGCTTTCCTTGCTCTTTTCTTTAAGCCAAAAGTAAATGAACTCCCTTGGCAGAGCTCCACCAGGCTGGGAAGTTTAAAAAACTCCAGTCACTACGGTGACCCAGATTTGTAAGGCCAAACCTCCATATTCCAATGGCAAAATTAAGTTTTCTAAGATCTTGGCCTCTTCTTATCCCAGAGCATTTATTCCCAAGGACGGTTCTGTTACCTGGGAGCTTTCCTGTAGTTCATGCCCGTGACATGCAAGGAAAAACATTCCACTTTCTTCCCCTCTGCCCTCACAGAACCCAGGGATTTCCCTGGTCAGCTCTGTGTTTTTGGGGAAGTCTTGTTCTGCCTTCAGACCGAGATCTCACATATTCTGTCAGAGTTTACAAAACCTCCCTGAGATCACACTTACAGTGGCACAGTTCTTGTCTTTCCATAAAGCTTTTCCCTCTGTAAGGGCAAGCCTGGTCCCTCGGAGCTGGGGGAGGCACCTTCCTCATTCCAAGCTCCCCTACTCTACCAGTACTGATGTTTTACTTTATTACCATCGATTCTGGCTGGTGAAAACCCCGAGGCCAGAGGCCACCATGCCCAGGAAGCAGCAGCACACTCAGGACATGCTCTCAGAACTGCTTTTCACAGTGAAATTTTAAGTATGGAACTGCACTGACCCTGGGAATACAGACTCCAGGCTCTTTCCCTTTGGGATATGAGAAGTTCATCATCTTTGCCATCAGTCAAATTTTAATATTCACCGTTGCTGTGATGAACGTCAGAACGTACTGCAAGCACAGACATAAAAGTGAAACCAAAATGCACTCCTGTCCCCAAAAAAGCCCAAAACAAAAGAGCCAAATCTATCCATTTGACCGCTTTAAAGAGTACTAAAGAAGCAACAAGTCAAAAAATAAAATAAAAAAAGAAATGTATCCACGCTCTTGCAAACTGATGGAATTGTCCTCTTTAAGCAGCTACTGGAATGCATTTAGTGAACAGTGTGAAGTGGGAGATGAGGGGCCACCACCCAGGCGTGCCCAGGCAGACACACGCACACGACCCAGAAGCACAGAGAGGAACAGCATCAGAGATTTATTTCTGAAAAAATCAAATACAGAAGTGAATTCACAAGAAAAAAACCAAAAACTGGTTCACCATATTGTCTTAACATTTCATATAAAAGTAAAGGAAGAGGCAACTGAAATTATGAGAAACCTGAATGAGACATTAACCGTTAGCTTCTACTCCCATCCCTATCTCTATTTGACAAATAGAGCAGCAGGTGAAGTGTACAGACTGAGATCTGCACATAAAATCCTGCAAAAAAACATTCAGGGTGCACCAGCTCCACTCTGCCTTTCTTTTTAAATACATTTTCATTGCCATTTTATAAGAGGAATTGTGTGGCCTTTTGGGAATTTCACTTAAAGAATAGATGAGCTCATCAGTGCTGCATTTAATTGCTGCAGGGAAGTTTAGCTTTATCTTCTAAACAAAGATTAACAAGTCTAATAACTTATCACAGAATCATGGAGTGGTTTGTGTTGAAAGGGATCTTCAAGAGATCCAGTTCCACCTTCTGCCATGGGCAGGGACACCTTCCACTATCCCAGATTGCTCCAAGCCACATTCAGCCTGGCCTCGGACACTTCCAGGGATGGGGAAGCCACAATTTCTGGGGGCAGGAAGAACTTATCCTGGGCTAGGACATGACAGGGACAGCAGAGAAGGGATGGGTTCATGTGAGAACCTAAGCAGAACATTTGCCAGGGCACGGGGGCACTTTTATTAGTTTGGGTTTACATACGGAGATAGAATGTTTTTTCTTTTAAAAAAGGAAAAAAAAAAAAAAAGCAGATACCAACCCATTTCCTGCTTTTGAGTTGCTTTTGCTGTCCGTGCTGAGCTGAGAAAGGACATAGTGAGGCGCTTTGGCACTGTCGGCATCAAAGATATCCATGTTGGACTCTTCGCAATCTCGGCGTTTGATCCCTGGCCTCTGCTTTGGGTTGCGCTTGCGCGATTTACGTGGCACCTCAGTGTTATCATTGTAGGAACTGGTACTCATGTTACTGAAGTTGGAGGGTGAATCCTCCATCCACATACTGCAGCTCTGCTCTGACTCCAATCCACAGCCCTCATCCTGGCAGGACATCCGGCTGTTGTCCAGCAAGTCCTCGGGTGGTGGCGAGATGTACAGGACTGTGTGGCGCTTCGGCGTGGCCGGGTGCTGCTGGGCTGTGTTACTGGTTATCTGCTGCTCACTTACCCCTCGGGTACTTACCCCCACGGCCGCGGAGCAGCTCTCCACTTGCATAGCCTTGCTGTCGGTGACTGAGGTAGAGTAAATGGTAGGGCTGGAAGAGGTGGTAAAGGAGCTGCAAGCACCGCCCATGGAGGAAGAGGAGGGAGCTGAAGAAGCATCTGCGGTGTACAATTCACAAGTAAATACAGGACCCGTGGCGGGGCGTGCGCTGGCTATAGCAGTCCCAGTGAGATCAAGGTGATTTAGGAACCGATTGCTTTCCCCCAAGAAATGTTTGGAATTTGGTTCGGTTTTGGAATGGAAGTGCTTAAAGCGACACGGCCTAGCCAACGCTTTGGAAATGTCCAAACGAGCCTTAGCACGATCCACTGTCATCCATTTTTTTTTTTTTTTACGACTTAACGTTAATTCATACAAATGGCTGCGAATAAACAGAGCTTTCGTTGCCTCAGCTGGACTAATTAATGGTGTAGAAGCCATTTCATCTAAAATAGCCCCAAAGCAAAGTGCTCGTAATCCACATTCAATGCCAATTAAACAATTTATTGTTGGAATTTTTTAAATTTTTTTTTTTTTTGAAAAAGATGGGACTGTGCTTAGCCACAAAATATTAAAATAAGTTTCTAACCTATGAAGCAGAGAACTACAGGTCATTTTTAATGCAGACACTCCCTGCTTCAGAGGCAAATCCTGGAATAAAAATATGAGAAAATAAATGAGAAAAAGAGCTGCTGATTATTCCATCATAAATGAGAAATAAAATATAAAATCAACTGAGTTGGTAGGCAAAATGGAACTGGTATCAGTCACTATGAGTGAGCTGTTGATTTTGAAGGTTCAAAACAGGGATGAAATATCTGTGTTGGAAACGCGCTGATCCAAGGACTGGGAATTTCTGTAATTTCACTTGTTCAGTCACTGGGACCAATTTCTCTCAGACTTTATTGTCTGCTATTTATCTCCCTTCCACAGAGACAGCCTGGGACAGACCTCTGAAAAATTCACATTAAACAGGAGATTTCCAACACTGTGACTGCGACTTCTGCAGATGCCCCAGAGCTCACTTTGGTTTAGAAACATGAAAATTATTAAACCAAACCCCTGAAGATTTCTGGTGAACACCATGATTGTTGCCATTGAAGAATTTTAATAGACAAATCAATGGAATATGTAAGTTAAATATCCCAGGGGAAGCAGGCCATGCAAACATATGCATTTATTTCAATCAGCTGTAGCTCACTGAGGAATAACTCAATTTTATAGTCAGATTTTATCTTCCTGTGGGGAGACCCTGTTTTCTGTATTTCTGCACTGCCACCCACACTTGATAAACCAGAAGCACTGAAATAACCTGATTTTGGAAACAAACTGTACATTAAATATAGACATAATAATACAATATGTTTGTTCAGCAAGGTACTGCTGTCATAGGTAATCCCTATTACTGAGAGGAACACAATGTTTTCCTTTTTGCTGTTTGGGATTTTTTTAAAATCCAAATTATTATAATAGTCTCTCAAGTCTAAAAAATTTAGAGACTGCTGGACTAGTCTATAGTTTTGACTATTTAAAAGTAACAGAATAAAGTATGTTCAGCCATGATAGACACATTTAATTAACAGTAAAACTGAGCCAACTTTCATATACTGGGAATTACTGTTTGTATCAATGACTGATAAGAAAGGATTTTTAAACCATTACTGTGTCCTACAGCTTTCCTGGGCTAAATGAATGTAAAAGCAAACTTACACCAGTTGAGCCTGTCCAATTTAGAGGTCATTACAGTTTATCAATGAACTATCCTGCCTTCCCCGAGCCTCCCAGTGAACCAGGAGCAGCTGAATGATACCAGTTCCATTTTCCAGCTTGTTCTTTGGCAAATACAGTGGCTGAAACTGGAGAATTCAGTCACTTTGCATTCCAATTTAAAGGCAAATTTCTCCTTTCTATATCATGCATTAACGCAATGCTTCTTTCAAAAACATTTATAGGATTGGCAAGAACTATCAAATCTAGCTACTCATTTCAGTGACAATATTTCGGAGCTGATTTGCAGCCACTTTGAGTTGAGACAGCCCGTTGCTATTTGGGATGTTTGTTTTGGTAAAGAGGATTCGTTTCCATCCATCATTAATACCTCCAAAGAGAAGCAGAGGTGTGCCCAGGGCCCCCCTGGAGCACCTGGCCGAGCTGCAGGGCTCAATGCCAGCATTCAGCCCAGGAAAGGTTCGGGAAATGAACCTGGGGAGAGCCCCAGGCAGCGCGGGCACGTCGGGGTCTGTGGGACAAGGACTCAGACCATGAAACCATTACACACATGGAACAGGCAGCAGGGCTTCCACTGCAGGACTCCTCCTCCAACAGATTAATACCAGATTTATCTTTTCACATCAATGCTGGGAGTGTAAGAAAACCTTGGACACTCCAGGCTCAGCTCTGCGTGGGCCACGTGCACCAAGCACTGGGCTCAGCTGGCGCTTCGGTGCATCTCCTGGCCAGGAATGCAAAACCTGCACTTTTCCCTCACTTTCCTAGGGAAAAAAATAGATATATCACTGAACCAAATGCTTTTCAGCACGAAGCTAAAAGAGCTGCTGATGGTAGTGTTGTTTTAGGGTGCAGCATTGTGAAATATTATTATTGCAATGTCATCATTATTGCTCTCCAAAACAACCTCTCCTCCTTTCTTTTTCTCGAAGTTAAAAAAGCACTTATATGTATGAATACGTGCATGTGGGCTTTTATACTTTTAAAAAGTAAATAAACATTGTCCATTATAAATTGGTTACACTCTCCTCCCTTTACCAGAGATGCCCCTGTGTAAAGATAAGATTAGATTTTGGAAATAAACCCAAACTGAACAGTAATGGCAAGAAAACCTCTCTTTAGCCTTATATAATATATGAATGCCATTACCACCCAAAAAATAGGAAAGTATGATAAACATTACAGCAAATGGAATAAACTGGCTGTATCGGAACAGTCAAACACACAGATTTAAAAACTTTTGGGTGCATAAATTAGATAAATTAGCAATAGCTTCAGTAACATTTTCAGTTATGAAAATACTAAGAAACAGTGAAATCTATGTTTTCTCAGAGTATGCAGGCCTTGAGCCAACTCATCTTCCTTTGAACTAATAAATAAACTGGGTCAATCAAATAAGAATTCACCATGGTACTGCAATGAATAATCAGTGCTCCACATGGCTCCCATTCGGGTCCATCATTTTATTCCAAAGCCAGTGACATTTGTATCTGACACCCAAAAGAGATTTCTTGGATGAACATGCTGCAGTTTGGAAAACAAGTAATTTAGTAATTTTAAGTTAACTTGTGTTGCTTTACAAGGTGAGAGCATACACACACCTTCCCCAGCTTTGAGCATTCCTTTTATTTTACTTTCTTTAGACACATATTAGTGGGAATTGGTACAGGTGGCTCATGATTTGCAATTTAACAGTGTGTGCAATGACAAATACATATATATTTTTTTAAGTGAGTAGATACATTTTGAAATAGAAGACTGAATATATTTCATTTAACACAGTCTCAAAATCAAACTTGCTTTCAGAGCAATGACACTGAACAGAAGCCAGGTGCCTGTCATGGCAAGTGTGCAGCCTCAGGAACAGAAATGAAATGTGCATCAGCATCACAAGGTGGGGTTTTTTTCTCCTTTTTTAAATAAAAAACAAGAGAAAAGAATATTCCACATTAGAGCAACTGTGATCACTGTTGAAACTAAACCTCCTGAATCTCTGCACTGCCATCACTGCAATATCAAAGGGAGCTGGAAGAACTAATTCAGATTTTGTTGCCTGCGCTGCAAGTTTTTCTCCCCTAAAAGAGGAGGAATTGTATCAATCAGTCCAGCACAAGGACTAAAAGTGAGGGAGCACATGGCAGAAAGTGCCCCTGTGACCAAACCAGGGCAGGCTCTTTCTTTTCGGTACCAAAAATAATAAAAAAAGAAAGAAAATTTATTACCTCCTGCATTAGCAACCGAGGCAATGACATATTTTCTATATCCTGTTCTCCTGTGAAGTCAAACAAGGCATTCAGCCGCTAAAAAAAAGGTTTGGAAAGGCAGGAGAGAGGAAAAAAAACACTACTTGGCATTGAAGGAGTCTTTTTAGGTAACACTTCCGTGGAGCCAATCCTGAAATCCTTGTTCACTCTTTAAATACCCTTAAATACAACAAGGATTACCAAGTCTTCAAACAGAAACAGTGTCCTGATGACTTTGCTTTTTAATTGCAAAAGCAAGTCATTTCCCAGACTGGAAAGCTTTTGATTATAAAGACAAATAAATAAACTGAAGATATTTTTGGTTTCACAAGTGCTCCAGCCACCTGTGCATGGACAGCCAGGACAAGCAAAAAGCCATTAAAGAACTAATTGTTTTCTCAGAACCTCCCCTGCATCCCATGGTATCCTCTATGTTCTGTGCAGAAAACAAGTGTCAAAAATGAAAACTCACCCACGGGGTGAGGATTAGGTGGTGCATAAGCTTAATATGTGAAGTGTAACTTTTATTAAATGTGTTAATTTTTCTAGCATGTCACGTCCTTGGTAAGATTTTTTTAATGTTCATTAGTTTATTTGAACCCCTGGACACAGAAGAACAATTTCAGGACAGACCCAGAAGGAAACTGCAAAATTTCCGCCATCAACCTTTGTGTTGTCAAAGGTTTTAAAAGTAAAACCCAGAACTTACAAAGTGGCTGCAAACCTGCTTTCAACACCTCACATGCCAAACTTGGGGTTCTACTTTTCTTCTTCTTTGTATTACTGATGTCATGTCAAAAACTTTTCCAAAAAGTTTAGTTTCAAATCAGTATCAATCCACTATTCAGAAATAAACGAAAAAAAAAATTTAAAAAAATTAAAAAAAAATAAAAGAAAGAAAGAAAAGAGACTTATGAAGAAGTCTGAAAACAAGACCGACCTATACCCTGGGTGAGATTGGATGGGTTAAGTGTCTCTGGCACTATTTGTCTTCACTATTGACAGACACTGTCACACAACCCACCACTCGATGCCTGTCTCTGAATGGCGAAGCTAGAATGCAAGTTAAGTGTATTAATAGAGAAAAAAACTAGCATCCCAGCAAATATCATAAAGCAATCCAATTCACCAGTTATTAAACACACTCAGATTCAAGATAGGTAGGTTAATTTAATTTACATTAAGCCCAACAGTGTAAATTCCCCTTTACATTCCCATGCTGACCCAAGCAGTGTATTATTATACTTTGGGTAAATACATCAATCAATGGTTTTGTTATGACTCCCATTATTCAATTAACACTCAAGTTTAGGTATCTAAGGAGGACTTTTGTTAGTGGCTCACACACACCAATTCCATGGATCTTAGATCCTTCCCACTCTGTAAAAGGCTGATTCCAAGCAAGCAGAACTCTGGGACCCACAGCTGCTCTCTCCAAGCCCTGCCTGCCACCCCTCAGCACCTGTCCAGCTCCCTGGACGAGACCTTAGGATCGATGGATCTGGCAAAGAACACCTCAATTTGAAACAGACTATAAAAGTCTGTTCCCAAGGCTTTCTGATTCAGTAACAGCAGCCATTTAATGCAAGAAATTGCCCTAAGAAAAAAACCTCACGGAATGATGAAACAGTTTCTGTTTGATCGAGCAGTTCTAGAAAACTGGGGGTACTGACTGTATGAAATCCCTGAAGACTGCAAATAAATTTAATTTAGAAAAAAGATGTGAACTAGACGTGAAATTCATGAAGACTGCAAACAAACCATTCAGAAAGAAAATATGAACTAGACATGAACACCAGTATAAATATGGATTTCTAAGGAACCTCACGGAGCAGGAAGGCTCCCAACACACACATGACTCTGGACAACTGGGATATTCCCACTCAACTTGGAGGGAACACACCTAAAATGTTTCCATATAATGGAAACAGTAAGAAAAATCTTTATCTCTGGCATTCCCCAGCAATGATGTCTCACCAGGAAACCCGCTGGAATGATGAAGGAACCCCTCCAAGCCAAGCTGCCCCTCCTCGTGACCTGGCCTCTCCAGACTGGGCTCTGCCACGGCTCCTTTGGGACATGAACTTCCAGGAGAAACACTTAAACCCATCCACACCCTCACAGGAGGGCGAGTTCTGAACGAGCTTTAGGGTCTGCTTGAAGTTCATTGTGTAAGAAAGAAGCATTTGACTCGTGACTGCAGGCTGCAGACAGAAATCCCCGGAAGACATCCTCCTGGAAATGACAGGAAGGCACTTCCAGCAGGGAGGGCGGTGGGAAGAGGAAGGGAAAAGCCTACAAAGAAATGGAAGTTTTTACAGGCATTGCAGACCAACTACAAAGAAGAATCTTTTTTTCTGTTCATTTGTTTACAACGTGCAATCATAAGCCCAGGATAAGAGAACTGGGGACAGCACTGAGATCCCCTTTGAAATCTCTGGTAATTATTTCTGTATCAACAGGAAAAACTGACTAATGACACCAGGAAGGATGATAACTGAACAAAATATTTTCAGTAAAAATAAAAATGAAGAAGCCTGAGAAGCCACTCAGGGAAAACTAAACCAAAACAAACCCATCTCCATTTTGAGGCTTCATTAGAATCTTCTGTTGGAGAAGGATGAAAAAGCCTTATTCTGGCAGCAGAAGACACAACCCCTTAGCACCCAGTCTCTACCCCACAGGCAATGCAGGTGTCTTCATCCATGTCTCTAAAGTAGTAATTCAGAAGCAAAGCCTTATTTTCATAATTAAAATGACCAAAGATGCTTATGGCACCATTTCAATTACAACTCCAATCAAAAAAGACAATTACATCTGTTTGGACCAGTAGATTGCCCCTTTAATTAAAAAGAAGCATAAAAAGAAGTATAAAATTGATCACAAAAAGATAAAGTTTCATCATTTACCTACTATTTTCCTAGAATTGCAAGCCAGAAGACTTCACTAAATATGGAGAATGCAAAAGAAGAGATCAGTAAATAGATTTCAGTAGCACAAAACATCCTCCCCTTCTGCTGCGGCAAGAACACCACTCTGGAGAATTCCACTGGAGACTAAGAATAGGAAACTGGACAGCAATACAAAAAATATGGAAATATATATTTATTTGCCTCTGTGGGAAATGGAAAGCAGCTTGAGAGATCGTCAACAAGATGAAGCATCTCATTCCAAGTTTTGCTGCAGGAAGAACAAGGGATGGTGAGAAGGGAAGTGAGTTTCTGTAACAGTTCATTGGGGTTCAGAAGGTTTGAGCATTCCTGGCACTGGAGATAAAACATGAAAAAGCAACACTCAATTTAAAGAATATGGTCAAAAATACTCCTGATCATCCCCAAAGACAAGAACCATGTGCTGCCTAAAAGCTGGAAAGGCATCTTTGAGAAAGGACTGGAATTGGCAGAGTGAATTTTAGGCATTTTAAGGTTCAAGGTGTCTTGATCAACACCAAAAAACTTCAGCCTTTCAGAACCAACTGAGAAGAGACTGGAGCATTGCTCCTCACAACTGAGCCCACAAACACTGTGCAGGAGCACTGGGAAAGCTCCAGGCACATTTATTTCATGTAAAAGCTCCAGGCAGAGCACACAATGACATTTCTCAGCATGACACCCTCATGCATTTCCAGAGTCTGGAGATGATTCATATTTAATGTGTTTATGGAACTGCACCAGGCAAAATCCTCCTTTTCCTGTCCCCTGAACAAAGACACTGGAATTCAAGTAGCGAGCACAGAGAATGGTTTCCAGGGGTAAAAACAGATCTGTTCCCTCCCTTCTGTTTTCCAGAAGAACTACAGAATAGAAGCTTGAGATAGCAGCTCAAAATCCCAGAGTTCTGTGAAATCATATTTGTCTGTTGAATATTCAGAGAGTGGGTAACACCTCTTTGTCTGGATTAATGAATAGGAGATACACACTTATTATCAAATTAATGAAAATCCAATCAGCAACATTCCATTTTCATACTCTTACAACTGTTCTGTAAATCACAAAACAAATTTCCAAATGGAAGAAGAACTAGAAGTCTGTCCCCGTGAGGTCATCACTGCTAAAACCAGCCTATCCTGCTCCTCCAAAAAAACCAGGAGTTAACTGCAGCAGTATTTCCAACCTACAGTATGATTTATATGGGACAAAACCCCACAGCAAGGTGACAAAAAAGCTGAATTTCAGCCAAACATTGCCTTACTCTGTTTCAGGAAGCAGACAACAAGCTGTGTGAACTGCTAGAGGAGTAGTAAAAACCTCTGAGCACTTTGGATCAATCCCTGTCACGGAATCCTCTCATTATCCAGAGTAATCAGATCTGCAAGGGGAATTCTACATGGTGTGGCTAGCTGTTCAAATAAGCCCTTCCTTTTAAAAACAAGAGTAAATGAGACTACCTACAGCCCTGTGCACACTGAGCTATCATTTCCCTCTCATTCCTAAAAAAGGAAGTTTTAAGGCAAGACCAGACAAAAAACATAGAAAGACTTACACAAAACAAGGAGAAAGCCTCAGATGCAGAACAAGAGGTTGCCAGTCCTTCCTCCTCACCTTGCTCCTGTACAGTGTCAGCTCCCCAAAAATCTACCTACAGTCTGCTATTTAACATTTGATGTGTGCAAATGATAGCCAATCTTAATCTTTTGAAATGTAAGTGTAAAATGTATGTATGTATAAGCACCTGGTTTGCACAAAGCCCAGGATAGTTCTCCTGTGAAGAAACCCCAGCCAGAACTCTCGTTACTACTCCAGGCAGGGTAACAGACTCAGAGTGTGGTGGCAACTTCTCAAAGATGCTGCAGAAATCCCCCAACAATTAAAGAAAACAGTAAACCACCCTTTTCTCTACCAAGGGGGTTCAGCTGCAGGAGGAACACAGACAGAACACACCACATTCAAACCAGTAATGAAAACAAAACGGGTCTTTGCTCCTCTGGGGTTTTGTCTTGTTTGGTGGGGCAGTTTAGATAGGATTTTTAGCAACTATCACTCCAAGGCCTTGTCCCAAGTCCCTCTCCAGGTCTCCTGGAGCCCCCTTGGGCACTGGAAGAGCCCCCAGGTCACCCTGGACATTGAACAATCCCAGCTCTCAATCTGGTATCAGCTCTGCCTTTGTGACCCTCTGTGGTCTCTGACATTGAAAAGTGTTCATAGGTGAATGATCAGGTCTCCTTTCAGTGTTAACAAGAAGCCTCAACATTATTTTTTAGTTTTTCATTCCAGAAACTTGTGCTGCAGTTCAACCCAAACACATCTAACGAATGCATCTCAGGTTTTTTAAAGGATCTGGACTGGCTGTTGGCAAACACCAAATACCTAGAGGCAACAGACTTTTAGTTCCATTCAAGTTTAAGTCTTTTCTGTTAGGTACAGAATTAATTAGCAGTTCAGGCCTGTCTGTGGATTTAGAGTGTAACAGGGTTTGCGGGGTGGTTTTGTTCAGTTGTTTTTAGGATACATGTTTCTACAAGATTTGGTTGCTGCTGTCTGTGAACCAAACCCATCATTAAGCACCTTGATTTTAGAAACAGATGCCCAAATTATTTTTTCAGTAAGTGATATAAAAACACCAAATCCTTTCAATACAATAAAAGTATCAAATTCTTTCAATGGCCAAGTTCCACTGTGCACAGTTAAATCCACAGGTTCTCAGGAGAGGTCTGGCAAAACATGAATGGTGAGCAGTGCTGTAAAGTTTCTCTGACAAACCTACAACCACCTCAGGTTGGGATCAGGATTCCTGGACTATGCAAATCTGGGAAACATTCTCACACAAACATTTAATGCATATGAACTCGGGGAGAGAGAGAAAAAGGAATAATGCAGCTATCTGACTCCTCGCCCTATAGATGTTTTCTTCTCAAGCAACAATTTAACGCCAATTAGGAAAGTGGAACATGACCTTGTAGGAAATACAGGGATCAAATGATGAAAAAAAAACCCTTATCCAGTGAAGGGAGATGCATCTAGAATGGGCAAAATTATCTTTTTTCCCCATTGCACAGATGTGTACTAACGTACACAAGTTACTGACAAGAATTCCAGATGCAAGCCAGCACTGAGGCTAACCTCCTAAATCAAAGCTTCGACCTTAGGTCCTCACTTTTTTATGTTTAATGAAAACCAGTGAGAATCTTTAAAGTCTAGAACACAGCTGGGAATAAGAAAAGGATGCAGATTAAAAGGTCATGCCTCTTTTTTATACGTTGTCAATTAGAAAAAAACTACACTGGTCATTTACAGAGTTCCAGCTGATATACATTATATCCTCATGTATTTGAGATTTTTTTACCACATCACACTAGAGATGTGTGTGAAAGGAGTTTATATACTACACTTCCTCAGGCCCCAATGGTAAACATGTCCTTTTCTTCCTCCTCACGTTTTGGTAAAAGCTTCATGGCCTAAAATGTCATCTCCCATTCCATTTTTATCCTAACTAGAATCCACTGGTTTACAGTCAGTCAGCATTCCGCCTTAGCTCCAAACAGGGATTTATTCCCTTGGAAGACAGAGTGCATTCTAGGAGTTAATTGCCTGTGTGGCATAACGGAATAGAGGAACAGGTAATTTATTTCTTACGGAGATGCACATATGAAACACAGCTACCATTAACAGAAAATATCTGACGCTTTTGATCACCCAGCTGAATTACACACCCTACATTCTCCTAGAATGAACTCTGTCACTTCTCCACAAGCTCTTTTTTACACTCGGAACTTTGCCAGCACTGTTCATGTTGGCCAGAACATTACAAACCTTAAGAACACACCAGAATAAAGGAGAGTCCTTACCAGCAGCAACTACAGCTGGAGGCGGCGAACCGGCCTCACCACCGCTTGTTTGGCTCATGGATGCTATGGATGTTTCCCTGGAAGGTGGTAACTGCAGCTCCTTTGGGAGAAGGTCATAGACAGATTCTGTGGAACAAAAAGAACTTGATCAAAAAGTCACCCGTGTCCTACACGAGAAAAGAAACAATGTTTTTGCCTAAAAGATATGAACTGTAACCCAAGCCTTTCAGAAGCTTTGGAAAATGTTACAGTAAGTGCTTGGAAATAACAGCATGGAAAAAACTCATTTCAGAAAACAAACAAACATTAAGATGCACATTCTGAAGACCGAAACAAAGGACACAAACTTGTTCAAACAAAGAAATAATTCATGAACTTCCAGAGAAACTGTTCTCATCCAGAACGAAGGGCTGAGGGAGCACATCACGTGAGAATCTGAGACAAACCTGTTTTCAGAATTCCAACTGCGCAACTGACTTCCTAAGGAAAAAAAGCCTAATTTAGCACCATCATCCTAATGGAGTTAGGATCACAAACTGGATTTGAAAGGGACCCTAAAGCTCATCCTGTTCCACCCCCTGCCATGGGCAGGGACACCTTTTGCTAGTCCAGGCTGCCCCAAGCAGCAAAGTCCAGCCAGGCCTTGGACACTTGCAGGGATCCAGGGGCAGCCACAGCTGCTCTGGGCACCCTGTTCCAGGGCCTGCCCACCCTCACAGCCAGGAATTCCTTCCCAATACCCCATCTAACCCTGTTCTCTGGCAGTGGAAGCCATTCCCTGTGTCCTGGCCCTCCATCCCCAGTCCCTCTGCAGCTCTCCTGGAGCCCCTTTAGGTCCCCCTCTTCTCCAGGTGAACAACTCCAGCTCTCTCACCCTGGCTCCAGAGCCCAGGGGATCCAGCCCTTGGATGAACTTAGTGACCTCCTCAGGGCTTGCCCCAACAGCTCCATGTCTTCCCTGTGCCGTATTAACCCCGTGGGTTTGATCTCTCTTCCTCCTTGTGTGTTACCCAGAGACCTCCTAAGGTTCCCTCCTAATGGATGGAGCTTGCTCCATCCTCTCCTATTTACAGCTCTCAAGTTAATTCCAGGCTCCTGTTCACCTGCACCCTCAGGTGTGCTCACCAGGTGTTTCAGGATAGAGGCTGTGTGTCATATTTTAGACCACATTTCAAGTAACTTGGTCTTTATCAATGAAGCATGAAATTAAAGATTTGCTCTTAATGGTCTTGTGATCTTTGGGAATGTGCTTCAATTCTAATGCTGGCTTTTCCTTCCCTCCCTCTTTATCATATTGTTGGAATTATTC
Organism: Cyanoderma ruficeps; assembly: GCA_008694505.1. NCBI lineage: Eukaryota > Metazoa > Chordata > Aves > Passeriformes > Timaliidae > Cyanoderma > Cyanoderma ruficeps. Next base: position 858,145 of record VZDJ01000049.1, read on the forward strand.
ACAAAGATTAGAATTGTGCTGCTTGTGGATTACTGCAAAAATCATGTGCTCCCTAAGAAAAAGATTATCCTGTGGGAGTCTCGGATGTAAGCATCCCTCTAAAGCAAAAGGCTTGGCAGAACCTTTGCCACATTGGAGAGTCAAAAATAAGTTTCTTTAAAAAATCCCCAAGAAACAGCACAAAGAGACAAGCTCCCAATTACCCAGTAACTTGGAGTTTGGAAAGGAGCTTTTGTAGTCAACTCTGAGTGTTTTATGACAGATGATGATGATGACAATTCACTCCTCTCAGAGGATTTATTGAGAAAGGAATGGGAGCGTCTGTATAGATTCAACTTACACATGAAACATAAAGCATTCTGTAGTTACCTGCAGACATACACACACTGTTGCAATCCCTCATTTTAGAGCCCCCACGCTGAACATTTTAAGCAGCAGCCCTGAACGTCTGCCTGTGATTTCCCTGTCCTACTACAGGTAGTAGTGCCAGTGCCAGCTGGAGTAAAGGCTGGTGTTCTCCTACAAGGGCCTCTACAAACTGCTGCACTCATCTTTGAGGAAAAGTAAATGCAGCTGCTCCAACAGAAGCAAAAGTGAGAAAAAGTGCTGCCTCCCAGTCCCTTCCAAACCATTCTGTGAATCTATGAACTCGTGGCAGAAGTTTATGGTAAAATTCAACCTCTCAGAAGAAAAATAATTCTCCTGGCTTTTCCTGCACCAGATGCAGCTTCACAGTCTTAAACACATTTTTAGAGAACTGCAGTTCCACACTTTCCAGAGGAATCCCAAGTGCCTGGGTACCTTTAAGAACCCTTGCTGCCACAAACCTACTCCACACACATCAGACTTCAAATGAAACTTTGTGTTTTCACCTAAACACAGGCCAGTGTTTATATATGCTGAACTATAAATAGCATTAAAGCAAAAACTGACAAATTCCAGTAACATGAGAGTTGTCGCACGGAAACTAATCCTTCCCCAGAGGATACAGCTCCCCCCATGCCTCACACTGTACTAAGAGCTGAAGCTACTGCTCAGCCGCTCTCCATCACATTTTACACGTGTGCACTCACCAGTACTGAGAACATGAAATTTCCTGCTAGAATTTTACGTTGATTCATGCAGAAAACACCCACTAAAGGGAAAGCCTGCTGCAGAAATGCAGTATTATATTTGGAGGCAAAAATAGCACTTCAGCATCATTATGTATTTCACCATAATTAGCAAGAAAAAAATGTGTAGACAGAATTCCTGCTTCCAGCAGCCAGTGCTGAATCAATGAGGAAGTTTAAGCTGTCTGACAGCACTAAGTGTCTTGTAATTTGTTGCAGATTTAAATTCCTTTGAGGAATAAATGGGTTGATCCCAAGTTTCTGGGTTTTTTTCCTGGGAGTAGCTCCATTTATACTCAACATTTAAACACAATTTCTCTGTCCCTATAGGAAGCAAGTTTCAGGATTAGTGTTATTATGAAATATAAACAAGATAACACACAAACAAGATAAACAACACCAGTGATCAGCCAGAAGTCCCACGCGCTCGTTTCCCCACACTAACCCTCACTTGCACAAAGTTAATCAGTTATTAGACATTATCTACAGTAAACTTCCAAATCTCTTATCTTTCCCCACAATATCTCACCTAGACAAGCCCAGCTCCAAAAATTCTCCTCCCAAAATCAAGGACACACTGGGATAGGCAGATTTACAAAAAGTATTTTAAGTGTCAAATTTCTTCAACTGCCCTTTATCCGATTATCCTGCCCTTATAATCTCTCATCTGAGATCAGCTGCTTGGAACTTTGATCTTCCTGCCAGTTGTACTGACAGTCCAGAAAATTCTATTTCACATGGTTATATGGACCAGAACCACACCGAACATGGGATCAGGATCCAACAACACAGCACTTGGAACTGGGAAAGAAGATTTTGTTGTATACTACAAAACCTGCACGAAACATTCTGAATTGATATATTAGTAAAAAAATAATCAAGAAATTTAAGAAGGAGTTTTTTTCCCCTGTGAATATGAGGAGGTCCTGGCACAGAGTGCCCAGAGCAGCTGTGGCTGCCCCTGGATCCCTGGAAGTGTCCAAGGCCGGGTTGGATAGGGCTTGGAGCACCCTGGAATAGTGGAAGGTGTCCCTGCCCATGGCAGGGGGTGGGACTGGATAAGTTTTAAGGTCCCATTCAACCCAGACCACCCCTGGAATTAGGTCATTTTAAGTTAAAACAACTGCACAAAAGGTGTCTGTGGCAGGGCTGGACACATGACCAGCAGTCCACGCAAAATACGTCCTTGGGTCAACATGGAGCTGGATCAGTCCCAGCAGCTGGTGACAGGGTCTCTGTCTTCGAGGGGGAGAGGAGAGGCCTTGGAAAGATTTAGGAAAAATAACGCTGAGAAGGTACAAAAAACAGCAGGTGAAACTGATGTGGTGATGCTGCAGTAGGAGTGCAAAGGCTGGTGGTTCGTGATGACAAAACCAATACTACAGGGTCCTTCACCTCCTGTTTCACTCACTTCCCCTCAGTGCACACACACAGCTGCCCTTTTCTGGGAATGATTTTGGATTTCTACACACAACCCAAGCAGTCTGAGTGCTCAGCCTCCTCCCATCCCCACCAGCAGCAAATACCTTTGGGATTCCTGGCCCATCCTCACAGCACCAAGGGACCTTCCAGAAACACAGCACACCTTGTGATCTGCAACACCACATTCCTCCTCACTCACCAGCACGCCGTGATTCCCTTTCAGCTTTATTCTGAGAACAGGGCAGTTAAGCTTACACGGCAAAGAGAACACGACACAACTGCTTCCTGTGTGGGAATGCTGAGACAACTCCAAGACTCTGCGAGGAGCCACAGCAGCTTGGACACGTCCCATACAAAGCCCTGCTTTTCCCAAAGAGCAGGTACTCCCAGCATGGAGAGTGCTCTCCCTCTTCACTGAAAAAGTCTGCTGTAAAGCAGAAAACCAAATACACAAGGATCCCCTGTCAAATGCAGCACCTTCTTCTTCTGGGCCATGAATCCTCCAGGACTTTCTGGCTGCACCAACACAGACATTCCAGCTGCACAGACTAAAAGCTGTGATTTATAGAAATTTAGTGCCCTGTTATCTCATGCTGTGCTAGTACAGGCTCAGGGTGTTACAGAACCTCTCTGTCCTCAAACTTTTGTGACACAAATTGAAGTGAGATCCTCCTGGTTGGTTGACCAAGTTGCTACTGCCTGTAACTCAGCACCTGGTGATGCCGGGAGCGTAGAGACAAGGAAAAGAGCAGAGAATACCCAATTCCAATGTTTAAAACAACAGCAGCTCATCCATGAGGAAGCCTCACTTTCCCAGGACTTCCAAACACTTTAAACATTATGGAATTTTCTTTACATACAGAAAAGATACCCCTAAGCTTTGTTATTCCATATCAAAAGCCAAACCATGCTATCTGGAGCTGCCTCAGCTGGAAGCCAAGTCACAAACCTGACAGAGAAGTTTGCTCTGGCCTGCAGGCAAATGAGGCTGTAACTAATGCAGAGGGCCCTGGCTGCAGCTCCAACTCCACCACCACTTCTCCAGGTTGTTCCCAGGCCCAGCCTGGAGGAGGTTGCTGGAATCCAGCCCCAGCTCTCCCCCAGCTCACCCGTGTCTGTTCCACCACTGTGACCTGCTCCTGAGACTTCACCGCCTGTAATGCCAGGGGCTCCTCCAGCAGCATCCCTATGATCCCCACCCCAGGACTAATAGGTAATGACAGGTTTCCTGCTCCACGGAAATCACAGGGAGAGCAAGATCAGTACATGGGAGAAGATGAGAACCACCCGAAATATCAGCACTAGCAGCAGAGATGGGGCATTTTCCACTTGCTGCTGACATTTTTTGCCCTTAAGGAAAGGTACATCTTGGAAATCCCTTACCACTTCCATGACCTCACCAACAGCAGCCAAGTTAATCCTTGTCTTTTAATAAGCTCCCTGCACTGAATGGCTGCCCATATCCCCACTGATACTCGTCTCCTCAACATGGTTTAATACCCGCACAGATTTGGCTGCTTCTTCCAAAGCCATTTCCTTGCTGCAGCACATGACAGTCACACCAGAGATTAGACAAAACCTTGGTGTCCTCCTCTAATCAGCTGGCGGCATCGGAGCAGAAATCTCTTCTAATGATGTTCACTAAGCTGATCAAAAAAACAAGCAAGCAAACAGGCCAAGAGAGTTGTTTATATGGAACTGAGATTAAAAAACAATTAGAAATCATGAAGCAGCAAGTAGCCTCTGCTACACAGGGGAAGTCAGTGAAGTGAAGTGAGCACACGTGCTCAGCAAATTAAAGAAACTATAAAGGAAAAACAACAGCATCCATATTCCACCTCACCCCTCGCTCGGGATGCAAATTCAGTGTCAGAGCACCCGCACACATATAAAGGTCCTATGATGCTGATCTAAGACACAGCTCTGCACTATACCTGTATGACCAAACGTCACACTGTCACTCCTCACTCCAAAGGCTGCTGCATTTTAATAAAACAGTACATCTGACTTAACATATCTCAGAAACTTTTGTGGGTAAGGAACGCTAAAACTAGAATCTACTCTAGGCCTAAAAAACGCACGTCTCTGCCAGAAGACTTCGTGGTTGGTTGGTTTATCTGTTTATCCTGAAGTTCAGTTCTGCTCAGAATTTCAGCATCCCTGATAAACACCACAGCTTAGTGGTTGAGCTTATTGGAGGCCACTGATTCCAACACGAAATCTCAGTTCACAGAGTTTTTAGAGAATGATGAAGGAATAGGGGAGCTCTAAATATTCAAAATCCAATCAAAGCTTCACTTTGTTAAAAGACATTTGTATCACATGACCCTCAGGGATTTTTCTGTACACAAAAGCTTGGGTGTGGGAAGACTTTGAAGCAGATTATTTTGGCCACCAGGAAGAGCCTGTAAGAGCCAGCTGAGGAACCCTCTGGCTCTTCATCCCAAGATAAACAGGTTTTTGTGCAGACCCCAAGAACAGCATTGACTGAGTAAGTTTGGTTATTCCACCACAGAGTTCACAGAATCACAGAATCCTGGAATGGTTTGGGTGGGAAGAGACCTCAGCGCAAATCTCATTAAACCCCTGCCATGGGCAGGGACACCTTCCACAAGCCCAGGTTGCTCCAAGCCCTGTCCAACCTGGCCTTGGACACTTCCAGGGACCCAGGGGCAGCCACAGCTGCTCAGGGCCTCCCCACACTCACAGGGCAGAATTTCTTCCCAATATCCCAACGGAATTCCTAACAGAATTAAGGACACATATATATCAGAACACTTAGGCCACCCCACCGGAGAGAGTTCACATCTCACAGCATGACTGCTCTCCCTTCCTCAAGGCTAAACTGGGAGAAGTAACCTCAGGACCCACTGGAGTAACTCCTGCAGTGAAAATACAGCAACAGTTCAGAGCCTTTTGGTCTTTGAGCAAACAGACAAAACTGTTCCTCCAGCTGCTTTGAGAGAGCACACCCGTAACCCCAACAGGGAATGACAGGGAATCTGTCCCCAGCCCACGGAATGTTTTAGGCATTAAGATGGCAATGTTGATAACAGGGCTGGCACAGGGACTGGCACAGGGACCGGCACAGGGACAGCGTGGATGGAGGCCAAAGAAGGATAACAAGGATTCAGTAAGAAGCTCAACAGAGGAAGCTCTGAGAGTCTGAGAAAAGAAACTAGGAGAGAGACAAAGCTCAGTGCATAAACCAGAACAGAAACAGACTGAGACAGGCACAGCCCAGACAGATCAGTGACCACTAAAGCACTTCCTACTTCAGTGCCGAGGGTTTGTTGTTGTTGAGGTTTGGGCTTTCTCCTTTTTTTTTTTTTGGTTGGTTGGTTTTTCTGAGTACTGTTTAGCAGATCCAAACTCTCACTTGCAGAAGTGAGAAACACCCATGACAACTGCAGGCATGGCAGATCTGCTTAAGGGACAGCAGAGATTTTTATATTATAAAGTTACAAGAAAAAAGATTTGGTAGACTGAAAGAACACACGACAAAGAGTAAATCAGCTTCTGTTCTGTATTTCAGAACAATCAGTGTTGTTTCTCTTTTGACCTCTGTCAAAAGGGGATTTTAGGACATATTACAGACTATCATACTCCTGCATTTCCTAACATCTTTGCAACTTCACTGATTTAACATCACAAGGTTGGCAGCAGGGAAAACAAGACAAACAGCCCTGAAAACAGGCTAAGGTTTCACACACAGCAAAAAGGAAGGACCCTGCTTGAGCATATATAGAATAGATAAAATATAGCAACTGTTCAAACAATCACAGAATCACTAAGACTGGGGAAGACCTTTAAGAACATCAAGACCAACTGTTAACACAGCACTACCAAGTCCCACTAAACCACAGGGATACAGATTTTGATGGGATGTTGGGAAGGAATTCTTCCCTGTGAGGTTGGGGAGGCCCTGGCACAGGTTGCCCAGAGAAGCTGTAGCTGCCTCATCCTTCAAAGTGTCCAAGGCCAGGTTGGACAGGATTTGGATCTGGGACAGTAGAAGGTGTCCCTGCCCATGGCACAGGTGGAACAGGATGAGCTTTAAGGTTCCTCCCCATCCAAACCATCCCAGGATTCTGTGACACTTGTGCCATTCTGTGACATCATGGCATGGCAAAAGCCAGAGACCAAGAAGCAGCCCATAGGCGAGGCTGAGCAGGAGGTGAACAGACACTACATAATAGTCTTGATGCAGACGCCCTAAAACATTTTATGCTTACTGGTATAATCACTCCTATTTTTGCAAGAGTTGAAGCTGAGTTTGAGTAAGATCATAACTTCACAAAGCTCCCAGTCCTATCTGTCTTAGCTCAGTACCAAATCCACCAGGTTACACTTACTAAAACGTTGCTCTTATTTCATATTTTCGAGTATGTCTCAATACAGTTAAACAAAGGACTCAATAACAATTGAGCGTACAACCTAAAATACGTAAAGACTAATTAGCATGCTCTTCCTAATTGCCCAAAGCTGCCCATGGATTTCCACACAGCTGTCAGATGCAGGTCTCTTCTCACCAGAGACATGCCATGCTGTCCTGACAGAGGAAATTAACTGCAGAGCACTGTTCCCTCTATCTGCCACACCGCCCTCAGCGTATCGGTGACGGTGGAGCAGGGAAAGACTGGAAGCAGGTCTTCCCGCCAGCACTCCTGTTATTGTCAGCCCTGGCAGGGCTAGATTGCTGCTACAGCAACAGTGGCAGGTTTTCAAAGAAACTGCAGTGTATACAAGGATGTTTTACACAGCCAAACAGAAAATCTTCCTTCCAGTCCCCCCTGGCTTCAGACAAAAGCAGCAAACCCTAAATCAACAGGCTTCACGCGCGCGGAGGGAACGGCAGATGCCACGGTGCTGCCTGTGCTAGAGAACTTCAGCATTAAAAAGCTGCTCTTGGTGCAGCTCCACTCTGAAGAAGCCCCAGAGGATCCGAGTGCTCCGTGTTGGTGACGTAGCACTAAAATGCAAATCTTGCCTGCAAATGCTGCTGCTCCCTGAAATGCACATTATAGAGTGTTAGTGAAGGAGAGGAGTTTTCTGAAAGGCTGTTGTTGTAGAGAAAGATGACCAGTAATATATTATTAATGATTAAAGTCATTAACATTTGATCACAACTCTAATATCACAGAATCCCAGACTGGTTTGGGTGGGAAGTGACCTTAAAGCCCATCTCATTCCAACCTCCTGCCACGGACATGGACATCTTCCACTACTCCAGACTGCTCCAAGTCCCATCAACACAGCCTTGAACATTTCCACAACATCATTATTTCTTATACTTAAAAATAAAAATTTAAGCTGAAAGTTGTTTCTTGTATTTTTTTAAAGGACAAGTATTACCACCAAAAATGGCAGTATTAAATAGGTAATTCTTCCAGCAATTTGCAACCAGCTCCTGCACTGTATCCCACCAACCTTCAGAAAAGTTGCTAATCTCAATATTCAGGATTCTGCACAGCAGGGTAGAGTTGAGAAATTAATCCTTTTAAAGTCGAATTTCAACAACTGACAAAGGCATGTGTTAGCTGAATTCTATTTATGGCATTCATCCAAATATCAAATAAAGCTTTCCTGGCTGTGTTTCAGTCATCCCCATTCACAGCTCAAAGAGGACTTTTACAAATGTAGACAGGCAGTATAAATCCTGGATCTTGTTTGCATCCAATTTTACACATCTCAGAATGAGAGAATGGCATTATTTAGGAATTGTCACTTCAAGGAACAGACCAGTAATGACTTACTGAGACATCTATCCCGTGTGGTTGTAAACTCCAGACAAAAACCAAAGAACATAAAAATACTCCTACAATACCACTGTGGATATGGCAGAGCAGCAGGTAGGCTGACAGAGCAGTAGGTACATGAACACAGAATCGTGGAATCACAGAATCCCAGACTGGCTGAACTTGGAGGACCTTAAAGCTCACCTCATTCCACCCCCTGCCATGGGCAGGGACACCTTCCACTGTCCCAGCCTGCCCCAAGCCCCATCCAACCTGGCCTTGAAATGTTTGAAGAAACCCAAATACCACGCGATCAAAGAACATCAGTAATAGCTATTTATCAACCCCTTTAAAACACCTGTGTTGTTTCAAAACTCAAAGTTCACCAGAAACAGAGGTAATCAGGCAGTTCCTTGGGTACAATGCACCACCCAAATTCAGGGACACACAGAATCCACCTGACCCACAGTTTACTCTTGTCCCACAGCATTTCTTACCTTTACAGGTTTGCACCATTTTTTCTGATGGGCTTATTTTGTAATCTCTTACATTTGCTGTGAGCAAGAAAAGCAACAGCAGCAGTGAAAGACACGAGATTCTTTCTTTTGAGGCTGTACCACAACATGTAAGGTGAAGAATAAAAGGCGTTCTGACAGATTTCCAACACAGCGCGGCCACCTCATGGGTTCAGTATTTCATTATAATCCTGGATGTACAGGCTGTGCTCCTGAGACCTGACCTGTCCTAGTGACTCTCAACGTGACATTCAGCATCTCGAGCCCACAAAGCGCCTCCACTCCTCCCTGCCTTCACTCCCATTAAAAGGGATGTCCTTTCATCATCGCCAAAACTGAGAAATGTTTGTGCTTCCTACCATCACTTTGCTTTCTGCTGCTAACTCAACTGATGATAAACACTGTTCTCCAAACCACGGCCAGTGCTCAATACAGAGCACTGCTGGCACAGTTACACGGAGCTCTGGTGAGAGTCTGACACCTCTAACACTTCCAAGGGACCAACTGATCAGGGACATGCCCAGGTAAACCTGTGATAACACTGCACCTGGAAGGGATTCCCCAGGGAAATAAAGATGGAGAAGGCTCAGAGGGGTCTTATTCATGTGTGGAAATTCCTGATGGGGGCAATGAGAGGCTCCTCTCAGTGGTACCCCATGACAGGACAAGAGGCAATGGGCACCAATTAAAACACATTAAATTCCATCTGGATTATCTTGTCCATGAAGACAGCCAAGCACTGGCCCAGGCTGCCCAGGATGGTTGTGGAGTCTCCATGAGGACAGTCAGACCCCGCTGGGCACGGTCCCAACACTGATTTAATGCTCTCCAGAGGTCCCTGCCAGCCCCAAGGGCTGAGACTAAAAGCTGGCAGTGCTTCCACAAGATTCACCCGGATCTTCTCCCACCACCAGAACATCTGACTGTTCTCAAAACTTTAACCTAAATCAGATTCTTGGGCTCTGCAGCATTTACTTGTGAGATAAAACCAAGACTATTAGAAACTGTAATTATAAATTCCTCAGTAAATCTGCTTTAATAGGGATACACATTCCAAGGAAAGCTGCCTTTTTTCCTCCCTAAGAAACAAAACATACTCAAGTATTAGCAAGAAACCTCCTCATTCCTAAACTGAAAACAGAGTAAACTTCAAATGGAAAACAAGTATTTCTTCACCATATATACAACCAGACTGTAGGATTTCTTCCCGAGTCCAAAAACAGATCAAGAGTCAAAAAAGAACTGAGTTAAAGTCTAGATACTCCTATTCTGCCCCCAATAGTAAGGATTTACACATCTCCACACTACAGGATCCTCGCTGCAAAGTCAGAAAACTGCCAGTTAACAGAAGCTCTGAACTCTGCACCTGATTATTCCCCAATCACCCCAGAGTGCTCCTATCCAAACTCACTGCCTCTTCTGCTGAGTGAATCCATACACACAAAAAGAATCAGGCCTCCACACAATGAGGGACTGAAACAACTGAATGTAGGGTCAGTTTTTCTGAACGGGAATGGAAACCCCAACATTTGGAAACTTTTTAGGACTTTAAATCTCTTTCTTCCGTATCTTCACCCTCTCTGGGCACTGACATGAACCACTGTCCATCTTCCCTCTGTCTGCCAAACCTCCTGACCTTCACAACTCAACCTGCTTCTAGGATCAAAAACTTGCATTTCTTCAGCACATCACACCAGTTTCATAAACTTTGTGAGGTGACCCCAAGTTCTTTCTAGTTATTTACAAAGCAACCATAAAACCCTTTCAAATGCTGAAGGGACAAGTGATGGAAGGGAACTGAGAATGATTACAGAGTGTATTTCTGTGAACGGTGACAACATTCCTCAGTCTGGTTAAGTGATATTCACCTCACAGATGTCTCAGAGCTACGCAATATATTAGAATAACATACCTGAAGTTGGACATTTACATTTTAAACACTGCTGAAGCACTGCTTGCTTTGCCAACAGCAGTTACTGGAAATTTTACTGCACATCCATGAGCACTTGCTATTACTACACAGCTCAAAGTTGGATCTGAGAGTTTCTTTCAGTCAGTTCCTAAAATAATTGCCAATGACAAACTGGCCTGACTGTTCAGCCTCATCAGTTGACTCTACATACCCACCGGGAGAACACACACGATAACTGCAGAGACATGACCACACACCTTACTTCACCTGCACTTTGGCCTCTCACCAACTCCTGCTGGCACTCACCAGCACTTCTACACTTCAAAATTAGTTCAGACCATTGCCTTTTTCTATAAAATGAATATTTCTCTTTCATTTTCACCATCCCTGGAGGTGTTCAAGGACTGACTTCACATGGCACTCAGTGCTCTGGTCTGGTCAACAAGGTGGGGATCACTCAAAAGTTGGACTCAACCTTAGAGGTCTTTTCCAAGTGAAATGATTCTGTGAAATGCATTTCATATAAAACTACATAACCTGTGTACCAGTGCAAAAGTCAGATCAAAGATCCAGGATGTCAATCATTTTTAGTTACAGACACCGAAAGGTAATTGCACTGTTGAAAATTTATAAATAAAGGTCAGATGCTTCATTAAAAAATGAAAAATCTTAACCTACAGCCTCAGAAATGTGACATGAGAAAATTCTACTTCTTGACAACACTAATCTGCAGTATAGAATCACAGAACCATGGAATGGTTTGGGTTGGAAGGGACCTAAAGCCCATCTGATTCCACCCCCTGCCATGGACAGGGACACTTTCCAATAGACCAGGTTGCCCCAAGTCTTGTCCAACCTGGCCCTGGACACTTCAAGACAAAAGAATTGGGCAATGTATGGAGATTCTCTAATAGAAAAAAATACAACTTTCAGAGAAGGACAAAGCATCCAAAACAAGTAAAACTGACCAGGAATCCAACTAGTCTTAGAAGCAAAGAAGCACACATTTCTTCATGGAAAGGGCTGCCCAGGGCACTGGCGGAGTCCCTATCCCTGGAAGTGTTCAAAACCTGTGTGGATGTGGCACATGAGGACACTGAGAGTGGTGAACATGGAGGTGCTGGGCTGACACTTAGGCTTGGGATCTTAAAATTCTTTTCCAACCTCAACCACTCCATGATTTACCCTTGGGTACAAACAGAGAAGCACTGGGGAGCCCAAGGCAGGAGCAGCCTCACACTTCTTCACCAACACCTACGGCAGAGAGCCTTTGTGGTGTCCTGCCCAGCCCTCCAAGCTCCAGAAGCACATTCCCACAGCACTTCCCAGAAAGCAGCCCCAGCAGGAATCCTGTCTGTCTCGACACAAGAGCACAGGCACAGCAAATGCTACACAAGGCACAACACAAGGAGCATTTCTTTCCACGGCAGAGCCAGTTCACCAGTTTTAGCTCATCTGCTCCCACCTCCACCACTTGATCCCAGTGCTCCAGAGCCCTCCTTTCCTGCCGTGACACCACTCCTTGTGCAGCTGCACAGTGACTAGACCAGGAAGCAGAACAATGTGAGAAAATCCGATCAGAAGTACAATATCCCCATTCTAGATCAGTTTCCCAATCCCATTCACCTCCCAACCACAAACAACAATTGTGCTGGCACGATTCAGAGCACAGTCCATGGGTGAGAACAGACGGTGAGGAAAAGGGGCTGTTCAGACAGCTCTGCCACCGGAATATTCAAATTACACCCTGGAAAGCTGTGAATTCAACGTCCTCCCCCTACCCCCAGCATCACACAATCATCTTGCAGCAACACATTCCAGAGTTTTGTTCTGAAAGCCAATAAGGAGGCAGATTCCAAGGAGGAAGGGACATTTACGAGGCTGACGCACAAGTTAAGGAACTTTGGTTGAATCCATTTTGGTTAAGTCAGAATGTCCCAGGGGCAGCTGGAAGAGCTGCAGGAGGTGGATGTAGGGATCCATCCCTCACGGAACACTCAGCACGGATCATCCACCGTGGCACCTTCTACCAGCGACAAAAAGAAAATAAAAATTGCTACCAAAAGAAGCAAAGTCTGATTTCTATTCCTAAAACTCACGAGTACTAGTTCTAAAATTCTAAGCCATTTTTATAAAGCATCTTTTCCATCCCTCTTCGATAATTTAGTCACTGTCTTACTAGAGTGATCCTTGGGATCACAGGACGAAAAGAGTACAGGTAGGGAAAAACAAAACGTGGGGTTTGGTGATTTTTCTATCAGAATTCCCAGCAAACACAAGTGGATTACAGTCAGTTCACATTTACGCATGAAGAACGTTTGAGTTTTGGTTATATGACATTTTTAGGGCAAAAGAGCTATTTATCAGACTAGTAACATTCTTCTTGTTGCTACCAAATTCCAGGAAGTCTCTCAGTTTTACAGAAACTCAACTGTGGAAAGCAAAATCCGGGATATGAAAAAAAACCTCATAACTGCACTTGCTGTGCCATTTTATTAGTACACACACATTATTGGGTAACTCAAAGTAAATGTATTAACTAAATTAATCCCATTTTTAATCAGATTTGGTACCTGACATCTGATGAACTGCTTTAATTACTGGTTTTCACCTCTGCCTGTTGCCAATGAAGAGCCAACTTTGTTCTATTTGAATGCTGCAGATGATATTCAACCACAGGACAACCAGCCTCGAGGTTTTAGGTTTTATGCTCCAGTGATTTTTCTACTACATTACTAATCTGTATGCACATTTGGGTTGGTTTATTCCAAAAAGGACAGTGTGTTACGTAAAGATGGGAAAGAAACATACCACAGCCTAAATATTTTCAGCATGAAGTGATGCATTTTTTTCATATCTCTATTCACTTCTTAGTAGGAGATGCCATCCTTCTGCAATGGTTACAAAGAATTCCTTGACTGATTATACATTACTTAATACTGACTATACATTAAAAGACTGGTTTTAGTCCTTGACACAAGTCAGCTCCGCAGGGTCTGGGGGATAAGCTCCAGCAACAGGCCTTGGAATCCACACTTCCCATTTCTTTCACTTTTAACAGCTACAACCAATATATAAAATATTTAGAGATCCTATTGCAGAGGCTTGCAAGTTAAGTAGAGTTTCACTATCGTTTTAAGCAAATATAAGCTGCTGAAAGAACCAGTCCCACCTTTTCCCAAGGCCAGTTGCTACACGTCCCTTCCTTGAGTCAGCACAAGCCATTCACGAAGACCCACAGCGAGCACAAGACACTCACCCCATTAAAAATCAACATTCTTCCTCCCCTTTTCCTTTGGGAAAGAATAAGGGAGAAGCTGAGTTAATTTTAACATGATCAGCTCCCAGTCCAGCTCGCTTGCGGCCACGTCAGAGCTGGCGTGAGCAGAGCCACAAGGAAAAGAGGAGCACACAACTGCCTCCACTGCGCACGTGGGAGCTCATTCTGGCTGGAGCAGCTCGTGGAAACACACCTACAGGGGCAATAACTGGAATATAAAGTATTTAGATACGCAAAGGAAATATCTCCTTTCCCAAGATACGCAGAAATGAAAAGAAATTGCTCGAGTGAGTTATGGGAGCAGAGTTTACATTATCGACTCACATGGCGGGGTGAGTTTATATTACCCACTCACACTCACCTGAGGTGTGGGGGCTTTCAGAGCTTTGTTTAACCTTTTTTTTATGAGAATATGAAAACAAAACTCTTAACTGAAATGGTGGTGCAAGCCAAAATGTTTAACACATGGTGCGGTGACGGGCTGATGATGTAACTCAGCCTGTCCAGAGAAGAGAAGAAAATCCACCAGAAAAAAATCGTATTACTAAAATCTTCAGTTTCTGGGTTTCCAAATGTAACTTCGCTTTTTTTTTAATCGGTGCAGGCAGACTCTGCCGCTTTAACTCCGACAAACCAGATTTTCTGTGTCAGAAAGCCCAGTAACTCCGCAGAGACCCCAAGCTGAGCTGCTCTCAGAGCTTCCCCGGTGCTCCCCAGCTCCCATCAGGGATGGGATCGCTGGCCACAAGCTCCCGGCGTGTGCAGGAATGCGATTCGGAGGAGAGGGACTGGCCCCGGTTCAGCCTGGGGCCGGATTCCACCCGCGGGGCGGCCGCGCTGCTAAAAGCAGAGCAGTTATAAGAAACTACTAACACACCCTCATCATAAATGCATATTTGTGGTTCTCTCACTGTGTTCAGACCTTTCCCTTTATCTCATCTGTTGTACTTGTACCCTGAGCCAGAGCACTTGTCCACAGGATAAACTTATCTGTATCTATCTAGGAAAAAAAAAAAAAGTACACTGGAGCGTGTTCTGCTCAGTCAGAGAACCAGAAACACCTTTTCCTAAATCCAGCTAAAATCATACCCACAATCACTTCACTATTCATCCTCAAGAAGTATATTCATTGGCTCCAAAGTTTAAATTGCATTTCAGCTTATCACCTCCTTGATCTTTTGTTGTGACAAAATACGAAAAGCAAAACTTGCTTTAACCTCTTTATAACCCTTCTCTGCACCGTACACCTCGGTGGTGGCATCTCGCTTGGATCAAGCAACTCACTGTGACCACAACATCCTTCCCTCGACCTCTTCCAGCTCTGAACCCACATCTGTGCACCGGAAGAAAAATACACTCTTGATTAATAGGTCTGAGACTCTTTTCCAACCTGAAACACTCGACCATTCCATTAAATAAAAAAAAAATATAAGAGAATTCAAAGTAAGACTGGGCAGTTCAAAAGTTCTGGTCAATGAACAAGTCCTTGAAGCAATTTTGTGACTTACACAGAACCTTTTTATTCTCAATGTGTTACAAACTAACAAGACACACTTCCCTAATTTCCAGCAGAATAAACCATAACTTCAATGGGGTTTATCACCTGTATTTATAATTGAACTACCCTGTTCCAAAACACTCTTGCTACTGTCGGCACTAGGACTGAAACCAACTGGAACACGTTGTGCTGGGTAACCAGAGAGCCTTGAGCCCCTCTAGTAACATCCTAAAAAAAACTTACAAGCTACCACTGATAACTTTAAAGAGAGAGACAATTACTCTGAGCAGTTTGAGAGCTTCCAATACATACTTTTAATTCATTAAAGTCTTTTTATTTCCTATACCTTCATCTCTTACCAACACACAACTCGAAGTTAATGACCATATTAAAGTCCTAAAAAAAATTAAATCTTTTCTGTAACAACATTAAACTGGTTTAAACCTTTGCCTCAGGGTAATAATAGACTTTTCATTTATGTCACCGTATGGCCACAAAACTGCTCTCTTCACCAGCTGTACTGTGGGCAGTACAGCAAACTACTAGTAAACTACTAACAGGTACTTCTAGTATCACAAACTAATAGTAGTGGATTTCAAGTCTTTTAAACACGAGTAAATGAGTCAAAAACTCTATAGTACGTAACACTTGTCCTGATGAACTTACCAATGCTCACATGCACTTGTCAGAGCTCGAATTCGGTATTATGAAAACAGAAGTTAATTTAATTTATTTTTAAACCTACTTCATCCCTTTCTGTTCCGACTCCCCACAGACGATGCTGCTTTACCCGGTGCACGGGGATAACGCCCGGAGATGCTCCCGGCACCGGGATCCAGGATCCTCCGCTTCCCGGGCTCTGCGCCTGTTTTCACCCCAGACCAGGGCATCCCCCCCAAAAATCCGAGCCTCCTCGTTCCGCAGAACGGCGTTCCCGGGAGACTTTCATGAGCAGCTTTAGGGACCCCCATCCGCCCGTGTTCCCCGTTACTACCCGCTCCAGGCCGGAGCGTGTCCGTTCCCCGGGCCAGGCACAGCCGGGGCCGGGAGGGACCCCGGGAGGGACCCCGGGCGGGCCGCAGCCCCCCGCCGCCGGCCCCGCCGCCGGAACCTGTCGGGACACATTCTTGCGGCGGCCGCGGCCGGGCCAGGAATGCGGCCGGGGGAGCCGGGGCGGCCCCGCGCGGCTCCGGGGCCCCTCCGGACGCGCATCCCGGGGCGGGGGCGGCGGGCGGGCGATGTCCCGCGGGGCCCGGGGCGGCCCGGAGCGCGGGCCCGACGGTACCGGCGATACCGGCGCTGCCCGCCCCCCCTCCCCCCCCCCCGCCACAGCCCGCCGCGGTCACTCACCCTTGGAGTAGAGCGACTTGGGGGACTCGAGGTCGAGGTCGGCGCTGAGCAGAGAGATGAAGTCCGAGGGCATCGCAGCTCCGCGGCCCGGCGGGGGCGAGGGGGCGGCGGGAGGAGGGGGGGGGCCGGGCCGGGGGGGGGGCGCGGCTGCCTCCGCGGCGCTCGGAGCGGAGACACGGGCCGGGGGAGCGCGCGGTGCGCACGGCGGGGCCGCGGTCGGCGGGGCGGGCGGGCGGTCGGGCCGGGGCTGCGGGAGCGGGCGGCGCTCGCAGGGCCGGTGTGCAGCGGAGCGCGCCCGACGCCGCTCCGAGCCCGCTGCGCCTGCGCGGGGCACGGGAGGGGCCGGCGGGGAACGGCGGCGGCGCGGCCGCTCTGCGACTGCGTGAGGGGGGACGGGGACCGGCGGGGGCGGAGCCGCCGCGCGTGCGCACGCGGGGGGGCGTGCGGGGGAAGAGTCTGGAAGGGAAAGGGGGGGGGGCGCGATGGACCCTCAGGGAGACCCCTGCACTGAGGGGGGTCCCTCAGGGGAGCCCCCGGGAACAGGGGACCCGGGAGAGCCCTTCAAGGGCAGCTCCAGGATGGACTGTGAGCCCCCCGGGGTGAGGGGGCCGGGCTGGTGCCTCTGGGGAGCTGTTTTGGGGAGCACCCCGGCCTGAGGGCAGCCGCGCTAGACCCTCGCGGGAGCCCCCGGGATGGTCTCTCGGGGCAGACCCCGAGGTGAAGGCGGCAGCACCGGTTTCCAACGGCTCCCGCGGGCGGGGCTGTGCCCCGGGGGGCTGTGTCCGACCCTTCTCACCCGCTGCTGGGGGTCATGACGGCACTCCGCGGGTCAGGGCCGGCTGTGGTACCACCGGAGCTCCATCCACCCTCAGGGCTCTGCCATGGAAACCCGCAAGGCAGAGCTGGCAAACCCACTGGCGGATATTGTCCCAAAAAAATCAGTTATTTCCAAATAGCGTGAATATGCAAAAGCAGTGTCAACAGTGGGTTATCATTGACACGGATGGCAACTGCCTTAAGAAACAAGTGCCCCACATGTGGGGAATCGGGAGAACATGAGCACTGAGTTATTGAGAGGGAGTTTGAGAGGCCCTTTCCTGAAAGGTGTAACGAGGGGGAGGAGGTGTGGAAAGGTGTCCCGCGCAGACTTACAATTACTTTTCCAACGTGTCCAAAATCTGCTTTGAAAGTGGGGAAAGGATGGGAAAGCAAGAGGGGTTGTGTGTGAGTGGATGGAGGTGCCAGGCGAGTGCTTAAGCTGTGAAAAATGGAGGCGGAAGGAGCTGTGAACAGCTGCCGCGTGCCTCCGGCGCCGCACAGGGTCCAGTTTCCCCGGGACACCAAAAGGTTGGCTCCCGTCCCTCCTGCTGCCAGCTCCTTGCCAGTCCGCTCTCAGATCCCAGCGAAACCTCCCTCTGAAAACACTGCATCTTCCATGCACTCGCTGCAGCCCAACAGCCAGTGAACAACCCTTGAGCCCCGTGCCCTGCCCGTCAGGCAGTCACTGTGGGATGGCCACACTGGTGTCACCAAGCACACGACCACAGTCCCACGCTTGTGACACCACTGAGTTGTTCCTTGGAGCACCGGCACTCTGTTCTGCCATGTTACCCAGTTCTGCTGAATCCCCTGCCCGCAGGGTGCCAGGCAGTGCCCATGGTGTCAGGGTGGGACACAAGTGGTGTCCGTGTCTCACAGCCCAGGCACTCATGGTGCGTGGTTGGTGGCATTTGAAGTCGGTTTCTCTTTCATCCCAGACAAGCTGCTCTAATTCCTGGAGCTGTCCTGGCTTTTCGCCTCCTCCACCTGACTTCATTCATGGTGTGGCAGGAGGGGATAGGACTCCAGTAGATCTAAGGATTTCATCCCTGTCCATCAGCCATCACACCTGGTGACCAGCCCCTGCCCAGGTGTGCCATGGCAGCCTCCAAGACCCTTCCCTGGGCAGTGACAGCCGGGATGCAGCCATCCCAGTCCCCAGGAACTCTCAGTCATGGCACACTGCAGTTCTGCTGCTGTTTCGGGGTGCTCAGCACAGTTCACCCATGCATTGTTCAAGTCAGGCACGAGTGTCCTCCCTGGTTAAAAGTCTTCCAAGAGGGTTTGCTGTGATCTCTGAGTCCCTCAGCAAAATGTCCAGGGGTGGGGCAACCACCGCTTCCCTTGCCAACCTGTGCCAGGGCCTCACCACCCTCACAGCCAGGAATTCCTTCCCATTATCCCATCTAACCCTGCCCTCTGGCAGCGGGAAGCCATTTGCCCTTGTCCTGGCACTCCAGCTGTCTTGGAGCAGTCATACTTGGGAGAGCTGAAGCAAAAGGCTCTCCTTTGGCAATCTCAAAACTGACAATTTCAGAAGGAAAGGGGGATTCAGCTGTGCCAGGCAGGGATTGTCCTGTCTTGCAAGGGAGGGAAGAATGTCTGTCCATGAGGGAGAGCTACTGCTATGCTGAATTGTTTGGGAAGCATCCAGGGAAAACAATAAGACTGTAAGACTGTGCTATACTCACCTCCTGTCTGAGTGATGAGAGAGACAGAGGCTCTTGGAGAAGGTGCCACCACCAGATGGGCTGTGGTGGGGAAGGAAAACAGATCTTAGTCCTGAAAGGGAAGTGGCTGAGAGAGCACTCTGAGAGACAGTGTGCTCAGGGATGAAGCAATTCAGGATAGAGAAGGTGCCTTTGAGAGGCACAGGCATTCAAACGACAGTGCTGAAAGCCCAGACGCTGCTGGCCCAGCAGTAGCAGCTCCACGACAGCTGCTGGAGCGTGTTTGGCTGTGAAGAGCTTTGCAGAGTCCTGGGAAGGGCAGAGCTGGGAGAACACAAATAACAACACAGAATGGGGGGTCAAAGCAGAGAAAAAAGGAGTCCTGGTGCTCCCTGGAGCGAGGCAGGAGCAGCCTGGCTGTGCAATCCCTCCTGTGCTCACCAGCCTGGGGGAATTTCCAAAGCACTGCCCTGATAGCAGCTGGAAAGGAGAGAGGCCCTGGTGCTCCCAGCATTTCAAGACAGGGACGCCATGGGCAAAGGCCAAATTTGGAAAAAGAATGATTCAGGTTTTTGGGAGGACCAAACAGTCCTGGACAATTAGAATTATAAAGGACTAAATAAATGATTAGTCAGTCCATGGTGCAGCACAGAGCAGCAGGACTGGGGGGAGTAACGACACCGAGGCAAGTCAACAAAGCACATGTACAAGGTTTCCTGGGATCCAGTCAGAGCCATAAAACTCCTCTTGTGGGCCCCAGAACATGGAAAAGCCGTGGGAGCAGGCTGCAGCAGTTCTGTGTCATTGAGGTACTTTCTCTCTTTATTATAAAGTTCCTCTTCCTGCAAGAAGCAGCCGGAGAGCGGCAGGTGTGAGGGGGAAGGAGCCTAAACTGGGATCGTGGGGACAAATTAGCAGGTGCCTGCAGAATATCACTAACCCAGTCTGCGATTCCGGAGCCTATGTAGGTGTTTTATTTTCTAACGGTGTTAGAAAGACTGTCAGAAAATAATTAGGCTCTGTCAACAGTTCCCCTATTCCCAGATTACTTACGACTTCCTGACTCATTAGAGCTGCCGAGGCTGGCAGGAAACCTGTTTTATAGTAATTTCTGTTAGTGGTGTCCCTGGAGGAGAGACAACACAGTGCGGGTGACACCAGCGTGTGACACCAGCGTGTGACATTGGCTTGACTTCACCCTCGTGATGGAGGCACCGGGGCCGTTGGGGTTGTGCAGGGCGGTTACTGCAGGCAGCAGACACAGTCCCCCTCTGTCCCCATCCTGGTGACAGGGAACAGGACACTTGGCTGCAGGGCTGACGCTGGGCAAGGTCCAGCTCTAGGTGCACGGGATTTGCTGGTGTCCTGAAAATGTTCCCGCTTCGTGCGGGTTGTAAAAACAGAGGGGACACGTAAACCCCATTAAAGGGGTCTTTCCATTTAATTCTGGAATAAAGCCACCGTAGCCTCCCTGTCCCAAAGTGGGAGCTGTCATGTGCAAACACACGTAGGCCATGTCAGGACTCTTCTGGGGCCCACTGGCCCCTGAATTTTATCATCTCTGTCTCAGACACCCTGAGCGCTCAGGGCTCGGAGGAGCAGGACTATGCACAGTACTGACCCTGCAGCGCTTGGAAGCAGATTTAAAAATAGTTCTGAAATTTTCTGTTTATTTCTCTGATTTTTGGATCCAATTCCTCTAGATCAAAGATAAATAAAGTTTACAGTGAGGCAGTGCTTGCCAAGAACACAAAGCCCAACCTTCCTCCCCAAAACTTGCACTTCCCACTCAGTTCATGCCCTTTTTCCCTACATCATCTTAGCTGAAATCCAGGACCAAAGCAGATGTTCCCATTGATTTTCCATGTCCTTTTCCCCAGTCAGCACCTTGCTGACCTCCTGCTCCCTCCTGCGAGGCTCCGACCAAGTATTGCTTCCCTGAGGCTGCTGATGGTACCACGAGATCCATAATTAGGCAAATTTTAAGAGCCTGATTCTGCTGACAGAAGGAGATTCAGCCACAGGAGTGGGATGCTACATCCTTTTATACGCAGACATGCAAATAAGAGACAAATTCTATGGTCTCCATGTCATCTTTCCATTGAAAACAACCCTCCTACACACTCTTCTCGTGGAGGTGAGCGTGGGAGTCCTGGGACCACAGGGCAGTGGTGCCGCCGTCACACACCATGTGGCTTCTTCCAGAGAAAGCCCATGCCCATGGCTGCTCTGCCACTTCCACCTCCACTTCTTCATGGCACTTCCTAAGAGGTGATTGGGATTATCAGGGTGATGTAGGTAAAAACCCTGTAAAAACCCCGTAAAACCCTGCTGCAGTTTTTGAGACTCCCATTGTAATTACAGCGTGGAATGTTGAATGGAATCAGGAGCTGCTTGTGCTTAGCCCCAAACTGCTGCTTCCCCAACACCCACAGGTTGGGTCACTCGGCCACACATGCTGCCGATCATCCTTGGCACGGCTCAGCACCAACTGCTGCCAAAGAAAAGATTTTTTCCTCTACCAACAGGAAGGCAAATCCCTTGTCTGCTGTACCTCACCAACACTGGATGTTTGAGCCCTGTAACATGGAGGTTACACACCCCAAGGTAACAGGGATGGAGTAACTAAACATCCCATACCTGGGGGAAGACAGGACTCTGCACCTGTTTGTTGTACACCTTTATTGAACACAGCAAACACACAGCCTGGCACCTCCTGCCAGGCAATCTCCAGGTACAAGAAACGGCATTTTGTGGGTGCTTGCATCACGGAACATGCACCAAGTCCCCCCAGGAACACCCTCAGACCTCCCAACCCTCCTCCACAAACCATCAGCCCAATTCACAGTTACATTCTGCGTCATCAAGGAACTTGGGGTGGTGGAGAGGCAGAAAAGGCTGGCACTGCACCCCTGGGCAGCCCTACCACACTCACATTAACCACAGGAGCTGCCTCCGTGCTCATATTTCCAGCTCCTCACTCAACCTCTCCTCCGCAGCACCTGAAGGAAGCGGAGCATAGCCCAGATTGAATTCCACCCACAGAGGTTTCTGTGGGGTGAAAGCTGAGACAGCTTTGTCCCGGCATTGTGCGGGGACCTGGCAGCAAACACGGGCTGTGCGGGTTCAGCACGGGGACAGAGCTTGGCAATTGCCTCTTTTAATCCTTAAACAAAATGAGTAAACAAGCTTTGTTAACGCCTCTCTTGCTGCCCGAGCGGTTTCACGCCTGTGGGATCCATCCTTGAGCCAGCCAGAGCAGAATGAGGAGAGGTGGCTCCCCCACCACACCAGGGGACACCCGGGAAGCACCGGGCTCACTCCAACCGCCTCCACCGACATTCTGCCCCTTGTCATTAACAGACAAGTGGGAAGACTTCAGTGTGGCTTCTGCAAATGCATCTCAAGCACCCTGAGGTCTTTGAGGAGCTGGCACATGTACAGAGGCTACTTGGGGTTCCACAAGGCACTGGACAAGGATCTTACCAGCTCCAAGAAGCCTTGGAACAAGACTGAGAGTCTCCCCACAGCAATTAATCCATTAAGGGGAAAAAAAAGTTCCATAACGTATGGGAATCGACATTTTCCCCAATAGCAGAGAGTCAAGAGCTGATAGCAAGGGTCAATGATGGCAAGATATTTAAAGCAACCAAAATGCCACTGAATGTAGAAAGCACCAAGAAAAAGGTATTTAAAAAAAAAAAAAAAGGTCAAACTTCAGGTAAAAGTGCTGCCTATGGAGAAAACAGGTGTGCTTCCAGCATCACACCTGCCCCATTCCTCAGGCAAGCCTGGTGCTCCTGCATCCAAACCAGCTGACCTTTGTGGAATCTTGCACTGCCCTGAAGAACCCCAACTCAGCAGGATGATATTATTGCCAACATCTGCCTTCCAGCTTCAAAACCTTTCCCTAATACGGAATCCACTCTAAACTTCCCCAAACTGAGCTCATGGTTCACAATTTTGTGTTAAATGTGAAGGCAGCCCTGGCAGTGCTCTTCCTCCAAGTTCCCTGGCCTTCTGTTTTAAAAAGCAGAGTGTAATTCCACATCCAAGAATTTCTTCCACAAAACCTTCTGGAGGACATGGTAGTTTTGTGGAAGAGACAAGAATCCCCACAACCCATGGGAGGTTTTCACAGCAGGACCCTGGGGTGTCACTGCCCTTTTTGCTGCAATCCCAGGGGATGATCAGCTGTGCTGGAGGTTTGGACTGGGAGCCAGTGGGCACCAGGACACCACTTCCCTTTATTTAGTGGATCCCAAAGTCCCAGATCAGTGTGCTGGAGGAGCTGGAAAGGTTCCTGCCTCAGCACAGGAAGCAAACTGTGCACTGTCTGCACTTCAAGGCCGACTGCACAGCACACAAAAACAGGGCAAGAGGGAAATACTCTCCTCTATTCCCAGACAAAACCAGCATTATCCACACATCCCAAATGCATTTCTTTTCCCTTTTCATTTTGGGAGAAGAAACCAGATTTAATTGTTTCCCCCATCTGGTGCACATTCACAGTACGTAAGAATGAGTTTAGTTCCCCACACATATGTCAGATCATGACCTCAGGGCAAAAGAAGAATCTGCATTTCCAGAAGCCACATGCCAGTTCCCACTGGCTCTGCCACGCACAGCACGAAAACACCCAATCCAACCAGGATTCGATATAAGTTGTTCACAGGATACACATTCCAAAGCAACAAGTACAAATATTACAAAATGAACAGAAACACTTTTAAAATCCATGTATTTGTTTAACCGTTAAAAACAGACAGGTACAGAAAGAGGTGGCCAAACTAACAATTCCCTGCCACTCCAATTAGTGTTGCCTGCACGCTCTGGGAACGTTCTTGCGGAACCAAAGCTCTCAACATCTTCTCTGGCAAGGGCTGGAGACAACTGGCAGATGATTCCTGACTGTGTGACGGGCTGAGGCAGAGCCACAGGCCCAGGGCGGCTCTTTCATGGTGTCTGGCTTAACGCAAAGGCATTGAGAGAAAAGGTTGTCTGGGGGTTATGTCAGAGAGCGAGAGAGAGAGCGAGAGAGAGCACAAGGGACACCACACCAATGTTAGGGAATACTGGAAGTTCCTCTTTCCCTGCCACGGCAAGAGGGAAGTACAACAGATCTGTGGGTCCCAGAGTTAGGATAGAGTTTGGAATTAGCTTGGTCCCATGGATATCAACATCACTTGACAGACTCGGAGCTAAAAGCAAGGCAGGAAGGCTAAGGGCAGCAGAACTCCATGTGTTGCACATACACACTCTCTCTCCCTCTTTTCAGGCTGTCTGAGACCCCAGCAAGGCCAGCTCAGGAGCTTTTCCCATCCACCATGTAATAGCGATACATTAAACCTAAGACCAGTGCTCCGAAGATGGGGATCAGCCATGTCGACCAGAAACTACAGGGAGAGAAAAAGAAACAACAAACTAAAACATACACACCACAGAAACCAGAAGAAAGCATCTAGTTAATAATCCACTGCCAATGTTCATCCCTTGTTACACACCCAGGGAACACCTGGGAGCTGCACCCACAGGTTGGCCCCCAAACCATGGCCACAGCCCGGGCAGGCCCCACTGTCCCCCAGCACAGGCTCTGCCAGCCCCCATGAGAGGCCCAAGTGTGGCCTCATGCCTTATAAAATAGCAGCTGGATGGCTGAAGTTTCCAGCTTGGCATGTCTAGAGACCAGTGGCGGGGGGGGGTGTTTGTTGGTTTGGTTTTATTTTCCTTAAATAAGTCAGGCTGTAATTTGTGTTGTACAAACAACACAGTTGACTCAAGGATGGCAACAGCTACAGCTGTGCCCCAGTAAATCTGCCTTGCTCAGACTCCTGAGGCCACAGGCTCACCCTCAGCAGCCTCCTGAGCAAAACCTCCTGCACGAGCTGCAGGAGACCAGGGCCCTGTGCTGCTTTTAAAGATTTTCAATTAGACAGGGCTGGTCATGGTAAAACCCTCTGAAAACCCACCCATCACTGTGTTGTGCCACCCCTGGGCCCACAGTGACCACCCAAATAACCCCTGTGGTTATGGGGATGCAGCCACCAGCACGTGGGGCAGAGAATCCCAAACACTGGGGTGCTGGTTCTGCCCAGTGCAGAGCAGCCCCGGGCTCACATCCAGCAAGGGAGGTGCACACTCTGGCACTTGCTTTGGAGTATCTGCTTGCCAGAAGGACACTGCAGCATATCCCCGGGGATTTTCCTGCCCTTTGGAGTTAAGATGCAGCTCTACAGAGTCCCAACCCCTCCATTTCTCACTCCTGTTTTCAGGAGATACTATACCTTGTTTGGCCTGAGGATGTCCTACTTGGCTTCTAGAGGAGGAAAGAAGGAGTTAACAGGGGAACAAAGAAATATTAAATGTGTGCTAATAAGACAAGCCTGAACGTGTGATGACAAATAATCTCCCCTCCCAAACATCCCCTGTCACCAGTGTGGATGATTTTGGGGATGTCTGCTGTCATCTTTATGTTCTTTCCATCAATCCAATCTGTCCCACCCAGTCACCAACTTCATGCTGGAACTTGCACCCCTCTCAAAATAAGGTCTTGCTTATTACATCACAGTTTTGGGGTGGTTTTGTGCTTCCCCCTTATTTATTTGTGCACTACTGATTCTCTCTGTTGCTGCCATCTTTAAATTGCACTGGAATCTCCTTTTTAAACAGATGATGCCCTCTGGAGAGAGCCCTCAGCTGTGCATAACATGCTGGACTTATTGATCAGTAAAGAAAAATACTTGAATAAAGTATTCAACTCAGATCCAAGGGAGCTACTCTGCTCATCCCTGATTTCTGTGCACATTTTCACCATGTGACTCTGTGTATGAATCGGAGATGAATCAAACAATATTTTTTAAGGTGAATATATGCATAATCACACAGCTCCATGTCATAACTAAGCATAGGCTTTACTCGGCCTGAGTCATCCTTGGTTTCCCTGCTGACAGTTCCCTTCTGAACTCCTGCAGCTCTGCAAGTGGTCCTGCTCAGGGGACTATCTCCTGACAGCCTTGCTGAAGGCAGAGCTGTGCCCTGTCCAGGCCTCCCAGCCCAGCCAGCTGCGAGGCACATGTTTACTCCCAGCTGGGATTCTATTTATTGCCTTTTCCCTCTCCCCATCCCTTCCAAAGGTATTTTTGCAACACTCTGCCCTGTTCTAGTCCAGGAGTACCTGAGTGTTAAGCAACACCCCTGATCCCTGAGGCAGTTAACAGAGAATTCCTGTTTGCCAGCCGGCCCCCGGCCTGTGCTGTCTCCTGGCTCCAAGGGAACAACAAGGAAACCAGTTCCGTGGTCAGGACACAGCCAGAAATGCAAAAAATGGTCTGTGGCTCAAGGTGTGGAAAAAACATCGCTGCTGCCAGCAGAGAAAGGGCACAAAAGCTCACTGCCAATTTCCCACTGAGGTGCCCACTGAGCTTCAGAACAAAAACAAAGGTAGAATTTGCTTGGGAAATTTATTCATGTGTAGTTTGCGTAAACATAAAGCCACAAGCTCCACAGGAAAAAAAGAGGGGGGAAAAAACCTCCAAAAGACATGTGACATTAAATAAAAGCAGAAAACTGAAACGGTGAGAGCTTACCTTAGAACCTTCCTTTTCACGATCGTTCTGTCAGGGGGAAAAAGAAGAAAAGAGGTAAGTGCTGACTTCAAAGAAAGGCTGCAGCCTTTACGAGGGATTTGCTCTGTACAAAGGTAATTGCCTGGGCTCAGTTTTCAAAGGAGTCCTTCCTTTGGCACCCAAAGGCAGGTAGGAAGGTGGTGTTTGTGCCCCTGGGAACTCTTACCCTCCTGAGCTCAGAATTACAAGGCAAAGGTGGATTTTGTTTCCACCAGCTACAGAGGGAACCCATGACTTCAGCTTAGGTGCCCTGATTAAAATGAAGCGAGAAATCTGTCCTGAATGGTGGAAGAAGTCTAACTTAGTTCAGCTTCCCCAGCAGAAACCCTGGACGACACAGGGACTGCCTAAACCCCTCAACTACTAACTTATTTCACAAGACACCCCTTGGTGTCTTTCTTTGGGGGTTACACGAGGCACTCACCGGGTGGACCTCTCCAATGTAGTACTGCTTCAGCATTTCCCTGGCGTCTGTGGAATGTCCCACATCTTCAAAACTCTCAGTGGCATCTCTGCCAGCTTGCTCAAGCAACACTTCTTCTCCACCCGGGTGCTGGAAGAGAAGAGCCCAGGTGAGCCAAGGGCTGGTTGGAGAAAGGCACTGAGGATGTCATCAGCCTGCTTCCCAACCTGCACTGCTGGACACCTGCACCAGCACCATCAGTAAAATCTGCCAGAGCCATTGTCCAACCTCTGCTCAGGAATTCACAGACACCAGGAGGAAAGGATATTTTACTTCTTCAGGCACTACAAAAATGATGTTTGGCTGTACACATATGTGCAATACTGAACTTAATCCTGTGTGCAACCACCAGCGACACGGGGGGAGGAAATCACGGAGTCTCACAAAAAACATACTGTTTAATATCATCCACTGACTTCAGAGACCCAGAGCTACAACAGCCAAATCCCCAGGGAGCTCCACTGTGACAGTGCCACTGCTGAGGGTGGCAGCTGGTCACGACTGACCCTCAGATGGGATGAACTGACACCAGCCCCAGGTGTGGTTCTGTCGTGTGTGGTGGGCTGGGCTCTGCCCACTGTTGATGCCCCAGTTCCAGGAACAGCCTGGCAAGGAGAAGCACTAACCACAGACCTGGCAAAGGACAATCCCCTTACAGCCTGAGTGTGAACCACAGCTAATCCCGTTACACCAATAAAGTGGTCACACATCCCAGGGCACACACAGGGACTAACCCAGTTTTCCAGGGCTTCAGGCAACCAGCCCTGAATTGGAGAAGAGACACTGGGCTACATTTCAGATCAAAGGACCAACACACCTGCTTCTCTCTGTCATATCCTTCTCCTTCCCACAGACACAGAGCAGTTGCCACCCCCCCTCTTCCTTCAGTTTGTCTGCTTTTGCTGCCAAAATTCTGAATATGCCACCAGGCCATCCCACCTCGTACCAAACACAGGATGGACACAAACCAGCCCTGATGTTTGCTCCCGTGGGTTGCTGCAGCCAATCCTGCAATCCTCGTATCACAGCTCTTTATTTGGAATAAATCCCTTTATTGTCCAGGTACGTCACTAAACCAACATGGAGCTTTCTCAGGAGCCACAAAGGGCAAAGTGGAGGGACACAGTTTGTGAGCAGGCAGTTATCAGGTGGCTGAGCTGGGGCACCAGGTGAGGCTCTGGGGCTCATTCCATGTCTGGCTGCAGTTCTTCTGGCTGCCCTTTCTCCCACACCAACCCTCAGGCTTGCTTGATCCCAGAGGAGTCAGATCAAGGACTGCTGGATGCTGTCTGTTCACATTGCTCAGAACTGTCCAATTTCCAGCTATGACCCACTGAAAAGCTGCCCATTTATCTCAGCCTTCTAGAAGAACTCCTTAGGGTTGCCTCAGCAGAAATCTCATATTTCAGACAGGGAAATACCTGAATTTTAAGCAGACAACCTTCCTTTCCTAATAATTCACCCTAGAAGTATAGACAAAACTCTGCAGTAACAGGGAACGTGCAGTGGATCTTTCAGTGACATCCAGTCTCTCCACAGGCAAGAGCCAAGAGGAAGGATAAAATTCAGGAGAGAAGGAGAACAGTAAAGTTCACTCTTCTTTACATCTCTGGCTCTGAAGCCTTTCTATGCACTTGCTAAATCCACAATTATTTATTTGTGCGCATCTGTCTGTCACTGCAATCTCCAAGCCTAAAAGAGAAAGACCTTCAAAATATTTTGGCATCTCCTATTTCTGAAGGGCTCTGTCCTCCAGACGGCACTGCTGCAGCCAGACAATTCCTACCTTGTCCTCCCCCAGCAAACATAAACCCAGACTATTTGTACAGGAAGTCATTGACTCTGCCACAAAACTGCCCAAATCTGCAGCTCAGCTGCTGCAGGAAAACATGGAAACAGTGCTGCAAACTATGGAGGGGAGAAAACAACTTCCAGGGGAAACAATGTCTGCAAAATGTCAGTTTCTGACAAGAAACAGCCAAAAGCAAACCAGAAGGAGAGGTGACAATAAAATTGGGTCCTCCGTGTCACTGGGCCCTCAGCACACACAGTAACAGTGACTTGGAACTGAGGGCACACAGCAGAGGCCTCCAGAAGCACATCCCAAACTTCCACAGGGTGAGAGCCTGGAGTCCCCTCCCCACAAACTCCAAAGACCTGTCTGCAAATGTCTGGCTGGGAACTGCTGGTACAGACCTGCTGGAGACACAAACGAGCTCAGCAGCAACACTAAGCTCCAGGACTAATTAGATCATTGTGCCAGGTAAGAGAGAGGATCCTCAGGTTGAGGAGGGCTGAAACTTTCATTCCTAGGGCCCAGAATTAAAGAAATAAACCAAGAGAGGGAAGAGTATTCCTGTGCAATAATCATGTGCCAGCACCATCCAAGCCAAACCAAGGACGAGCAGTCACCTGGGACTGCATTTTGCACAGGTTTTCCAAAAACACCTCTGCAAAGCTGGATCAAGTCAGCATGAGGAAATTCAGATGCCTGGTGCTCCTCCTTCTCTTGAAGAACACTATACCTGAAACCAACTGAGCAATTTGGGTCAGTGGTGTCACAACCCAGGCTCCTTCCACTTGGAGACTGGAAATGGATTCCTGCTGACACTTATCACGAGGATCAGGAGCAGCAGCATGTGCTGAGACATGGAGCTGTGGGGGCTGCTGTGGCTTGTGGGCTCACATAACCAACACAAAAGCTTCCTGGAGAAACGTGGATCTCCAAACTCTCCTAGTCATATGTGAAAATGGAGAGAAACTGTATCCCTCCAGCAGAACTCCACAGCCCCTCCAGCTCCAGCCACAGCCTGCACATGCTTATCTAGACCACTGCAACCAGGAGTAATAACAGGTATCCTGCTGTGGTCCAGTTACCCAGATTTAGGAGAAAATACATCACCACAAGGCTCTCTTAGATTTTAAAATAATCCCATTTCATTTCAGGCACTCACAGGTTCTCTGAAGCACAAGAGATTGCACCTCCCAGAAACACCTGCAACACTTCAGTTGCTGTCTTTGCACATCTCCTGGATTTGGTTTGTGTTCTTATAATTCAGTAAATCTTGTTATGTGATATATGTCTTGTTACTCCTATTACACATAATGTGAACTGGAAACTTCAACTGGTCTACACTTCCAGCAGCACACGGATTTTGGGCTGGCTGACCTGCAGCGCACAATCTGCAGGAATCGTGAAGCCAAATCCAGCCTTTTAATGGTGACTTCTTCAGGATTGCACAATCCCACCCACGGAACGTGCCAGTAGTCTCAGCAATCCCAGCCAAACAATCTGTGAGCAAAGGCCAGGAAAGGCACCCAGCAGATCCTGCTCCAGTGAGCACACGGGGCTGGGGGGACACGCGACAGGACACCCCGAGTGCTGAGTGCACCTCGCAGAGCTCTGCAGGGCCAGCTCCCCTCACAACTGCAACAACAAACCACACAAGCACTCCTGGCTCCCATCAGCTGCACGTCGTTCCCTGCCACTCCAGAGGGTCACAGATAGAAGGAGGATTTTTGCCAATAAATTAGGCCTTGATCTACAGTTCCCCTGTGCCAGCAAGGGGTGTGCACAGCACAGTGTTGTGTCAGCTACGCTGGCACAGCTCAACAGTGCCCTTATTCTTCTCCTTCTCCCTCGTCCAAGTAGGTCTTTTTATGTCAGAAAAACACAAATGGGAAAAAGGGCCTGGAAAGGACAGAGTGAAATATCATCTCAGGGTGAAACACCATCTCAAGGTGACACTCAGGGCACTGCTAAACCTGGCTTGCTGGAAGGACTGAAGTGTTTTTCTGGCCTCACTTATAATTCCAAAGGTGTCCCAGGGAGTAGGTCCCAGACTCCATCTTACAGGTGAAGAAGACTCAACCTCCCTGCAGAGTCCACCCTCTGAATTACAGCACAGAGACAAGTGTAAGACCAGACTTGCAGCTCCTGCAACTGCTGTCCCAACCTCCAACTCATTCTGGCTCTTCCTAAACCCTAACCCTGCATTTTCTTATTCAGAAACCAGCTGTGAACTGCTTTCCCAAGCTTGTGCCTGGTCTTCCCCTGCGTCTACTTAGCCTTTGTGCACCCACAACTCCCTCCCACCAAACTGTCCTGCTTCCACCTTGCAGATCTCATCCCACCAAACTGCCCTGCCTGGAGAAAAGGAGGCCCAGGGGGGACCCTCTGCCTCTCCACAGCTCCCTGCCAGGAGGGGACAGCCAGGGGGGTCGGGCTCTGCTCCCCGGGAACAGGGACAGGAGGAGAGGGAACGGCCCCAGGCTGGGCCAGGGGAGGCTCAGGGTGGACAGCAGCAGGAGTTTTGTCATGGAAAGGGTTGTTGAGTGGAAGGAGCTGCCCAGGGAGGTGTTGGAGTCCCCATCCCTGTAAAGGCCTGGAAGTGGCACTCAGTGCTCTGGGCTGGGGACAAGGTAGGGATTGGGCACAGCTTGGACTCCATGGTCTGGGAGGGATTTTCCAGCCTGGACAATTCTGTGATTTGGTAGTTTTCTGGATCCAAAGAAGAAATCCGACTGTGTCCAACTTTATAAATAAATACTGAGACCTGCAGAGCCAGGCACAACCTCCAGGCGCCAGGTGATCACTCTCTCCTGCCTGATGCACCTCTACCCTCGCCAGGGCAGCTCTGACACTCCACAGCACACAGGCTTCAACCACGTGGGCCTGGAGGGAAACCAGAGTTGAATTCAGACCAGCAGAACCAACAAGCTGGAACACGTGCATTTCAATGAAGTGTCTTCTTTGGAGCTGGTTCAGCCCAACCTTTGTACATTGCCCTGCACAGGCCATACTGTCTTTGCTGTTAAAAAAGCTGGGATAAACCCCTGTGAAATTTTCACAGAATCACAGAATATCCTGAGTTTGAAGGGACCCACAGGGATCATTAAGTTAAGCCCCTCTCCCTGCACAGACACCCCAATAATCCCACCCTGGACATCCCTGGCAGTGCTGTCCAAATGCTCCTGGAGCTCTGGTGCCCATTCCCTGGGGAGCCTGGGCAGTGCCCAGCACCCTCTGGGGGAAGAACCTTTTCCTAATATCCAACCTAAACCTCCTCTGGTACAACTTCACGCCATTCCCTCAGGTGTTATTATTTTGTTACTGTTTATTCCCACTCCATTTGCAGCTTTCAACAGTTAGGACACAACTGCCAACCTTCCCAAAATCAGAAGATAAAAACAGTGAGTCTCGAAGGAATTTTTGTCCCCCCAGCCAAGGGAACTGGAGATTTAGCAGAAGCCGCATTGTTTGCAAACCCCTGGTGCGTGGTCCCCTCTGGGCAGGCAGCAGAGCGGTGGCTGCGGTATCACTGTCACCGCCGAGTTCTGGGTGCCCCTGCAGATTTCACACTCAAACTACCGAAGTGCCCCGTTCACCCTTCAAGATGCGCAGGGAGGTCCTGAAGTGAAGGAAGCCTGCACCTCCCCGGGACCTGCCTGAACAGATTTCCTGGAAAACCTGGGATTGCCTCGCAGGAGCCCAGCCCAACCCCTGTCCCCGGCTGGCCGCGGCCACCGTGACCCCCATCCCGTCCGTCCCTTGGGAGGAGAACCGCGGGCATGAGAGGCCCCTCAGAGACCGCACAGCCCGGGCCGGGGAGCTGCCCCAGGGGCACCGGGACCCCCCCAAACCCCGGCGGGGCCTCCTCGCCCCCTCCTCTTGCACCCAACCCCGGGATCTCTGTCCCCACGGCAGCCCCCGACCCTCCAGGGCCCTCCCCGCCCCTCTCGGCCTCACACGACCCCCCAACCTCTCCCCGCTCCCCTCAGCCCCCACTCCAGGCCTCACCTCCTCCAGGAACCGGGTGACATCGTAGATGCGCCCGTGGATCACCAGCCAGGCCTCACGGCTGGAGTTCCGCTTCGCCACCTCCTCCAGGGTGAACACGGGCGCGGGCCCGTCCCCCGCCGCCGCCGCCACCGCGGCCTCTCCGCTCCGCCCGCCCTCCATGCTGACCGGCGCGGCTCCGCGGAACGCGCAGCGAGACCCGCGCCGGCCCCCGTAGCGATTGCAACGCCCCGCGCGGTTCCCGTTGAGCCCGGGGACCAATGGGGGGCAAGCCAGAGAGGGGCGCTGCCAGTGCAGCCAATGGGAGTGCGCGGCGGTGGGCGCGGGCCAATGGGGAGCGGCCGGGGCGAAAGGCGGGAAACGGCGCGCGAGCGTCGCCCCTGAGGCGGCACCGGGAGCGGCTCCCCAGCCCCGGGACCTCCCTCAGCCCCGGACCCTCCCTCAGCCCCGGACCCCTCTGTTGCCTTCAGCTTCCATTCCCCCAATACTGGCTCCGAGCCGCCCTGCTACCCCCGTGCAACTGGAGAGCGCAGTGCCTGCCAGCAGCCTGTCCTCAGCTTTCCCACTGTTCCTTTTGGTTCTTCCTGAGTGTATATAAAATAGATGTGATCCCACAGCCCTTTGAACCGGTGGCGGTGCAGCACATCCCCAGGTCCTGACTTTTCCCAGGTTCCAAAGCAAAGTTCACATTCAGGCCTGATGAGAAGCGCTGGGCAATTCTCTCCCCGCTCCAGCCGCGCTGAGCAGGTTCAGGATCAGAGGCTATTCACAAGCTCAGGGACCCGAGTAACTCATGAACCTGATGGTTTCCCTTTATGAACCGGCATTTGTGAATTTATTTCCTTGCACTTGTGACACGGGTACCAGGCTGGGCAGCAGATGTTTGTTTAACAACTGCTGACTAGGCAGAAACGCTGTGTTGTCTGTGCTAAACTGACCAGCACTGGCTAAAGGTTAAAAGTATGTGCAGGGAGAGTCCAGCAGGCTCACGGTCACAAATCCCCCTGGATCCTAAAGGGAGCTCAAGGGAAGTTCTCTATTTGGGCAAGTCCATACATTCACCTACCCAGACACTGGGATGTTAAAGGCTCAGCCTCTTCGGAAACCTCTCCACAGTCACCTAACCAATATTAAATATTGAGCTGCTGCTTTTGATCCTTTCGGTCTA
This sequence comes from Cyanoderma ruficeps, assembly GCA_008694505.1. NCBI lineage: Eukaryota > Metazoa > Chordata > Aves > Passeriformes > Timaliidae > Cyanoderma > Cyanoderma ruficeps. The sequence goes on from VZDJ01000049.1 coordinate 892,517, forward strand.
CCTTTTCCCAGTCATCAGGGCTGTTTCCCTTTCTGTGTGCAACCCAGGATCCTCTGACATGGAAGTGTTTCCAGCTCCTTGTGCCCAGGCAACCCAGCTCTTGGCACCTTTCCAAGCCAATGTCTTTCTTCCTAGATCCTTCCCTGCCCAACCCAGTCCCAACAGGAAGAGTTACCCTTGTTTAGATTGGTTCAGAGTTTCTGTAATCTACTTGATGGGTTTCTTAATAAGTGCCTTTGTGCTTCCTTCTCTCCATCCCTCATGCCTGGAGGGTTTCTCTGTGGATTTTCAAAGGAATCTCATGACCCTCCTCCACATTTCCCTTGTCCCTATTCCACCGCTCCCTGGTTTTCTGTGGTTCTCCACTGCCTTTCAAAGGCCAGAATGGTCTTGGAAGGGACCTTAGAGCTTCCCCAGTCCCACCCCGTGCCATGAGCAGAGACACCTTCCTCTAGCCCAGGTGGCTCCAAGACCCAGTGTCCAACCTGGCCTTGGACACTGCCAGGGATGCAGGGGCAGCCACAGCTTCTCTGGGAGATGTTGTCCTGTCTGATGCTCCAGCACAGCGAGAGCAGACCCTGGTGACCAGGATCCTGTTGGTTTTCCTGTTCTGTTTCCTGCTGTAACTCCTCCAGAAGGATGTGACAGGCACGAGACTGCAGCAACATGCAGATCCTGTTCCCTGGAATATTTTCTTTCATCTGTAATCACTTCATCAAAAGCCATAAATCAGTGAGGGGAGGTTCAAATGCACAAGCACGGCTGCAATTTGAGCCTTCCTGCGCAGTGTTTTGTTTGGCACATGGAACTCCACAGCTTTTCCTGAAAAATTGATGATGACACCACAGGAGAACTCGGTGAAACTAGATAGTGAGGGCACTGGCATTCCTGGTCCTGCTTCCATCACCCCTGCTTCCTCTTTGTTTATTGGAGACGATCCAGGGAGCAAACCAGTGGGTTTATTTTTTTATTTACCCTGGAATCCACAGTTCCAGGCTTGTTTTTCAATCCTGGGTGCTGTTAACACACTATTGCCTAAGGCAGATCCTGAAGGGGTGCAGGAGGGAAGCCTGGATTGGGGTGCCAATGCTGTACCCTCCCCAGCTCCAGGAGCTTGTTGGGAATTGCCACCTTCTCCAGCTCTGCTGAGGGGATCACTGCTCTTGTGACATCTGTCATGTCACCATCCTGTCCAAACCCTCCCAGGAACTGCAGAGGCCTTGTGGATCTCATGGGAAGCAAATCTGTCTGATAGGATGGGAGGTGATCTTCTGAACATCCAAAGAGGTGACACCTTCACCAGGAGGAGGAGATGGCAGCCCAGAGGGACACAGACAGGAGGCAGAAAAAGGAGGCTGGGGGAGTTTTCCTAAGTGAAACCTGTCTTGGAAAAGACAAAGAGCTCTCAGGTGGCTTTGTCCTGGTGTCTCAGAGAGGACTCCAGGACTCTCTTTCCTGACCTTTATGCAAAAATGAATGAAATTACTCAAAACTCTGAAACTTGTGCAGGGCCGCCGGGATCTGCTGAAGTGGCTGGCACATGTAGGTTGGAGCCATGTGGATCGTAGGGGGAGAAGTTACCCAGCTCCCTGAAAAACACGGAATTCTCAAGGCAGTGTCTGAAGGGCTGTGAGCATGACTGGTCTCACACTGTCGCTGGAGCTGATCGGCCTCTCCCTGGATTGAGGGGACACAGTTGAAATTCCAGGGTCCCACCCTGGCATCTTCTCCTCCAGCTTGTGACAGAGAGAGAGCAAAACCACTTTGTCCATGAATATTCGACGTGGAAAAGCGTTTGACCCAGGCGATGGCACTGGTCACCTCCCCCCAGCCCAGGAAGCAGCTGTCGGTATCGCTCCTCGCATCCTTCCGAGCACCCTGCACGGCATTCCAATCGTGGCTGTGCCGTGTCCTGCTCCCGCCCTGCTCCCCGGGGCAGTCCCCCCGCCCCCGGTGACTCTTCTGCCTCACACAGATTATTTTTATCTTCCTTTGTTTGCCAATAAAAATCCCTCCCAGCTTTTCTGTTTTCCATCTGACACACGGATTTTTCCCATGTGTGTTTCCTCCTCCCCCGGCCTGGGGCAGAGGGAAGGGAGGATCCCAGATCACCTCATGCCAGAGGAATTTTCACGTGCTTTTCCATCTCAGGTGAGAGAGCCTCCAGGACAGTGTTGAGAATGTTCCCTGGGCCGAGGAGACACTGTCCAAGCAGGACACCCCAGACTGGCAGAGAACCACCCCATGATCCTGAAGATCTGCTTGCCAGTGCCTTCGCCTCCAGGCACCGGTTCTGCTTGGAAATTAGTGAGCTGGATCACTGAGAAGACAGGACTTCTAATTCATTACCCCAAGTCTGAGTGACTGTGGGACAATCTATGCCCCAAGATCCTGCCCAGGGGACCAGGTTTGCTGTTCCAGGTGAGGGGGATCGGCAGGTGGCTGAAGCACAGAGCACAGGAGAATGGGGGTTGTTTGGAAGACCAGAATAAAGGCAAAACCCTGTGCCTGCACTGGCAGGATGGCACTGCCAGCTTTGGGTGACGAGTTTAACACACTTCGGCTTGCCCAGATCAGACACTCACTCGCTCGGGGGTCTCAGCACTTACAGGTGGGCGTTTACCCGCAGTCGGTCCCGTCGGATGGGCAGCGGGCCGATCCCGAGCCCTCAGGGACCGGGCTGTGCCCCTGCCTGCACCATTTAGGCGCCCGCTGTGACATCCCGCTGTGACATCCCGCTGTGCCGTCCCGTCCCGCTCCCCTTCGCCGCAATTCTCCTCCCGTCCGCCACAGGGCGACCGACCCTTACCGGCGGGCTCGGGGCGATGCACGCCGGGAGTTGTAGGCGCGGCGGGGCACGCGCGGTGCGCGCCGGAAACTGTGGGCGAGGAGTCCCCCCTTGATAAACCCGCGCGCCGAGGGGCTGGCGGTGCCGCGTTGGTGGCGTCACTTCCGGCGCGCTGGGTCTCGGCGGGATGGCGGCGCGGCGGGCGGCGCGGCAGGAGCGGGACCAGGACCAGGACCCCGAGCAGGACCCCGACCCCGACCGGGGCGGGATGGCGGCGCTCCCTGAGAAGACCGTGAACGGCTGGGTCCTGCAGTTCTACTTCCACCGGGCCATAGAGGCCTATCGCTCCGGGCGCAACCGTGATTTCCGCCAGTTCCGCGACATCATGCAAGGTGTGCGGGGCCGGGCCGGGCAGCGGCGGGGCTGGGGGCGGCCCGGGCCAGGGGCACGAGGCGCCCGGACCGGGCTGCACTGGCCTGACCAGCCGTTTGTCCCACAGCGCTGCTCGTGCGGCCCCTGGACAGGGAGCCGGAGATGGCCCAGATGCTGCGGATAATGCAGCTGCTGTCGCGGGTCGAGGAGGGCGAGAACCTCGGTAGGTGCCCTGGTGCTGCTTGCAGCCCGCTCACTCCTCCTCCCTGTCCTGTGTCCGTGTCCCTGCACAGAGCAGGGCTTTGGGCTGGGATCTCCCTGCGGGTGAGGGGTACCTGTTCGTGTCTGTCTCGCTGGGGGGCCAAGAGCAGCATCCGCGGTGCTCCGGGGCTGGTGTGCAGGACGAACACAGCACCCTCAGTGCTTCCAAAATACTCCCCTGGGTCAGTGCTGGGCACCTGGGAAGTTCTCAAGTGCTGCTTCCAGAATTTCCCGTGGCTCTTGGGGGACAGGGGTTGCAGTTCAGACACCTGGCAGTGCCTCAGCCTCGGCGGGTGTGGCATTTGTGGAGCACCTGTGCGGGTGGACGGCTGCCACCTGTGCAGGTGAATAACCAGCTCTCCGTAGGGAAGCGCCGTGACCCCCCCCCAAAAGTATGGATGCCAATTCTTATAGATTGCACCTTCGACAAGGAGTCAGAGCTGACCCCACTTGAGTCGGCCATGCTTGTCCTGGACTTCATCCATGAGGAATTCTCTGTGGCGGACAGGACGATGGAGGCTGTGCAGAAAATGGTGAAGGAAGCTGTAAGATCTTTTTCTTCCTCAGTAAATGTGTTGTGCAGCTTTTGCCTTGGAAGGGCCTCGTGTGGATGATGGTGGGAGTTGCCTCATGTGCAGGATTCCCTCGTTATCTGCAGGGATGTGGGAGTTCAGTGTTGGCATGAGCTGTTCCCTGTGCCCTGCTTCAATCCGTCCTTGTTTTCCTCTGCAGGCAGTTGTTGTTTGTATCAGAAACAAGGAGTTTGAAAAAGCTTCTGATATCGTCAAGAAGCACATGGGGAAGGAGCCCAGAAACCAAGTGAGTCTGTGCTGGAATGAAGTGGGAGCTGCTGGCGTGTCTGACGGGGGTCTGATGTGTCCTGGGGTGAGGAGGCCAAAATGGAAACAATCCCTCTGGAGTGCTAGTCCCTCCAGTAGTGTTCCTTGGAGCCCCTTCTGTCACTCACCTTTCCTCACACACCCTCATGGGCCTTCCAGGTGTCACCATTTTGATGAGCCTCCAGCTCACCTTCAGAGCAGGTTCTGGGAGCAGCAGGAGTTCCCATTCCTGTTTCTGCAGGCAGTGGGGTACTTGGGCACTGCAGGCAAGGAGAATTCCTGAAATAAGGTGGTTCTGCTGTTCATTGGTTGCTCTCCTGTTCCTTTGGCCTTTTCCTGGCCTTACCTCAGTGTAAACTGGTTGTGCCTGGAGAATGCCCAACAGGAAAGGCCCAGTCCTTGCCCCCGTCCTCGCTGTGGTTTGTCACTGATTCCCTTGCCCAGAGTGTTCTTACCTGATCCCATGAATCCCTCCTCTAGAAGAAGAAGAATGAGTGGCTGGCTGTCATCCGGGAGAAGAATCCCTCTCACCCAAAGGTCAAAAACTTCTCCTACGAGGACTTCCAGCAGAGCATCTTTGATTTCCTGAAGGGCTACGTGGACAACTCGGAGCCAGCGCTGCTGACGGTGCGTGTCCACCCCGCTGCCCTGGGGGTCAGGTGCCTGATTACAGCAGGTTAAACCTGGAACACTACAAATTCAGTCCGTTCCTATGAGGTTTACATGGTCAAACACGTTTTTCTACCCATGAAACACCTTTGGGAGGGGATAAAATGGAATGGGGATCATCTCTGTAACACTGCTGTGCTTTTCTCTCTCCAAGTTATTGAAAAAGACTTTGAACTCGGAACATGCCGACAAAGAAAAATCCTCGCTGGGGAATTCTGAGTTTGCAGGTGGGCTGAGCAGCCAGGCAGCAGCTCCAGAGGCCGCCAGAGGGGCAGAGGGCCCAGCCAGAGCTCCAGAGGCCTTGGGAAGGGCAGAGGCTCCAGCCACAGCTCCGGAGGTCTCGGGAATGGTGGAGGACCCAGCCAGAGCTCCAGAGCTTGCAGGAGCAACAGGAGACCTGGAGGGAGCTGCCAGCCCTGCAGAAAGGGCAGCTGGTCCCACAGCAGCTCCAGAGATTATGGAAGAAGCCAGTGGCCTTGCAGCAACTGTGGAACCTATGGAAGTAGTCGCTGACCCAGCAGCAACACCTGAACATTTAACAGCAACGTATGACATCCTGAAGGGCACTTCAGAGCCTATGGAAATAGCTAAAGAACCAGCAGCAGCCCCAGAACTCCCCAGAGTGTCCACCAGGGAATCACAAAGGTGGGCAGAGGAGTCTGGCTCTAGACTGTGGATGCAGTGTGGCTGCAAGTTCTCTTCCAAGGGCTAGTCCTCTGTGTCCAGGCAGCTCCTAATTCCCCAAATGCCTGCCCAGAGCAGCCCAAAGGTGTTTGGTGCAAGACTCTGGATCCTGGGAGAGGTGTTGAGGTGTTTTGGTTCAGTTGCTGACAGGAAGTGCTGTTGTGGCCAGGGAAGGGGCAGTGGCTGCTCTCGTGGAGCAGCGTTGGGAATGGCAGGAGGCAGTGGAGCATGGATGTGTGTTCTGCACACCTGGGGCACTGTGCTGTTTGGGAGAGAGTGCTGGAGGGCTGGGAATGGTCTCTGCAGGGCCAGGAGCTGAGGGTGCCAGTGGGGGGAAAGGCTGTGGATTTTGGGGCAGCAGAGCTCCCTCGGTGCTTTCCCTACAACCCGCCTGGTTGTGTTTATTTTATAGGCAGCCCCCCGGAGCTGTAACCTCGTGTGGGATTTCTGTTCTGAGAGAAGCTTTCAAGATCCTGTCGGACTCCGGGGACTCGGACGCACTTTTCACCAAACTGGACGAAACAGACTTGCCTTCCCTCAAGCAACTGTCTCCTTCTGTATCCCACAGAACCAAGAGAAGCAGAGAAACGGAGAATCAAGCTTCTGAGACCTCAGAGCCTCCTGAAATACCCCGTAACATCAAAAACTTGTTCAGCATAAGCAATCTGATCGTGGAGTTGGACGGCTCGTCCTGCAAGTCGAGCGAGTGCCCCGACTCTTCCCAGGAGCACGTGGTCTCTTCTGCTTCCAAACCTGCTCTGAAATTGCCTGAAGAGCCCTTGTCTGCCCAGAATGAGAAGTATGAAGCCCCCCTTGTGTGGTATTGTCTGCTCTGCCCCCAGTCTTGTCTTGCTGATGTTGGTAGCCTGAGCACCAAATTCTTGCCTTGTGTCCTGAGTGTCGACCTTGCCCACCAGCCCACGTGGAACTGGGCACAGCAAACCCTCTCTTGTCCACACATTTGGCTTTAAAATTAATTATGGGTTAATGGAGAGGAGAAAACGATCAGGTCCTGCTGGTAGTGAGGTGCTGCAGCTGGTCCTGGCAGGTGATTCCAATACAAGTAACGCATGTTTTTCCACACTTTTCCCAGCTGCAGCATCACTGGCCAGTCTGTAGGAGCATCCTATGGAGTCTTGTAGGAGCATCCTTCTCTTGCTTCCCACCTCCTGAGAAATACAGTGTCCAGAGGCTGGCTCTGCTTGCTTGGTAGCCATGCACCTGCTTCCCAAAAAAACCTTCTCCTGAGACAGTAGCCAAAATAAACCCTCACTTAATTTCAGGTCCCTCCAAGGAAGGTGGAACAGCTCCTGTGGCACAGAGGAGAAGGACAGTTGGAGTGATGAGGACGAGCTCTTTGCAAATGCAGGTATGAAAATTCCCCTGGCAGGGACTACCTGTGCTAATCCTGGCATGGGGGTCACTCACAGGGGTCTTGCTGCTGCCTGGGTGACTGAATTTTGAAACCAAAAATCCTGTGGAAAGGCTGGGGTAAAGGAATTGCAGTGTATTGCCTGTCCCAGGGTGCTCTGACTGCACAGCTCAGCAGTTGAGCCCAAGGCAGCCTCTCAAGGAGGTCTGTACCTCCCAAATTATGGGAAATGTAACTCTCTCCCTTGTTTTCCAGCATCACTTGAGAAAAACACCTCCAAGATCTCCAGCTCCAAGAAACAGGTATGTGGAGCCTTGGGTGCTTTGAGGAGGCCCCGCAGTGGGGCAGTGTCCCTGCAGTCTCCATGGTACAACAGGCTGGAGCTGTGCCTGCCCTGCCTGCAGGGCACTGGGAATGTGCCTCAGGTCCCTTTGTCTTGATGGCTCAGAGCAAGGTTTGCTGAATTCCCCTCAGGCTGGAGAGGTTCAGATCTTGTTCAGCTGAGGGATACACATCTGGCAGCTGTTACCCAGGAACAGGTCCCACATTGGTGCCACCAGGAACTCTCCTGACCTGTAGGAAGGCAGCTGCTGCACATCTGCAGCGCTGGAGTGTTGTGTGCAGCTGCCAGGACCTGTCTGCCTTCCCTGCCCTTCCTGGCGTGGGTGATGAGGGAAGGAACTGGCAGCAGGCTCTCTGCCATGCTCCTTCCTGCAGCTGCTTCCTTGCTCTTTGCAGAAATGGACGGTGCAGGAGAGCGAGTGGATCAAGGAAGGGGTGAAGAAGTACGGGGAGGGGAGGTGGAAAGCCATCTGCCTCAAGTACCCCTTCCAGAACCGCACTGCAGTGATGATCAAGGACCGCTGGCGCACCATGAAGAAACTGGGAATGCTCTGAAGTTGGGAGCCTTTTTTTTTTTTTGGATTTCAGTTTTTTGGAAGCTGGACCAGAGTGCTGTCTGTGCCAGTGTGGGAAGCCCCTCTGACACTAAAACCATGACTGAGGGGAACACAGGAACCCTGTTTTCCAGCTGTGAATCAGTGTGCTCTGGGTGGCAGGGGCTGTAAAGCCTCTCAACATGAATTTAGAACCACTTGGATTGAGACTTCCTTTTCCATCTGACCGCTGCAGCTGCTGAAATGAATCCCAGCTGTTTGTTCTGCTCAGGTGTGGTCAGCAGGATGATCTCACAGGAGACTGGGTTTTTTTGTGCTTTAGTTGTCTGTTCTCTGAATCACTTGTTTCATGTTTGTCATCACCCACCTGTGGAAGAGAGGCAGCACTGAGTCCCAAAGCTTCTGTGGGGAAGACATCCAGGCAAGAGGATCTCCTTGGATTTTTTTTTTCCCCGTTCATGTCTGCTTTGTAAATGGCTAATCTGTGAGGAGAAATTCCTCTCTTCCAGCTTTGAGGCTTGAAAAAAAGCTAAAATTACTTTGTGTTTCAGTACTTGGAGCTGTTTGTTTCCATGGTAAAAATTCCATTTCTGTCTGACTTAGGTCACGTTTTCTTTGCACTTTTCATGGTACTGTCCTTGCTGTGTGTGAGTTCCAAGGCTGCCACGTGTTCCTGTCTTCAAGTGCCAAAGCTGGAACAGTAACTTGTAAAATAAAGCTCTTTTCTTGCTTGATAATATCAAGTTGTGAAAGTGTGAATTTCTACCTCGTGGGTGCAAATCCAGCAGAGGGGCACTGACTGCCCCAGGAATGTGGGGCTTTCCCTTCCCCTCTGAGAGAGTTGGGCCAGGAGCAGCACTGCCCTGGAGGTGTGACATGCCAGTGTAAATGGGAAAGTTTCTGGATTGGATTCCTGTGGAAAAAGCTCAGGGGTGCTACAGGGGCAGTTTCTAAACTTAGTTTCTAAGTTTCTCTTGGCTGCCTTCCAGCAAAGCCAGGGCTGGGAGAAGTCTTGTCTAGAAACAGCTGCTTCCCTCGCTGTCCTTCAGCTGCAGGTGCTGCACTGAGCGTCCCTTGTCCCCTGGCTGTGGCCACACATTTTCCTCCCCTTCTGTAAATCCTTTCCCTGGACAGCCCTGGGCAGCAGGTCAGAGATGTAGGCCACTACTGGCCGGTGATGGGCAATGCCAGTTGGTGGTGCCCATGGGCAGGAGCTGTGTCCCATTCGTGCCTGCAGCACGGGGTGTCAGAGCTGCAGCTCTGCAGCGGGATCACCTTGAGCCGTGGCTCCTGTGCCGGCGCAGTTAATGATTACCCTGCGCCTCATCCCGCGCTGCCCCGCCTGGGGAACAAGTGCTGGAGCCCAGGGAAGCAGGAGGATGCTGCTGCTGCTGCTTCTGGCACTGCTGGGCCCCGCTGGCTGCCCCAGGACAGAGCCCCTGAGTGGGTCCAGCCAGGAGCCGCTGTTCCGCGGCGCCGACCGCTACGACTTCGCCGTCGTCATCCCCGCCGGCACCGTGGAGTGTTTCTGGCAGTTCTCACACCAGGGAGGAAACTTCTTCTTCAGCTACGAGGTGGGTGCTGGGGACGTGTCCTGGGAAGTTGGTGACCCAGCCAGGGAATGTGGTGGATCCATCCCGTGTTGGTCCTATGGCACACAGCATCTCGGGGACTGTGCCTTTCTTAAAGCAGTATCATGGGATTGTTTGGGTTGGAGGGATCTTAAAGCTTGTTTCCTTCCACCTCCTGCCATGGGCAGGGACACCTTTTGCTAGTCCAGGTTGCTCCAAGCTCCATCCAACCTGGCCTTGGACACTGCCAGGGATCCAGGGGCAGCCACATCTCTGGGCACGCTGTGCCAGGGCCTGCCCACCCTCACAGGGAATACCTTCCTAATGTAACCAACTTAATCCCTATCCCCCATCAATCCCATGCATTTTTAAACTACCTGGTTTGAAGCTGGGGCTGAGAGCTCCGGCATTGTTGAGAGCTCTGCCCTTCACTGCCTGGCCAGAGACTGTGGCACAGCCAAAGGTCCTGGCACAGCATGTCCCTGAGCTCTGTCCCCTTCCCACAGGGAAACTCCAGCCCTTTCATCTCCTGTTTACACTGGGCTGGTTGAAGGAGAGCCAGTGCATAGCTGTGCCTGGCAGCAGTAGCTTCCCCCTGGCTCTGTGCTTGGCAGAGCAGCCCCACAGGAACACGTCCTCGGGGCTTGGCACAGCTCCATCCCCGACACAACAGTGACCCACAAATTCCCCTCGGGTGTTTCCTGCCTCCAGGTCCAGCGGGCAACAGGGATTGGCAACAGCAGAGCCATCTTGGTCACAGCGAGTGATCCCAATGGCTTCCAGCTTGGAGCATCCCAGGACGTGCGAGGACAGATCAACTTCCTCACCAAGGACACAGGTGATCCCTCACAGCTGCCCCCAGCCCCAGCAGATCTGAGCCTGCCTGGCCAGGCCTTCCCTGAGCACTGATTGCTCCTGTGGGGGTAGGATGAGGGTTGAGCACTCGGGATTTCTCTGCCTGGTGCCCTTCCACCCAGGGACCAACAACCCCCTTCCCTCTGCAGGTTTCTACCAGCTCTGTCTGGACAACGAGCAAAACCACTTTGGCTTCATGCAGGTGTATCTTAACTTTGGTGTGTACTATGAGGACTTCAACATGGAGCAGAAGCAGCCAGCAGAGAGGAAGGAGCTGAACGACACCCTGGAGGCAATCAGGGTGAGGGTCAGGGAGGCCACAGGGTGCCCCAGTACAGTAGGGATGGGCATGTCCTGCCCAGGACACTGCACAGGGCATTTGCTCGGGCTGAGCTGAGCACTGAGCCCCAGGGGCAGCTGAGTGCAGCTCTGTCTCTCCTGCAGATGAGCATCCAGAGGCTGCAGATCCACACCTTCCACATGTGGCGCTTCTACAACTTTGCCCGGATGCGGAAAGGGGCCGACTCCTTCCTCCTGGAGGCCAACTACAACTATGTCAACTGGTGGTCAATGGCCCAGAGCTGTGTCATTGTCCTCTCCGGGGTGCTGCAGCTCCACTTCCTCAAGCGCCTCTTTCACGCACAAACCTCGGGCAGCCAGAAGTGTTAGAACAGGGCAGGGACCCCCCTGCAGAGCCAGGGGACCTGGCTGCCACTCTGTCCCCCCACAGCGTGGGAGGAAAGGCTGGATTCTGCTTCCAAGAGGAGGTTGGAGAGTTCCCCCTGCTGCCTCCGCTCTAGCCCCGACATCATCCTGAGAAAAGTCAAAGGCCCCTAAGTTCTGTGTGCTGTGTGGGTTTGTCACATCCCTACCCATTTTTAGTGTCTTAATGGGCCTTTTCTACCAGAATTCCAATAAAGGAGTCCCTGCCAGAGTCCGGGGAGTGACTGCTGCTGCCATCCAGTCTCTGTGAGCCTAGAAGCTGCTGGCCCCTCCCTCCCTCCCTGAAGCTCATCCTCAGACTCCCCCCAACCCATCAGTCCCCCCAGACACACCCCAGTGAGGGGGGAGGACTGATTCCTCCTGGGCCTCCACACCAGACAACAGGCATTGAAAAAAGGAACAGGCTTTATGTAACAGGGCTGGGGCCAGGGCACCTCCTCTTGTGCTGGCAGCAGCCCCCTGAGGGCTCTGTGCTGGCAGCTCCCACATCTCCATCCCACACCCATGGTGCAGGACCAAGTCCGTTCTACCCTGGAACACTCACAGAGCGTGAGGGTCCCTGGGGGGCCCCGAGGGTCCCTCATGTCAGCGTGTCCTCATTCCGCACATACTCCCCGACGTCAGCTTGGTGGAACACCACGATGGCCAAGGGGTCGACCTTCCGGCACTCCTGTGTGGACTTGGCAGCCACCCCGAAGCCCTGGGGGGTGAAGGGGAGGTGAGGGAGGGCGCCCATCTCGTATCCCCCCGCAGCCCTGGCAGGGCCCAGGCGCTCACCAGCGGGACGTCGGCCATGGAATACACCACGACTCCCTGGTACTGCGCCGTGTTCTCCGTGATGCGGCCCAGCCCTGACTTCAGCACGTGGTTACCGTAGAGGAAGGACTGCTCCGAGCCCGGCTTCACCCACACCTTGTACTGCAGGAGAAGGGCAGAGCCGTGAGGGGCCGTGGGGCCGGCACGGGGCTGGGGCCGGCTCGGGGCGTGACCCACCTTGGCATAAGGAGCGAGGAAATCCAGGGCTGTGACACTGAGCCGGAACTTCTGGGACTTGGTGAACTTCCCGAAGCAGGTGCCCGGGGCCACCAGGCTGTCCCGGGGGACGCTGGCCGCCAGCTTCAGCAGCTTCTCACTGCGGGAGCAGGGTAGTGCTGGGCGGCGGCCGGGCCCGCCCCCCGTGGGGCCGGCCCGCTCCCCGCCCCGCCCGGGCCCTCACCTCAGGTAGTACACGCGGTCCCGGTGCAGGCGGAAGCAATAGGTGCCATCGGGCCGGTCCACCAGCAGCTGGATGTTCTCGCCGATGCTGCAGGGACAGACGCCGTGAGCCCGGCCCTCCCGGTCCCCCTCCGTGCCGGCTCCCGCCCGATCCCCGGTGTCCATCACCCCCTCGGTCCCCCTTGGTGTCGCCGTTCCCCGGGATCCAGCCGGCCCAGCTCTCCTGGAGCCCATCCCTCCCAGTCCCCGCGCCCGATCCCCGGCATCTCGCCGGCCCAACCCTCCCGATCCCCCCGGTACCGGCCCCTCACTATTTCCCGAGCTTCTCGAACACCGCCCGCGTCTCCGCCTCCGTGAGCGGCCGCATCTCCCGCGCCGCGCACGCGGGGCCGCCGGGGCCGGAAGTGACCAGACCGGAACCGGCGGTGGCGGAAGTGGCGGACCCGGAACCGGCGGGCCCGGAGGTGACGCGGCGGCCCCGGCGATGGCGGCGGCAGCGGAGGAGGCGCGGCTGCTGGCCTGGCTGCGCGGCCCGGCGGCGCCCGGCAGCCCCGAGCTCGCCGCTTATGTGTCGGAGCTGGCGGCGCTGGGGCTGGCGGAGCTGGGCCGGGAACCGGCGCGCTTGGCGGCGGAGCGGGCGCGGGTCGGGGCCGAGACGCGCCGGCTCGCCTTCGAGCACTACCGTGCCTTCATCCGCTCCGCCGAGTGCACCGGCCGCGCCGGCCGGGGCTTCGGCGGCATCGAGAGCCGCCTCGGCAGCCTGCTGGAGCGGCTGCCCGCGCTGCAGGACGCCTGCCGGTGCGGGACGGGCACCGGGCACTGGGAGCGGCGGGTGGAAACGGGACAGGAAGGGCATGGGATGGGGTGGGCTGGACTGGGGAGCGAGAAGTCCCGGTGCTGAACCCACTAAGGGTCGGGCCGGCCAGAACTGGGCAGGAGGCAGCTCTGGGAACGGCCGATGTGGGTGGGAGGGTCCCCGCATCCACCCGCCGCAGGCAGGACGCTCCTGCTGATGCCGTCCCGGCCCCGCAGGACCTTCATGCGCGATGCCGAAGCCATCGCCTGCAGCCGGCGCATGAACAGCCTGACCCTGAACCGGCACACGGAGATCCTGGAGATCCTGGAGATCCCGCAGCTCATGGACACCTGCGTCCGGAACGGCTACTACGAGGAGGCACTGGAGCTCACGGCCTACGTGCGCAGGCTGGAGAGGAAGCACAGCAACATCCCCGTTATCCAGGTGAGCCCTGCCCTGTCTTTGCCCCGTTACTGAGGTGACCTCCACGTTGTCCCACCCTGTGACCCCGGAGAACCCTGTGCTGAGGCAGCCCTCTGATGCAGGTGAACCCCGCACTGACTGGAGGCTCTCTGTTCCCCAGGGCATCGTGGAGGAGGTGCGCCAGTCCGCCCAGCTGATGCTGAACCAGCTGATCCAGCAGCTGCGCACCAACATCCCCCTGCCCGCCTGCCTGCGCGTCATCGGCTTCCTGCGCCGCATGGACGTGCTCACCGAGGCCGAGCTGCGCGTCAAGTTCCTGCAGGCGCGGGACGCCTGGCTGCGCTCCATCCAGGCCTCCATCCCCGACCACGACCCCTACGTGCACATCACCAAGACCATCGAGGCCTGCCGGGTGCACCTCTTCGACATCGTCACCCAGTACCGCGCCATCTTCTCGGACGAGGAGCCGCTGGTGCCGGCCGAGGGCGCGGCGCCGGCCGAGGGGGCCATCTTCCACGGCTGGGTGCTGCAGAAGGTCTCCGAGTTCCTGCGGACGCTGCAGCGCGACCTGGACCGCGGCGTGGGCGGCCGGCTGGACTCGCTGCTGGGGCAGTGCATGTACTTCGGGCTGTCCTTCAGCAGGGTGGGCGTGGATTTCCGCGGGCAGCTGGCCCCCCTCTTCCAGCGCGTGGCTGCCGATGCCTTCGGGAAGGCGGTGGAGGAGGCGGTGGAGAAATTCCGGGAGGAGATGAATTCCTACACGCTGATCTCGGCGCCGGCCGTGCTGGGGGGTGGCGCGGGGGTGCCGGTGCCCACGGCCCAGCCTGGGACACTGCAGCCCCCCATGGTGCTGCTGGACTTCCCGCCCCTTGCCTGCTTCCTCAATGGGCTCCTCGTTGCCTTCAATGACCTGCGGCTCTGCTGCCCCATCGCCCTGGCACAGGACGTCACCACCTGCCTGGACAGTGCCCTTGGTGAGGTGAGTCTGGGGAATGGAGCTGGGAGGTCATGAGGCAGGTTTGTTCTGAGTGAGCTGGGAAAGCCTCTCAGATCATCCCGTCCAACCGCTCCCCCAGCACTGCCAAGGCCACCCCTAACCCATGTCCTCAAGTGTCACATCTACACAGCTGTTAAATCTCTCCAGGGACGGGGATTCCACCACTGACCTGTGCCAGGGCTGGACAGTTCTTTCCATGAAGAGATTTTCCCAGTATCCAACTTAAACTTCCTGTGGCACAATTGGAGGCTGTTTCTTCTTGTCCTGTCCCTTGTTCTTTGGGAGCAGAGCCTGGCCTCACCCTGGCTGCCCCTCCTGTCAGGGAGTAGTGGAGAGCGAGAAGGTCCCCCTGAGCCTCCTTTTCTCCAGGCTAAGCTCCCCCAGCTGCTCCTTGTGCTTCAGCTCCTCCTCCAGCTCCATTTCCTTCCCTGGACACACTCCAGCCCCACAGTGTCTATCTCGGAGTGTCCCAGAACTGACCCCAGGTGTGGCATCACCAATGCCCAGCACAGGAAGATGGGCACTGTCCTGGGTTTGTGGCCACACTGTTGCTGGTACAAGCCAAGTGCCATTGACCTCCTTACCCACCTGGGCACGTGGCTGTCATCAGGTGACCCATCTGCCTCTCTCTCTCCCCAGGTGACCAAAACCATCCTGGCCTTCCACCGTGCTGAGGAGGCGGCTTTCAGTGGGCGGGAGCAGGAGCTCTTTACCCAGTTTTGCACAGCCTTCCTGGAGGATCTGCCGCCCTACCTGAACCGCTGCCTGCAGGTGCTTTTCCCTCCAGCACAGATTGCACAGGCACTGGGTGAGATCTCAGGGTTTGGTTTCTGTTGCAGGGGGAGGACACCTGTGGCTTCCCCCTGGCATTGAGTGGGCCCTGTCCTGCTCTTCCCCCCTCCGTGGGGTCTCACTGGCCGCAGACCCCCTGACCCCTCTCTCCCCATCCCCAAGGTGTCCCCCCCATGCAGCTGCAGCGTTTCGGCCGCCTGGGCCGCATCGACGTGGCCGCGCTCAGGGAGTCCTTGGCTTTCCTCCTTCCGCCGGCACCGGGAGAGGAGGAGCCACCCCCGGAGACCACCCCGGACCCGGAGGGGGAACATGTCGCCGTACCCACCGAGCCTCCGGAGAGCCCCTCCGGGGAGGCTGCGCTGCCGGGTGACGCGGTGGCCACGGGGTAGCGGGGCCGCGGTGAGGCCCGGCCGTGTCACCGGCAGGAGCGCCCCGGGCCCGGCCGTGTCACCGGCAGGATCCTCCGGGCCCGGCCGTGTCACCGGCAGGATCCCCCGGGCCCGGCCCGCCCCGGGGCCGCCAGGGGGCGCGGCGGCGGCGCGGGTGCGCGCGCACGCGGTGCGCCATGGCGGCGGCGCTGGGGCGGGCGGCGGGACGGGCCGTGCCGGGGCCTCCGCTGCTCCCGGCCCGCGGCTGCGGGCACTCCGCGGGCTGGGACCGGCGGGAGCGCTCCTACTGGCGGGCGCTGCGGCGCCGGGTGCTGGGCCCGCCCGTTCCGCCGTTCGCCGCCCCCGTGCAGGTGGGAGCCCCGGTGCTGCGCGGCGCCGCCGCCGCCGTGTCCCCGGAGCAGCTGGGCGGCCCCGAGCTGCGGCGGCTGGCGGCGGCGCTGGCGGCCGGGCTGCGGGGCCGGCCGTGCCTGGGGCTGAGCGCTCCGCAGCTCGGAGTCCCGCTGAGGGTCTTCGCCGCGGAGCTGCCGCCCGCCCGCTGCGCCCGGTACCCGCCGGCGCTGCGCCAAACGCACCGCATCGAGCCCTTCCCGCTCCGCGTCCTCGTCAATCCCGCGCTCCGCGTCCTGGACGCCCGCCTCGTCACCGGCCCCGAGGGCTGCGCCAGCATCCACGGCTTCTCCGCCTACGTCCCGCGGCACTGGGCCGTTCATGTCTCCGGTATGGACCGACCCGCCCTGTCTCGGGTGGGACCCCGCACCTGCCCCTCCCTCACACGGGCCCCTTCTCTTGCATTGGTCCTACAGTCTCTCCTGTGAGTCCACATTCTCACACGGGTCCCTTAATTCTCTGATGGGTTCCCTGTTCTCTCAGGGATCCCACCACACTCTCATGGATCCCGATTCTCTCACAAATCTCACCACACACAGGTCCCCCACTCTCACACGGGTCCCCCTTTTTTCCCTTTAACCACCGCTACCCTCGCTGCAGGCGTGGATGAGCTCGGGGTGCCGGTGAGCTGGGAGGCGTCGGGCTGGGCCGCCAGGATCATCCAGCACGAGATGGACCACCTGGATGGGATCCTCTACATCGACCACATGGATCCCCGCACCTTCACCAACGTGAGCTGGATGGAGCTGCTGGACTGACCCCACCGTGCCCGCACGGTGCCCTGACCCTGCTGAAAGAACCAGCCCAGCTCTGGGGGCTCCCACTCAGCTTTATTGCAGCCAATACAGACCTGTGGCCTCAGCGTGGCTCCAGCCTTTCCTGCCCATGGGTGTGCACAGGGAGGCACCCAGGGTCCAGCCCACACTCCCCTGGGCGCTGGGAACTCCTTTGTCCGTCTAGGAACAGCCTGCTGCCAAGGCCGTGCAGGGGAGGAGCAAAGGGGGAATCCTCCCCTCTGGGGCTTGTTTGGGGCTCATGGTGACAGGGTGGGCATCTGGGCACAGCACAGGGGGCAGTGGGATGGGGCTGGGGGCAGTGAGGCTGAGGGGAGCCCAGGAACTGCACACAAGAACATGGGGTGTGGGCTGGTGGGTGTCATCAGCTGGCGGCAGCTCCATCCAAGTAGCCCCTGCCGTAGGCACAAATCCCAGTCTGGGATGGCTGGAGCACGAGGAACCTTCACCCCTTTGGGACAGGCAGAGGCTTTAGCCCTGTTTCATTGCATTTTGGGGGGTGGGGGGCCAGGCTGAGCCCCCTGGTGCAGGCAGAGCCTTGGGGAGTGGCTGGGCACCAGCTGAAGCTCTCAGATTGTTTTTATTTTCATATAAACAAGACAGAACCCAAAGCAGCATTAAGTTAAAAAATAAAAAAAAGAGCAGGAAGAAGAGTGGGGTGCCGCCGGGGAGGGGACCCGGCCGCCCAGGCCATGCTCAGACCCACCCCCCGTAGTGTGAGCCCCCCGGGCCGTGTCCCCACGCCTGCTGGGCGCTGCAGTGCCATGGGGCAGGAGTGAGCGAGCGTCAGTCGGTTTGGCACGGCCCGGGATGGGGGGCACGGCAGGGCCTGCAGCTGCCCCAACCCCACACCCCCTATGCCCCCCCTCAACCTTCCTGTCCAAAGTCCTCCGTGAATTTCTTCACTTTGAGGAGATCCTCGACATTGACGGTGGGGCGGGTGGTGGCCAGCGAGCGCAGCATGTCTGCCTGCAATACAGGTGGGTGGGCACGGGATAGGGACCCCCGTGGCAACGGGGCACCTTTGCCCCATGGCAGCAGCACTGACCACAGGTCAGGCACGTGGCAGACCCAAGGCCCTTTCCTGTCATCCAACCATCCTCTGGGGGGCCCAGGACTCCAGGGGGGTAGACTGGGGGTTGGTGTCCATTCCCAGGAGCCACAGGCGTGCCTGGCCCTTGGCCTGGAGTATGAACAGGGAAGTGGCCAGCCCAAAGCTGTAGAGGGGACACTTACCTTGCAGACAATGGGCTCCATCAGTTTGTCACTGGGCACTTCCATCCAGGTCATCTCGGTGGCCCCAGGGTCACCGGGCGAGCACGGCGTCAAGAGATCATCCACGATGGCACCGGGGGTGGTGCGGGAGGGGCCGCGGACCTGCACAGAGACAGTGGCACGTGGCACAGAGCTCGGGGTGGGGGACAGCAGCTGCAGCGCCCACCCGGGACCACCCCGGGCCCTGGCAGCCCCCACTCACCTTCTTGAAGTGTGTGGCCGACTGCACCTTGCGCACGGGCTGCATCAGGGCGTCCCGCACGATGATGCTGATGTCGGCCCCCGAGTAGCCCTCGGTCTTGCGGGCGAGCTCCTGGATGTCGGCGTCCGTCAGCGAGTGCGGGGTGTTCCCCAGGTGCAGCCGGAACATCTGGGCCCGAGCCATCTCCTCGGGCAGGGGGATGTAGATCCTCTTCTCGAACCTGGGGGCATGAGGGGTGAGCCCCAGTTCCAGCCCTGCTGGGGGGCTGGCACAGGGGGCTGCATGTGGGGCTCACCTTCTCCTGATGGCTGAGTCCAGCACCCAGGGGATGTTGGTGGCACCCAGCACCAGGATCCCGTCGCTGCTGTTCCCCACACCTGCAGGCAAAGGGCTCAGAACAATCTCCAGGGATTCTCTGAATCCCCAGGTTCTGCTGGCCTCGTCCTGCTCCCGCCCATCCCTGGGACAGGCCCCCTCCCACCTTGCATCTGCACCAGGAACTCGGTCTTGATACGCCGGGCCGCCTCACTCTCGTTCTCGTTGCGAGAGCCACACAGCGAGTCCACCTCATCGATGAAGATGATGGAGGGCTTGTGCTGCCTCGCCAGCTCAAACAGGTTCTTCACCAGCCTGGGAACAAAGCAGGGGAGGGGGTCCCCGCTCAGAGACCCTCCTCAGCACCACCATGGCAGCCCCATGTTCCTCCCATCCTGGGAACCCCATGCTGGCAGTAAGGGAAGTGCCACACCAGGGGCTGTGGAGCCCCTCAAGGGGCTGTGCTCTCCCCTGGGACCCTGTTAGAGATTAAAATAAGTCTAATTATAGGTTACCAGAAATTAATAATGTAGAGTTAAGTTTAATTAGGACTTGCTCATTCATAGCTTGGCAGGGGTAAGCCCTCCTCAAAGCTCGCTGTAAATGAATTCTGAGCATGGACAGATGGGAAATCTTCAAGTAAGAGCTGCAACTCTGGAGAGCCCCAAAGCTGCCCCAAGCTGGATCATGACAACAGTTAATTAAGACAAGGAGAAAGAATCCAGTTAAGTGTTAGAAGACCCCAGCTTAAAGTTGCTGTTGGACTGAGAGGTCTGTAAAGATGGGGGAGCACAGGCTGTGAG
The DNA here is from genome assembly GCA_008694505.1 of Cyanoderma ruficeps. Classification (NCBI taxonomy): domain Eukaryota; kingdom Metazoa; phylum Chordata; class Aves; order Passeriformes; family Timaliidae; genus Cyanoderma; species Cyanoderma ruficeps. Next base: position 911,935 of record VZDJ01000049.1, read on the forward strand.
GGAAGAGACCCAGGGATTGCTTTGCTCAGACTCCCTCTCTGAAGGCACCAGCTCCCAATTCTTTAAGAGCCCTGTTACTGGGGTTCCCTGATGCTGGTGGCCCCTGCCCCAGCCCGGATGGCCAGAGCACCAGGAGCCAGGCTGTGGCCATGTCCCTGCTGCCAACTTACTTCTCACTCTCCCCCAGCCACTTGGACATCAGGTCAGAGGATGACACAGAGAAGAAGGTGGAGTTGTTGGCCTCGGTGGCCACGGCCTTGGCCAGGTAGGACTTGCCAGTGCCAGGCGGCCCAAAGAGCAGGATCCCGCGCCAGGGCGTGCGCTTCCCTGCGGCAGAGACCGGGGTCAGGCCTCCCATCCCTGCACCCAGATCCGTGCTGGGAGCACCCTCAGAGGGGTCACCTCCTGCACAGCCCCCTCCCACTGCCGTGGTCTCACCTGTGAACAGGTGTGGGAACTTAATGGGCAGGATCACAGCCTCCTTCAGGGCTTCCTTGGCTCCCTCCAGCCCAGCCACGTCACTCCACCGCACATTGGGCTTCTCTATCATGATGGCACCTGTGAGGGAGAGACTCTGCTCACACGGCCGCAGAGATGGGCATGGAGAGCAGTGAGAGCCAGAGTCCCTACTCATACCCACAATCCCACCTCCCCTCAGCACACAAGTGCACCGAGCAGGCCACAGGAATGCACCCCTGGGCCCCAGTCCCACAGCCTGTCCCCCTCCCCACAGCCACCCCTCGAAAGGGCTGTCAGTGAATCCCTCCTCAGCCCCAGAGGGTCGAACCCGCCACAGCCTCTCTCACCCATCAGCTGCTCCTGCAGCTTCTTCTTCTCAGGGTTCTCGCCCTCGCTGTCACTGTCACTCCTGGGGACAGGGGATGGGGTTCAGGAGAGGGACTGGCACTGGTGCGGCAAGAGGGGTCCTGCCAGCTCCACAGCCAGACAGGGGATCCCGCGCCACCCCCGTCCCCCACGCACCCCTTGTTGTCATTCTGTGCTTCTTTGACAGGCCTCTTGCCGTGCCTGTCCTTGCTCCGCAGGTACTCCTTCAGCTTCTCGGCCCGGTCCAGGTACTGCACGCACTTGGCTCGGATGCTCTCCTTGGCCTTGTCGCTGTGAGCCTCATCTGCAGGGACCCCCAGGCGTCACCCGGAGCCCCCGAGGCACCGGAGCCCCCCAGGCCCCCGGCCGGACTCACATTTGATGGCGTGCAGGAAGTACTCCACGGCGTGCTGGTACAGCCGCAGTGCCTCCTCGTAGTTCTTGGCCTTGTCCTCCTCAGTGGCTTTGGTGACCAGGTCGATGGCTTTCTGCGATGGGGGGAGCGCCGTGAGCACCGGGCACCGGCGGAACCCCTCCCCACCGCCAGGGGCCAGGCCGGGCCCGTTCGAAACGGGGCTCTTCCGCTGCGCCCACCTCCCTCCGCACCGCGCCGACACCGGGGCTCAGCAGGGCTCGGCGACCTCAGCGGGGCCCTGCACCGGGGCCGGGCGAGGCCTTTCCCCGTCCGGCACGGCACCGGGGCCCGGTGAGGCCTGTCCGCCGGGCCGTGCGGAGGCCCCGCGGGAAGGGGGCGCGGTGTCGGCGCTGCCAGAGCCTCAGCCCCGTCCGGGTGCCCGCGATCGGTACCTGCAGGGTGGACGTTGTCATCGCATCGCCCGGTGCGGCCGCTCCGGCGGCCCCGGGACGGCGGCGGCGGCGGCGGCGGAGGCGACTGCGGCTGCGCGCGGCCCCGCGCCCCCTGCCGGCGCCTCCGCAACCGCGCCGAGGGGCGTGGCCTCAGCCCCTCCCAATGCGCGTGGGGGCCCCGCCTACAAAACGGGCGTGGTTTGTGCAGCCACGCCCATATATTTTATGCATGTATGAGGCGTGGTCCCGTACAGACACGCCTATTTAGTGGCGTAATATCGTGGGGCGTAGTTTTCCTGGCCCCGCCCACTGGGGCCCCAAGTGCGCGCGAACATCCCAAAAACACGTGACCAGGTGTGCGTGTTTTTGTGTATTTTTTTACGTGTTTGTGTGTGCATGTTCGTGTGTCTGTATGTGTGTGTGCGTGCCCAAGTACACACCCCTGTGTGTACAGTATTTGCACACACACTGTGCACGTGTACGGTATTCACCTGTGCACACATACACACCCCCAAACACCTGCAGGCACCTGTGCTCACTGCTGTACCCACCTGTCCCACAGCTGAACTGGCCCCACTGGCCCTGCAGTAAAAGCTGCCCCAGCCCCCTGAGAAATCCCCATAGATACCCCACCCCAGCTTCCCGAGATCCCCCCATTCCTTCCAGAGACCCCCCAGTCCCTCCATCATCCCCAGAGACTCCCCCAGTCTCCCCAGCTTCCCCAGAGACCCCCGCCAGTCCTTCCAGAGACCCCTATTCCTCCCACCATCCCCACACCAGACTCAGTGAGACCCAGAGCCCTGGAAAAGGCAATCTGATATAAATAGCGATTTACAAAGAATACAAAAATAGAAGGAGGGGGGCAGCACCCTGAGCCAGCACCCCACAGGACCCCACAGCACCCCGGCCAGCACAGCCCCCAGAAGCAGAGAACCGTGCAGGAGTTTGGCTGGGGGTACTGGGGTCCTGGCAGGGTGGGGAGCCCTGGACGTCCCTCCCACTGTGGCCCTGCCTGGGTCCCCCAGCCCTGCAGGGTGTGGGAGCTGCCCCCAAAGGGAGGGAAAGTACAAAAAGCGAAAAGTGCATCAATCTACATGTCCTGCCCTGGGGGACACCCCAGTGGAGGGGCACAGGCGGCAGAGGCTGGGGAGGGACAGCCCCAGCAGGGTCCCCTGCAGCCCCAGCCCTGGCCCAGGGCAGAGACACGGCGTTTGTTCAGCCTTTGGGAGATTTGGGGGTCACTGCTGGGGGGCAGTGGGGCATGGTGGGGAGGCCAAGCCCCAGGGACGAGGACCCTGGGCCAGAGCATCCCCTTTGCACCCCTGTAAGACAAATGTGTCCCCCCCACCCTGAGCAGGGCACGGAGACCCTGTCATGCAGCAATGGGGGTCCCACAGCCCTAGCCCTGTCCCATGTGGGGACAATGTGACCTGTTTGGGGGAAGCCCCAAGGCAGGGGGACACTGGCTCCCCTAGACATGATTTGGGGGCACCAGGGGTCCCCCAGGCTGAGGGGCCAAGCTGGCCCCGCTCCAAGGCACAGGCGGTGAGATCAGTGATGGCTTCAGCCCCGGGGGGATTAAAGCTGGTGTGTGTACCCCGACCCCCCTGGGGCACTGGGGGGCCGGGAGCGCTGGTGTGGGGCAGGAGGGGCTCACCCCCTGCAGCCGTGTTGCCGCATTCCCGGCAGGCCTCAGGGCAGCAATCCCAGCCCCAGCAAGGCACCGATGGAGCAGGAGAGGTTGGGGGGCCGTGACCCCCAGCTGGTTCGTGACAGGGCGAGGGGGCTGGGCCACCTATGCCAGCAGCCCCATGCGAGTGACTTTGGCCGAGAGGAAGGTGTGCAGGACGAAGACGATGGGCTTGGGGCAGGAGTGCAGGTCCAGCGCCTGGGGGGAGATGGAGAGTGGTGTCAGCTGCCCCCATATCCCAGGATTGCAGGGCTGGGGGTTCCAACCAGCCAAACCCAGTGTGTCTGGGCAGCTGGGATGCTGCAGGGATGGGGGAAAGCAGAAGAAAGCAGGGGATCCCCTGGAGGAAGACCCCCCCAAACCAGGGGGTGAGACTGTCTGCCCCCTCCTCACCAGCTCCCCCTCAGGGCCCCCAAAATCCAGGTAGAGGGTCCTGATGCCGTCATCCGCAGACATCTTCAGCCGCTCGTAGGGGTAGCGGAAGAGGACGCTGGAACCTGGCTCGTCCCGGGAGATGGTGAACCCGCCCTCGTAGTGGATGGAGAGCTGGACCTCCTGCCCGCCCAGCGTGCAGCCTGCGGGCACAGCTGCTGTCAGCCCTGGAGGGCAGCACGGGGGGAGCTGGGGGGTCCCAGCACCGCAGCACTCACCCACAGTCACCTCCTTGATCAGCTCGGCGGCGGCGTGGCAGCCCTGCACCAGGACGCGGGTCCAGGCAGACAGGTCCCGGTGGGTCTCCACGCGGAAAACGTGCATCTCCACGCCCTGGCGGGACCCCGTCCGCGTGGCGAACGTCAGCTCCGAGCCCAGCGCGGGCGAGCGGCGCCCCGAGCCTGAGTGCACCAGCCTGGAGGGAAAGCAGGTGGACGGGTGTGACGGCAGTCCGGCACCCTGTCACCCTGTCGGCGTTTTGGTGTTTGTTCCCTGCTCTGAGGCAGAGCCACGGCCCGAGGAGGCCCGGCCCCAGCTCACCTGGTGGCCACCAGCGGGTAGCTGTGGCAGGGTGAGGCCCAGGCGTCCCTGGTCCAGGGCATCCCATCGTACAGCAGCAGGTCCTTCTCTGTCACTGCCATGAGCACTGGCCGCCACTGCTGCCGCCCGCCGTCCAGCCGCACCTGCCGGGCACCAGGGCACCATGAGGGGTGCCAGGGGCTGCAGACGCCCACCACAGCCCACGAACCCAACCCCTGAGCCCATGGGCAGATGGACCCCAACCCACTGGTTCCTCATTGCCAAGCAGCATCCACAGCAGTGCCATCCTGGGAAAGCAAGCTGGGAGCAGCCCCCAGGGGTTCTGCTGACCACACTGCCAGGGCTGGCTGCAGCTCTCAGGCAGTGAATTCATGGAATAAGGAGGGTGTGATGAGGGGTTCCATCTGGAAAATCCCAGTGGGAGAAGGGACTGAGGTCATGGGAAGTGCTGCCATCATCGACACACAGCTGGATGGGAGAGCAGCAGAGCCAGGGCCCAGGCTGGGCTCTCTGGCCGCATCCATAGCCCCAGGGGCATCCTCAGCACATCCCGTTGGCACTGCTGTCCCTGGGAGCACCCTGGTACATCCCATCAGTGTGTACCTGCTCAGCCAGCCAGGCGATGTGCTTCACCTCCCGGCCGCCAGCCGTGGGGCTGCCGGAGCCCAGCGTGGCATTGAGCTCGGCCAGGACCTGGGGCAGCAGCGCGGTGATGTTGGCGTGCAGGGCACTGAACCAGGCGTGGGCCGTGGCCGTGTCCCGGCACCGCAGCACCAGCGTGTTCCGGCTGTCCGGCGAGTGCAGCTCGATCAGCCTGCGAGGGGACAGGGACACGGCCCGGGGTGGGACATCAACACAGGCTGAGTGAGCCCCTGCCTGTGCCCAGCACAGCGGGGCTGCACTGGTCTGGGGCTTCCGCTGTGCATTTCCACCTGCCAGGGCTTTTAGCCCTCATTTTAAGGCAGAGGGGCTGCCAGGGATCTGGGAGGAAATATGGCATAGCCCTGGCCCTGCCCCAACCCTCTGGACCCCAAAGCAAGGGGTCACAGCCTCAGTGAGGGGCAGCCCCCAGTTGTGCCCAGGGTGTCCGTGGGGTGCAGGGTCCCTCTCCCTGGCACTAATGGGCAGACCCAGTCCTGTCCTGAGGGTCTCTGGGGGGCAGGATCTCCCACCCCACACCACTGGCAGCCCCTGCCCTCACCTGTTCTCCAGGTCGGGCATGCTGAGGTTGCGGGCAGCGAAGCACATCTTGAGGGGGATCACCTTGCGGTCACGGGGGCCCTGGTGCTGGGGGGACCCCGAGTCCTCGCTGCCACTCAGGCTGGGGGACTGCGGGGCCGCCCCCTCCCACGGCAGGTCCGACACCAGCGATGGCTTCTTGATGTAGGGGGTCACCTCCCGCATGAACTTCACTGGGGGGGAGTGGGGGCACAGTCAGGCCTGGGGAGGGTCCTGCACCCCCACACCACAGCCCCGTGCCCCAGGGTTGAATGGAATGATAGGGTGATGTGATTCTCACACACCAAGGCTTGGAGGGTCTTGGGGGGGTCCCACCCTGGAGGGTCCCACCCTGTCCGGGTCAGGGCTGTCCCGAGTGAAGGACGGTGCTGGCAGCTCATCCCGCTGCCGGCGCGGGTGAAGGAAGGGGAAGGCGCCACAGGACAATGGTGCTGGGCGGGAGGTCAGGCTGCAGCCCATCCTGGTCCCATCCTGCCGTGCCGCTGTCGGAGCAGCCAGGACTGTGCCCGCCAAGTTTCCAGCACTGCTGGCGATGCTGAGCCGGCCCTGCCACTCACACCCCGACGGCAGCCGGCCCCCGCTCCACAGGGCGAGGAGGAGGGTGTGCAGCCAAGACATCCCAGCTCCACGCGCCTCTCCAGGCCGGGAAGGAAGGAAGGAGGCACCAGCTCCAGCTCCTGCTCCCCCTGGAGTGTCCCACCCCAGCACCACCCCGCTGACAGCAGCCCTGGACCCCCGCCCGGCTCTCGGCCGGCCCGCGCCAAGCCCCGGCAGCCCAGGCCAAGGGAGGGACGCGCTGGGGACAGAGATGGGGCAGTGAGAGGGAAAACCAAACCAAAACAGCAAATAGGCTGCACTGTACTGGGAAGTAAGTGGTGAAAGGATCCTGGAGCCGGCACAATGCCACAGCCAGGCCCTCTGGAGGGGAAGCAACACTAGTGGTGGGGCCCAGGCTGTGCTGCTGCCAATCCTTCACTGCGGGGCTGCCGAGTGGGAAGGGGAGTAAGTATGGGACAGCAGGAATGGGGAATGGGCAGGAGACACCAGCCCCCCGCCTTCCCACCAGTTCTGCTGAGCCATAGTGCTGACACGAGGTGCTTGCCCTTGCTGCGGGCAGCACACGAGTTAATATTAGCTGCCGCCGCGCTGATCCCGGGATTACCGCTGTCCCCGCACCCCTAATCCCACTGCCGGGCGGGCAGGGCAGGGCAGGGAGCGCCGCGGGCAGCAGCACAGCCAGCAGCTCCCACCGCGGGGCCGGTCGGCAGATGTTTGCCAGATGTGGGCAGCTGCCTCCAGCACCGGGAGGGAGCTCAGCCCGTGGGGGCTCCAGCTCACAGCGCTGCGACCCTGCAGTGCAGGCACTGACCCCGATGGACTCAGCAGGGTGAGAGGCCAAGCTGGGCAGCCAGCAGCTGGCTGGGCCTGAGTGCTGTGCCAGGGCGCTGCCAGAGGAGCGTGGGTGCCCCGTGGTGACTGGGAATGGTGGCTGCCCAGGACTGTGTCTGCCCACGGTGGGGGCAGCAGAACTGGCTCCCAGTTTTCAGTGGGATGCATCCATGGTGCAGGCAGGACAACGGAGCACCTTGTGCCAGCAGGCACATGGGTGGGGGCACCTGCAACCACCCCTTCTGCTTCTGGTGAGCTAGTGACCAACACTGCCACCGCTGCCCCGGCACAGCCACCGTCACCCCGGCACAGCCACTGCCGCCCCACCCACACGCTCACCACAGAGGAAACCCGGCTGTCGCCTGCGCCCCTCGCCTGTCCCGCCGCAGGAAGGCGCCTGCTCGGGCTGCACGGCAATGCCGGCTGCACCCCGGCCTCACCGGGCCGAGCCCTGCACCCGGCAGGGAGCACCCGGCAGGTTTCCCCAGGCTTGTGCCCGGCCGTGCCCCAGGCAGTGCCCATGGCCAGCACCGTGCCCACAGCTTCCCGCAGGGGCGGAAGGACTCCCTTCCCCCAGGGCAGCTGTGCCAAACTCAGCCCCCAGCATGGGTGACACCAGCCCCACGGAGATGCCGGTGTGGGGCTGATGGCTCCCCCTCCACCACTGACACAGAGCCTGGGAGAAGCTCTGGCACCTGCCAGGGTGTCACAGCTCCAGGGCTGGTGAGGAGGGATGGAGCTGGGTGCCAAGGCCAATGTCCCCCACCAGCTCCTCTTGAGGGCCTGCTGATACCAGTTGACCACCAGATGGTCCCACCACAACCATCAGATAGCAGTGCCCAGCCACAGTGAGAAGGGAAGAAGAAAGGAGAGGGAAAAGAAGGGAAAAGCAGTGAGAAGGAAAGGAAAGGAAAGGAAAGGAAAGGAAAGGAAAGGAAAGGGGCGTCTGCCGCGGTGCCTGTGCCCATGGCGGAAACGAGGGACAAACACACCACGGGCTGGAGCTCCTGTGGGACAGGATCAAACAGCCAGGCAGCACGAGGAAGGACGTGCTGAACCAGGCGTGGGGTCCCGTGGGGACTCTTGCTGTGTCTGACAGCAGCCCCGACCAAAGCAGCAAGCCCAGCGCCTCTGCTCCACCTCAGCCCCTGCAGCGCCCCAGCCACGGCCAAGTACCTCGTGCCAGGTGTGCCAGCACCGGGGAGCCCAGCCATGTCCCCTCATGCCAGTGCAGTGTGCCAGGAGCACATGCAAAGCAGCAGCACCGGTTCCTGTACCCTGTGCCCAATGGGCACCGTGTCCATGGAACAGCCTCATACAGCGGAGGACAGACAGACACGCCAGGACACCAGGACAGTGTGTGTGGCACCACAGGGGGCTGGTGTCCTCACGGTGCCCCATGGCACAAGCCCCGTGCCGTGCCGCCGGGCTGGGCAGGTCCTGCCCGAGCTTGTCGGGCTGCCGGGAACAGGTCGGGCAGGAGCCGGTGGCTCCGTCAGGCCAGTCCCGAGCCAGCTGTGCTGTGGGCACAGGGCCCACGGGGACACCGAGCCTGCGGGGAGGCTGAGCCCGCAGGAACATGGGCAGACCCTGAACCAAAATACCCGGGGTCACAGCCCTCCGTGGGGACAATCAGCCAGCCTGGGGATTCTGTCACCAAGGGTAGGGGACAACCCGTTCAGGGGGATGCCACAGCCAGGGGACACCGAGTCTATCCTGGGGAAGCCCAGGTCTGTCTCTGGGGTCCCTAGATCTGTCTCTGAGGGACCCAAGTCCGTCCTGAAGGGACACAATCAGAGATGTCCTGTCCTTGTCCCCAGCTGTCAGAGATCCCCATCCTGTCACAGAGGGAACAGCCCGACCGGGAGGGACACCCCGGTCCCTGTCCCCGTGCCTGGGGGACCCACCGCTGATTGGGGGTTCTGGGGGTACACACACACTCGCCAGGACTGGGGTGGGGGGAGTGGCGTCCCACACCCGGATAAGGGACCCAAAGGGGGTCCGGGAGTCCGGTGACAGCGGCAGGGAGGTGTGGTGTGAGCCGGTAACGACGGGGGAGCACCAGGACGGGGGACAGGAGAGCACCAGGGGCCCGTACCGAGGATTCGGGGGGAGAGGAAGGGGTTTAGGCGTTACCTTCAAGAATGACCTCCCTCCCGGCTCTCTTCAGCGCCTGCACAGCTTGATCGTGGGTGGCATCGCGGAGATCGACGCCGTTAACAGCGAGGATGGCGTCGCCTAACCGGAGCGCCCCGCTCCTTTCCGCCGCCAATCCCGGGAAGATCCGTGAGATCAACACCGGCATCCGATTTTCCCGACCTCCCTTAATGCTGATCCCGAGCCCTCCCGCCTCTGCTTTCACCACCCGCACCCTCCTCACGCCACCGGGTGCCGCCGCCTCCGCGTTGCCGTTCACCACGCCGTTCACCACCGACGGATCGCCGGTTCCCGGTTCCGCCGTTAAGCTCAGCGTTTCCCCGGTCAGTTCCGCCGACACGCGGACCCAGCGTTCCCGCAGGAGCAGCTCCAGCAGCCCCGTTTTACAAGCCCGGGTCCACACGGCCATGCCGCCGCCGCCGCCGCCGCCGCCGCCGGTCACCGGGGAAGGGGCGTGGCCTATGAGAGGGCGCGGTCTTTGGCCACGCCCCCGCCCGCATGGCGCGCGGCGGTAGGCTCTGGGGCACGGGGGGACGGGGTGGGATGGCCCCGCCCCCGCCTCCGATATCACCAATCAGAGAGGTGGCGGCTAAGCCACAGCTGCTGTGATTGGCCGCACGGGGGGGCGGGACCTATGACACCACGCCTCTGCACGCCATGTCTGGCGCCGAGATTTATTTGGCGCGCTGCGATTTATTTTACGAGCTGTGCTTGAAATCTCCCGTATTTTCCGGGGATCCCCGATTTCCCTCCCTCCATCCTGGGGGAATGACGCTTCCCTACCCCACGCAACACCCACAGACACCCGTCCTCATGGAATGAAGCTTCCCGGCCCCAGGCAGCACCCACAGACCCATGTGGCCGCTGGGGAGAGAGAAGCCAACACTGGGATTAGACACTGGGAGGGAAAAGGGATGGAATTTCGGTATCACCTTATCCCCGCAGCGCCGGGGAGGAGAACTGGAAGGATATGAAGATCTTGATGATGTGATGGGAGTCATGCACAAGGATGAGCCCTGAGCCTGGGCATGTACACAACAGTGAGGTTTTATTCCTACAGCACCTTAAGAAAATTCTTACAGTGCCCCAGGAAGGCAGCACAGAGACAGTTCCCGAGGTTGGAGTGGCTTCTTCTGCTCTCAGGTGCCAAATTTCTTCTGTTGGACAGGCAGAGGCAGCTGGGTTTTGAAGTCCATGATGGGTCGTTCCACCACAACCAGGCAGTTCTCGTCCAGCAGATCCATGAAGAGCAGTGGCTGCAAAGCAGGAGATGGGAATCATGAAATGGTTTAGGGCAGAAGCAATCACCTTCCACTAGCCCAGGCTGCTCCAAGCACCATCCAGCTTGGCCTTGGACATTTCCAGGGATCCAGGGGCAGCCACAGCTTCTCTGGGCACCCCGTGCTAGGGCCTCCCCACCCTCACAGGGAACAATTCCACCCCACTATCCTATCTAACCCTGGCATCTGGCAGTGGGAAGCCATTCCCCCTCATCCTGTCCATACCCTTGTTCAAAGTCTCTCTCCAGAGCCCAAGCAGCATCCTGACACCATCACTCACCTGGAACTTCTTGCAGATCTTGAAAGCGTGGAGCTGCCGCTTCCTGGCCGTCTCTGGGAGCTGTTTCAGGGCACTCTGGTTCATCAGGAGGGCGCTGTCGTCGGGCAGGGGCTGCGAGAGTGGGCACAGCTCAGGTCAGGGCTCCCACAGGAGCACAGCCCGGGCACCCCCACAGGTCAGGGCTCCCACAGGAGCACAGCCCAGGCACCCCCACAGGTCAGGGCTCCCACAGGAGCACAGCCCGGGCACCCCCAGCCCCTGTGGCTCACCAGGGACTTGTCGAGGATGCAGAGCAGGTAGGTGTCGTGGAGCAGGATGTGCGAGGCGTTCTTGGGGTTGAAGGTGATGTGTGTGATGGGCGAGTCCCGCTCCAGCCAGGTGCGGTGCAGCCCCCAGCTCTGCACGGCGCGGCTCCAGCTGGTGTACTGCTTCTCGGGGATGCTGAACTCCAACAGCTACACGGGACAGCAGGGACACGGGGGGGCTCAGGGGCGTCTGCTCCTGGCAGTGCCCCCACGCCAGCAGCTCCAGCCAAGCCGAAACGCCCCAAAAGCAGGGAGACAGGCACAGGAAGGGGACAGGGCCACTAGAGCTCGAGCAGGAGAGCTCCTACCTGCTGGTCCGAGTAGGCGATGACGAGGTTGTTGGTGCTGGGGTGGATGGCGAGGGCCGATACGGCGCAGTCGTAGGTGGGCACCACACAGTGATGCTGCAGGAGGGGACGGTGCACGGATGGGACCCACTGGGGCCACCACTGACAAATCTCCCACACATCCACCCCTGACCAGAACCTCCGGGACTGCCTCTGACCTCCTTCCCCACACACCCACCCCAGCCCCTGCTCCAGGGATGCACTGATGGCTCCCAAGGGGGCCTGCTAAGCCCCCCATCCCATGCCCCCTGAGGCTGGGGGGTCACTCCCATGCCCACCTTGAAGCATTTGAGGTTGTAGATGTGGATGGCCCAGTCACCACTGACAGCTGCCAGCCAGTGCCCGTCTGCGCTCGGCGCCAGCAGGTAAACGGCCTCGGAGCAGCCTGCAGAGACCCTCGGGCTGAGAGGGGTGCAGGGAGCCCCAAACCCCAGAGACACCCAGCCCCACGTCCCCCCTGATTGTCCAGTGCCAGGCCACAAGGGCACAAACACCTCTCAGGGCAGGAAAGGGGGACACCCCACCTCTGCACACACAGGGGAGGGGGATACGGAGCCCAGGAACCCCCAGCACCACCCCAGCTCACACCTGAGGGCGGCTGCAGTGTGTGCAGGTGTTTGCAGCCCCCTGGCTCCAGCAGCTGGAAGACGTGGACACATCCTCGAGCGGAGGCGACGAAGAGGCTCTCGGAGTCGGCGGAGAACTGGAGCTGGTAGGCTGGAGGCAGCAGCTTGGGCACTTTGGGGACCTGGTAGCGGGGAGAACGCAGCCCTGGCAGTCACCCACACTGCCCACGAGTGACGCTGCCCACGCCGGCCCCCAGGACCCACAGCCCTCTGACCTTCCTGAGGCTGACGCCGTCCCCGTCACAGCGCACGCGGTACAGCTGGAACCGGGAGGCCGTGGAGTAGCCGACCCAGGTGCCGCAGGGTGAGACGCAGCTGCAGTAGATGTGCTCTGGGCCCTGGGAATGCCACAGGACTGAGGGGGGCCCGGGAGACCCCCAAAGCCCAGCATACACCCCTCAGCTGCCTCAGGGGCACCCCAGCCCCCTCAGACCTACCTTGCTCTTGAGCTGCACGAGGTGCTCGGGCATCCGGCACACGGGAAGGACCTCGCCATCCTTTCCTGGGAAAGAAACCACATGGACCATCAGTGATAGTGGGAAAACCACACGGGGCTCTTTGAGCAGCTGGGGATCCTGGGGGAGTGCCCAGACCCTTCCCTGAGGCTCAGGACAGCTCAGTCTCAAAATCCTGTTGGCAGCATGGACTCTGCTAGGGAGCTGACACTGGAGAGCTGCACCTGTGACTCACCAGTCTCCTCAGTGGAGCCAAGTCTCCAGAGCTCCAGGTACTGGGAGAACTGGAAGAGGAGCAGCCGGGCTTTCCTGGCACAGGAGACGAGGCGTCGCTGCGTGAAAAAACAGGCAGGATGTCAAGGACCCACACTCTGGCACAACGGGCTAGGGCACAGCCAGAATGCCCAGGGGGGCTGGAGACTCCACAGAGCAGGAGTGCAGGGAAATCAGGTCCTGTGGGATGGGAGCCTGCAGATGGAGACCCAGTAGGACCAGCAAGACCAGCTTGACAACTTCTGCTGCTCTTTGGCAGGATGTACCATGAAAGGAGACATGTACGGGGCAGAGGAGGGATGCAGGCACAGGGAAGGAATCCCCGTGGGGCAGTGAGGGCATCTGGAAGGGCAGGGAGATCCAGCACTGCCAGACCCAGTAGCCCCAAGACCCCAGTCCATGTGTCACTCACGTGGGGGAAGGTGAATTTTCGGAGAACTGTGTCGTAGCCCTTCTTCTGCACCTTCTCCATCAGCGGGCGGATCACCAGCTGGGCGTCCAGGCCTGGAAGCCAAGCACAGGTCAGCCCAGCCAGTACCGGGAGGGGAGATCCAGCCCAGTCCCCGTGCTGCCAGCAGTCCTACCCCCAGAGATGAGGGCGGTGGGGCTGTGTGCCACGGCCCGCACGTCGTGGCTGTGGAACTGGAAGGGCTTCGTCCGCACCCAGCGTTTCTCCAGCCCGCCCAGCTTCACTGGCAGCAGCTGCAGCTGGTAGGTGGCCCCGGTCGAGGTGCCCACGACGATGCTGTCCTCCTTCTGCGGAGGGAAACAGGAGGAGGGTGTGCAGCAGACTGGGAACAACAGGAGGGCACTGCTGGGTGGCACCGAGTGCAGCAGCTCCGGCTCCCTGTCAGCCAGGGAGGGACCTGGGGATGTCACCCACCTCTGACACGGCCAGCGAGAGTGCAGCCGAGGTGCTGATGGTGTGGGACTCTGCCAGCGTGCCCTGCTGCCAGTCCCAGAACTGCACCCTCCCAAAGGAGTCGGCACTGACCACGGTGCCGCTGGAGAGGAGGGCGATGGCCCACACCACACACTCGCGCTGGGCCTTCTCCACCTGGTGGTTCACCATGATCCTCTGCACCGTCTGGCCTAGAGTGGGAGAAGGTGGCTGGGGGATCCCCCAGGGCACGGCATGGCCGGTGGGTGCCGGCGGTCCTGGGATGGGATGGGGCTGCTCCTGGGACAGGAGGTACCTGAAGTGACATCGATCACACGGAAGAAGTCGATGGAGCCAGCCGCGATCTGAGTGCCCGAGGGGTGCCAGGACAGGCACAGGACACGGCCTGGGGAGGGAAAATCCGTGTGAGAGCCCGTGTGCTCACAGCCCCCCGGTCACCGGGACGCCGGGAGGGACAGAGGGATGGTGCTGCAGCCAGGACCCACCTTTCCTCCTGTCCAGGTTCCGCTCAAACTGGATCCCCCCAGGAACGACTTGGAAGATCTTAACAGAGCCGTCCTCGCAGCCGATCTGGAGAGGTCGGGATCAGCGCGGGGCACAGCGGGACCCTCTCCCCCCGCCGCCGGCCCCGGAGCCGCTCCCGGCGGGACTCACCGCCAGCTGGGTGCCGGTGCTGTTGGCCACCATGCTCCAGATGGGTCCCCCGCCGCCATCCACGGCGCGGGCCACGCTCAGCCCCGGCAGGTCGTACTCGGTGATGTCCCCGCCGAGCCCGGCCCCGAACAGCCGGTCCCCGGCCGCCCAGCACAGCGACTCCACCGACCGCGCATCGTGCCCGGGGATCACCTGCAGGGACAGATAAAGCCCGGTACAGCCTCGGCGAGGCTCGACACAGGCCCAGTACAGGCTCGGTACGGATCCGTAGGGCCAAGCAGAGCCTGGACCCGGCTCGACACGGCCCGGCTAGGCTCGGTACAAGCCCAACACGGGCTCGGTGCTGATCGGAAGGACCAAATAAGCACGGTACGGGTTCGGTACGTGCCCGGTACAAGCTCGATAAAGCCCGGTACGGCTCAGCACAGGCCCGGTACGGCCCGTGCCGGCATGCTCACCTTCTCCTGGAAGTAGTTGGCGGCGAAGTTGTACACCTCGACGGCGCCGTCGGTGCGGGCCAGGGCCAGGCGGGCGCCGCGGGGATGGCAGGCGAGGCAGCGCACGCCCGCCGGCACCAGCCCGAAGAACCGCACCCGGTGCACCTCGAACTCGCCCATCGCGCTCCGCCGGCCCCGGCGCCGCTCCGCTCCCGGTCCCGGCCCCGCTCCGCCCCACGTGCGCGCGGCGCGCCGGAACCGGAGCTGCCCCGGGAGCCGCGCGGCACCGGAAGCGGAAGCGGCGGCGCGGCGGGAGATTCGGGCGCTGCCGGCGGCGGGTGCGGGGCCGGGGCGGCGGAGCTGGGGCGCGGCCCGGGGCGAGCGCACGGTGCAGGCGGGAGGGATCCGGTCCCGAGAGACCCGGCCGGGCTGTCCCGGGCCGTCCCCGCGGCACCGGCGCCGCTGGAGGGCATCAGCGCCCCGCGCAACCGGGCGGCGGCACGGGGGGCGAGTCTGGGGCGCCCGAGGAAGGGATACGGGCTTTGGGGTCTGGGTGTCCGGGGGAGGCTGCAGGGCCCTTAGGGGGCTCTGGGGGATGGAGCTGGGGGGGTCTGGGTTCTGGGCATGGCGGCTGCGGGTGCTGGGGTTGGCTCTGGAGTGGCTGTGGGGGCAATAGGATCCCTTTACGGGGAGATCTGGGCTTGGGGATCTGTGGGGCCCAGCCAGGCTGGAGGGTCTGGGGAGATTCTATAGGGCCTGGGGATCTGTAGGGCCTGGGGGGGATGGATCTCGGGATCTGTGGGTCAGAACAGGGTCTGTGCATGGGGGGTCTGTGGGGCCCAGGGGCAGAAGTTCATCCTGGGGCCCCCATAGGGGAAGGGCCAGGGGCTCCTGCTCCCCTACCCGCTCCCCCTGCCCTGACTGTGTCTCTGCAGCCCCTGCAGGGCCCGGCATGGTGCAGATCGTCGTCTCCAGGTGAGTCCCATGGGTCCGGTCCCCGTGTCCCCTGTGCCTGCTGGGGCCTGGGTGACCCTCCCCATCTCTCCCGCAGCGCTGGCACGGGCGCCCTGGCACAGTGGGTGCTGGTGGAGCTGCAGGGCGAGGTGGAGCCCCGGCAGAGCGGGGACCTGGCTGGGAGCCTGCTGGGAGACCTGCACTACACCCGTGAGGTGAGGCTGGACACCGCCGGGACCTGCCGGGGACAGTCCAGCCCAGCCTCACCCTCTGCTCTCCCCAGGGCATCCCTGTGCTCATCGTGGGTCACCACATCCTCTACGGGAAGGTGGTGCAGCTGGAGAAGCCGTTTGCTGTGCTGGTGAAACAGGGAGGAGCCCCCCAGCCCAGCCCCACAGAGCCCCACAGCCACTACACCGTTACTGCCCTCATCAAAACCAAACTGCTCTTCAAAACCCGCCCCAAGCCCATCATCACCCACGTGCCCAAGAAGGTGTGAGGGGAAGGATGTGGGCTATGAACTGTGATCTGCTGCTGGAAAGAGCAGCAGGAACTTGGGGAGATCCAGGACCTCATCCCTATCCTGCGCAGGGGACTCTGGCTGCTTGGTCCTGTGTCTGGGTTCCCAGAGTCCTTCCTGGGTGACTCGTCTCCCACAAAATGACTCTTCTCAGAGAGCAACCAAGCTCTTGGCCACACACCCTGTGGATCACCCTAGAGGACATGGCTCCTGGTAGGTAGGGACTTCCTGTGAGCCTGGCCAGGGGTGTCCCAGCCCAGGGGCTGCCTGCAGTGTCCAGCAGGTCCCAGGGATCCATGGAGGCAGCAGTGTGGAGATGTCTCCTTCTACCCCCTCCCTGCAGCTCTAGGGACACCACTGCCACGCAGGGACTCAGGACTAACCTCCCTCAAGTCAAGCAGGGGGGCCAGGCACCCTCCCCAAAACACGCCATGTGCCCTCACTTCAAGTCTTTATTTCCACAACTCCATCAGGATATAAAAACCAGCTTTTTCCACCCGAAATATGGAAAAATCCCCCTGGCAGGTTCAAAAATAAATAGATTTACAAACCATTTGCAACAATACCAAAGAGCTACAAAAGTCTTCTAAAAAACCTTGTATTAAATTAAACAAAAACCAGCTAAAAGCTCCGTCATAGAAAGGGGGTTTTTATCCAAGTCCTGAAAAAAGGACCCACAGGTGAATTCCCTGGGGAGGGGAAAGTTGGGAAGCACCTTGCCTAAATCCCCATCTTCCCACTGTTGGGAAGGTAATGGGGTGGGAGTGGTGGGGCTGTGTGTTGGCCAGTGTTGCTGGAGACCCTCTGGGGCCATGTCATGCTCTGGCCAACACGCAGCCCCCCAGTTTTCCCAGTTTCGCCACGCCAGGATTCCCCCCTTGGCTCTTTGGCAAAGCTGAAGGAACCTGCTGCCCTCCTGGAGCAGCCAGACCCCCCGAAAGGCCTGGGGGGCTCCCCGTGGGTACGTGCCCGCACGCAGCCGTGGGGCAGAGGCAGCACCAGCCAGCAGTGCTGGCACCGTGCTGGACGGAGACTGTGTGTCCTGGGGGTGGGAAGTGCTGTAGCACCATGGAGATGGGACTGAAATCCCTGTAAAAAGCACCGAAGGGTGGAAAATTCTGGAGTGGGGTGTGGGGAGCATGGCCAGCAGCACTCCACACCGGGATGCTCCATAGGGCACAGCTGGGATGTAGCTGGCAGCACCTGGCTGGGTGATGGGCAGCCCTGGCTTGGCTTCTCTGTGGCCAGCTTGGGATGGAAAAATGAAAATATAGGAAGAATGTACATCTTAATAAAGAAAAAAAGCAAGATTTCAAGATCTGGTGAGAAATGCCAAGGGTTGGGAGCGCACAGCGCTGCCCAGCAGCTCCGGGATTGGGAAAAAGGGGACGGGGGGTGTTAGCTCCAGCATGTGGGACCACCCCAGCACCTGGTGGTTCCAGGATGGGGAAGAGGGGACAGGGGGTGGTTACCCTGACACACTGGATTGCCATGGCACATGGGATGACCCTGGCACAGGACCACCCCACGCTCAGACCTCAGCGAACACCAGCCCGCACTGCTCCTGCCTCTTGCCACAGCGACGGGCAACAATGGCCAGGTAGAGGGTGAGCAGGGCCACCCAGTAGCAGGCATAGAGGATGGCACCTGAGACGAGGAAGGCCACCTCGGTCTCGCTGAAAAGGTCCTGGCTGTAGGCGGTGTAGGCCAGCCCGCCCAGCAGCACCGCCACCCACACCGACACTGGCAGCAGCCCCACAAAGTTCACCACGATGGTGCGGCGCCCTGAGGTGCCCCAGCCCGACTTGTTGATGGTGGCAATGGCAAAGATTTTGGCGGGCAGCAGGCTGGACATGTAGAGGAGGGCATAGAGGGACATGAAGATCATCTCGGCGTTGCCCCGCAGGAAGCAGGCGTAGGCGGCCTT